>VDFB02047230.1:404380087-404550607 GCA_007258455.2 Sequoia sempervirens | reverse complement strand
AGAGAGAATAGTTGTTTGGGAGCCTTCATAAAGGGGTTTGTATGCCTTCTCAAGTACAGGTAAATCATGAACATCGTCAAAGGCATCTCGATCATCATGATCAATTGCGCCACTAAATGTGTCATTAATCAATGTATTTGTACCATCATCTCCAACTGTGTTTTCTGGTGCATGATCATCTTCTTCCATAGGATCATTAACTTCATCTTCGATATTCACAGTTCCATGTTCCTCTGCTTGCAAAACCACATTCTTTGAGTCGTGATAATCCATATCATGTGCCCTAGGGCGCCCCACCTTTATAATAATGATCGGCACAAATAAACCATGATCATGATCAAGTGATTTTTATATATATAAAAAATGCTAAAACGATATAAACATTTACAAATTCAATCAATACAAAGACATATAATGAACAACTTACCAATGGACGATAATCATGCCCCCCTTCAACGTGACCATGCTGCCTACAATGTTTCTCAACTGTTGTGATTAAAAGTCTTCTCGTCTTTAAGCCCTTGCAATTATTGCAAGGACAATAACATTTCCCATCACCCTTTCTTTTCAATCTAGCCCACAATCTAGCAAGTGTCTCTTCATTTTTTTCTGCACTAATATTATCTGACATGATTTTTCTTTACCAAGCTTGAATATTTAGAACTTCAAAAAATATCAAACTCACACTCCAATAATTTTTAATCATAGATAGGTAACAAAATCTAATAATTCTAATATTTTGCACCAAAAAATTCGGCCTATAACCTCCACAAACTGTCACAAGTATAGCAAAACACTGTCGCAAGTATAGATAAATTGTCAAACTCACTTTTATTTATTAAAAAACATCCATTGAAACCCTGATGAACGCTAACCATATACCTGTCGGCCCACAAATTAAAGAGGCTAACCATATGTCAACCCACAAATTGATGGAAGGGGATGGTTGACTTTAAGTGTGTCGAAATAGCGACGAAAATCACGAAGCATCACAATTTCAACGAACATCAAACATAAATTTTTTAAAAATTGATAATTTCACATTAAATACACAAGTACCCGACGATACATCTAATTATACATCTTTCGTCAAAAAAAATTGTCGTATTTTGCAGTCAAATGAGTTAGTGTCTTTAACACAAACCTAAGGTTACACAACTCATTAAGCAAAGTACTAGTTCCCTCCCTTCACTGGACAACAATCCCAAGAGTAACCTACTAGCTATGAGTATCCCTTAAGCTACACGTGTTTAATCATACCTAGTATAATAATAATCATAATACCCATGAAAAACAATCTCTCCTATCATGCAGTAACTACAAACAATTCACAAAAAGAGTAAACATCTTCTACTTTTCTTTCAAAGCAAACATTATTTCTCCCTAATTGCAAGTAACCATAATAGACTAGTTTTAACAAACAAGAAACAACTCTTTCAAAAGCTTAATACAAACAAAGGAAGAATATCCTCATGCCTATGATATGCTTTCCAATCAACTGACTGCAAACACAACACTTCCAGAACAACAGCTAGCCTAGTATCGATCCTCCAACAAAGTCTCAATAACCACTAACTCACAAGTTGGCAAATACTCCTCTCAAAATAATAATAAACTCTCTCTAATGCTCAAAGCTCTCACTCACTATATTAGGCATAATAGTGTAGATAGGAATGTAAATAGAATGTAGAAAGTTGTTCAAGGAATGCATCCCCAAACAAGTGAACTAACTCCACAATGATTTGGAAACTACTCAACGTACAGCTTAAGCATTAGTTCTAATAGCAATTAGCATGCACAACAACACATATCACAGCTAAAATGTGGCGAACATGTAAGCACATACTCGGCTAAAACAAGCTACAGGTCGACCTTGTTGATTAACAACAATAAGAGACTAATTCAAATCAACACATGATTGAATTCAATTTGCATTCATAATGGACATCTACAAGTAATAGGAATCAAAGGTGGTGCCAAAGCATCAATATTCACTTACAGAGTTGGCACGGTTTCCATCATATCTAAAACAGTCAACATCAAATATGCAACACCAAGCTTGCATCGACTAAGTCTTGGTATGAGTCAATTCACATAATAAATCAGTTTGACAAAGTCGTCAACTTGCTATGCATTACCTTTCACACTTTTTTACAGATGTTGGTCTATGCTTAATGACACGGAATTTAGAGTTTACAAAGTCCACGGGTTTTCCACAAAAGGCATCGACTTATTCTATCATCTTACATCGACTTAATGGTTGCTCATTGTTTTGTAGATTACAAACTCTTCATACACAGGCAGCAAGAGTAATATGCGGCTAAAGAATATAGTCATAACTATATCATACTTCGGCCTTGATTTAGTTTATTAAATTGGCCTCTAAGTTTTTTATGATATTCGACTTCAAAGCCATATATATTATTTTAAATATATTTGTACATATACATACATATATATACATATATATTGATATACACACACATATATATATGTATATATGTACATATATATATGTATATGTATATATATATGTTAGTATATATATCCATATTTATCATATGCCAATAAAGCATGTATATATAATCGATATACAAACGAATACAATCAAGATAGCAATCACATTGTTATATTAATATATCGATTGTGTATACATATATATATATATTTATATGCCTCTATATACATGTATACGTATTGTTGGTGAAAATTATGTAATCGGCTTTTGATAGATTACACAACTTGGACTTCATTACTGACTATGTGAGATGTGAATCTCTCCTCTCGGAGAAGCCCTTCTTACTACTTGAAGCAATCATAAAACAAACAAGTAATTACAAAATGTACACGAAACTTACGAAGTGGGGGTGTGTTACATTCATCCTTCTCTCTTTTTTCAGAGAAGATGTTTACAATGCTTCACCGTTGGGAGTTTACAATTCTTGATAACCTTAAACTAACAACTAGCAGTAATACCAATACCTATATCTCGTCAAAGCGAAGCGTAGAGATACCAGAAGTGATTAATAATAAACAAATAAAGTAAAAAGGGAAAGCTCACGAAGGCACAAAGTGATTCATAAGCTTTATCAATGTTGGATATGTTGCGGATGTACCGTTTGTCGCGTTAGAAGCACAAAGTCTTCTTAGGCGCCAACAATTCCTCGAGCCGACATGAGCGATTACAAGCACAAAGTCTTGTAGATCATCCAACAAAAAGTATCAAAGAGCACGAACGATTACAAGCACAAAGTCTTGTAGATCCTTCGAACAAAAGTATCCAAGAGTATGAATAATTACAAGCACAAAGTCTTGTAGATCATTCAACCAAAATATGCAAGAGCATGAACGATTACAAGCACAAAGTCTTGTAGATCATTCAATCAAATGATAACAGAAATACAAATGCAAATCTAAATAATAAATGTAACACAAAGTTTACATAAATTACTTAGATTCCTTCAGATTCTTCAAGCTAATCACCACCAAATAAGATCAACTCACAAAAGTATCGAATCCATGCAAAGTTTGGCTTGCAATCCTCTTCTTTGATTAATCCAATTTCATTCACAAAGCATGAGCAAAGTTTCACAAATTTGCTTCAAAGGGCAACGCCGTTTGCAAAACACTAAAGGATAAATTTACAATGAAAATCCCTCACATTATATAGAAGAGGGATGAGCAAAAAAGGAAAGAGATTGAGAAAATTAAGGAAAAGTGTAAAGGCCAAGGTGAGCACATTCGGAAATTCACTTTTGATGCAAAGGCTAAATTTTAGCGCCCTTACATTTCTTAGAGTTAAAAAATTTGATAAGTTTCAATATGTCATAGCGCTAAAATTCAGCGCTTCAGCATTTTTTGGCAAATTTTGAAAAACAGATGTAAGGGTGAGTATAAATGGCGCTCGTGCTTGGCAATGCAATTGTTTGTAACATGGAAGCTTGGAAGACAATTTTGTTTGCCTTTGGATAGGGTTACAATTCATCATCATTATATACGCATTCAAAAGCTAAAGAAATTTTCTTTCCAAGTGATAGATCTTTTCAATGTTCGCAACAAAGCGAATGAAGAAGGCGACAAGAGGGTTATCAACACAAAAACGTTAGAAAGAAAGGCAAGATGGAGAATGCGTGAGAAAGAAAAGCTCGCCATTCATTACGTGGTGAAGATTAAAAATGGATAGAACATGCGAAGGTAATATGCGAATGAAGAGGAACACGCGAAGAAAGAGAGAGTAAACATCAACGCGTGGAAGCAAAAACGCGTAGGGAAAGAAAACGCGAATGAAGAAAGAAAAGAAAAACAAAAACGCGTATAAGAACAAACGCATATGTTAATCCTTGAACAAATACAAATGAAAGAAGAAAAAAGACAAAGCAAAAACGACTTACCAGAATGAAATGCGAAGATTGCTGAAGGATAAATGGCGAAAATCTTCAAAAAACGTTTTTTGCAGTTTGAGAAGCACTTCGCCCAGCAAGAGGAGAGAAAAGAACATAAAATATAAACAATGAAAATGGCGAATTCATACTTTTAAGTGAAAAGGAAAATTAAAAACCTAACTCAAGTCGAGCAATAAATTTAGGCACGAAAAGTGGCACGATTGACAAAAAACGCGAAATTCATGAAGAAACGTGCCAGGGCCAAGAAAAAGTCTAAGTGGCGAAGAAAAGTGTAATGGCGCTAAAATTTAGCGCTATTGCATTTTTTAGAAATTTCACTTCATGCAGGGGCGCTAAATTTTAGCGCCCTTGCACTTTTTGTACTTAGCCAATTTTGGCTTCAGGGCAGGAGCGCACTTTTTCAGTGCCATTGCATTTTTCGTAATTCACTAAGTCTGACGGTGAAACTTCGCGAAGGATCTCGTTTGAAGGTCTTAAGAGGCGAACATGGGGGAATGCTCGAATTGACTATTCGAGACTTAGGAACGCATTTCGAGGTGGCTTAAAAATCCCTCGGTGTTGCGAACTTCACGAATCCTAGACGTTCAAGTTTAGTAGGGGGTTATCCATGGAACAAAGCGCTGCTGGATTCCGTGATAGCTGCGATATGTATACATGGTGTACATTAGGTATGGGCATCCATTTGCCACCATATGCATATGATGTATATACATATGGATATCACACACACACCTGCGCACGATTGATTCTTACGCAAAATCATACACAATTACTATGGTATTGATAAGAGCCTATAGCAATATATCTATACATATACATATACATGTGTTAGATCCATCAAAAGCAGGTTTATGCGCAAAAGCTTCGTGCATATATATACATATACTCATACACAATTACTATGGTATTGATAGAGCCTACGACGATATATCTATACATATACATATACATGTCATTAGATCCACGGATAGTTCTATACGCATAAAACTTGTGCATGAGTGTGCATAGATATGTCTACCTATGTACCCTCATGTACACATTCCTTCTTATGTTTGGTCTATTATCGTCATGCATGTGTGTGTGTATACATATTCCTTGTATGTTCCACATATCAATACAAGCATAGTAACAAAGAAAGAACTCACAAGCTCAAACAGATAAACATCACCCAATAATGCACTCAAAAGTAAACAAGACTCTTACTAATGCAGACATATTAACTAAGGATGACTTACCAACTTCCCACTTAATAACCCGACTCAATTATTCTATTGTGGCGTGTGTACGCTCAGATAGGTTACGTTACTAGTTACCTAACCAAAACCTTCTCCTGAGTGATACTTCCCCTCCACCTAGAGGAATTGAACATATTCATGCAACCACTAACACATGCACACGGTAATCAGCTGCTCACAAAATATGTAGTATACGTAATAAATCTCCAAAGTTAGAATATCAATTCAATATTCATCCAATCACATAAATGCATTCCTTCATATAATATTAAATGAGATAGCATTCATTCATAAAGAAGTGATAACAAAGTGCAAGTACAATTTATGCATCCATTGAATTCACATTTACCCTGCATAGTAATAGTAAATAGTAACTACACAATTGGGGTGTAACAACAACCTCGTCTAAGTCTAACAATTTTTCACATCTTTATTTATGAAAGGAAATGCTTGCATCAGAGTTGTCTAAGCCAAGAATTTGTATTGATTGTCAATGAAGTTTTCTCTCTTTGAATGTGAAAGAAAGCTCTTTAAAAGGTGGTGTCGGAAATCTATCATAGTTTCAAAACCTTCATCAGTTGACAAAAAGGTTGTCACAACATTGTCGGAACCCGAAGTACTATTCAAAACCTCTGAAGAAAGTGAAGATAAAAACTTATTAGCCATTGTTGGAGCCCGAGGATATTTTAGAATTGTTATCTCATTGGAAAGATAAAGGAAACTATTTTCAAAAAGAGTTTTGACACTAGATACTAGTTTTGAAACCTATGTCAATTTTTTACTATGTTGTCACAACCTTGTTGGAACACGAGAAGCTATTCACAACCATTGGAAAGGTTAAGGGAAATACTTCATGGGTGGTTTAATGAAGATATAAAAGGCAATTTTGAAGATTATAAAGATATGTGATAAAGGAAAACCTCTATGTCAGATTTTTTTAACTTGGTTTCAAACCATTGTCAGAAACCAATAGGTTTCAAGAACCCCTCAAACCTTTAACAAGCAAGTTAAAGAAGAATTTATTTCAAAATGAATACAAAGCTATTAATATGGTAGGAATTTCACATGTGCCAACATTAAAAGGTTTCATTAATGTTATCACAAGATATGAGGACGTTAAGTGCAGATTAATATAAAGGCATATAAAGCAAAAAGAAAGGCACTTTGACAAGCATTCATTGAGAGCAAGTGACAAATTATGAGGACAAATTACAAAGTGCATTCTGACTATTGTGCATAGGAGAATTTAAAGGTGATACAAGGTCAAAGGTCTCTCAAACTCAAAAGTAAACAAATTATTTTGTGTTCTCATAATTCACAAAGAATTTAAAGGATTTCTTTTTGTAGATCCAGTTTCATGAAACTTCATTCCTCAAAATATTTCTTACTAAAGAAAAAAATCCCAAATTCGCTTGATATTACATTGAAGAATTTAATTTGCTCCTTCTATAAACTTTCCCTGGTAAATATGAATTACAAATATTTAGGGTATGAGGGTTTGTCAACTTTTTAAAACACGTTGCCAAAAAATGAGCACACAAAGTTGGGGTATGTGAACCTTCAATATTTTTTTTTTTGTTAGTCCAGGGTATCCCCGCGACTCAGCCCAACGACACAAATGAACCTTCAATATTTTTGGAACATAATGAAGGAAGAAAATAGATCCTTGATTGCATGGAAAGTGGTAGATAGTGGGCTCCTCCAAGAAGCGAGTTTTCCTATGGCAATAAAATGCATCGACCTTGTTTTGCAATGTATAAAGCATTATAATCCTAAGATTATGGAAATAAGGACAACAAACAACAGAATTATAACCAAATTAGATGGGGAATCACTAGGGGTAACTCTCAAGTTGCCACGAAGAGAGGTTCTTGCTAACATCAACACAACAGAAGCATACCAACATTACACAGAGAAGAAGAGTGCATATTGTAACACTATCGCAAGGTATTGGTTGGTAGTCCCCAAGATTATTGTGCTACTACATAGATTGGTAAGTAATGAAAACATTCATAATTTTGAAGAATGGATGTATTTATTCATCATCGTCATTGTCATTGGATAGTATTTTATTGATAGATTTTTTAAGTTATCATTCCTTCTGATGTTGGTGTCACAACTATTTTAAGTGTTCAATTTTTCCATTATAATTTATATCCTTATTTATTCTTGAAACTTATGTCATCTAAGGGTAGTTGGAGGATGATGTTTATTGGTCTATGAGCCTAACATCGCTCATCTCACTCATCACGTGAAAATTTATTCTTGGTCACATGTTATACTTTGTAGTTGAGAAAGAATAGGCATTTGAGTTTATTTCTATTTATATGAAGAAATTACAAGTTGTGGTTTATTTTAGAAATCTTCGTTTACTTCTTTTGCAATTAATCTTCACCTTTCCTACTTTTTGGTTAAAGGCGAATCTTGAAAACCCAAATTTTATCATAAGAGGGAGTTGTACCTCTAAAATTTAGAGGAATGTTGTTAAAAATATAGAACATCTCCAATTGTTTATTCATGTTGTACCACAAATTGGGCATTTCAAAGTCATTTTACATCAAATTGGTGATGACAAATCTATTAACCAACAACACCTCACTCAAGCTTACATTTGAATGTGCATAGCTAGTTTAATTTTTTAATCAAAACATCACATTGTCAAGTGCACACCCCTCAACCAAGCACAAACTTGAGTATATGCCTTTGAACTTACTTAAATTTGTTTGTAAACTTCATTACAAAGTGGGCACCTCAAAGAAAAAACTCACCTTATCACCACTCATACCTTAACATTCTTCACTTTATGAGGCTTGTGCTTGCTAATGCAACACACTTGTGTATAGGCAGATATTAATTGTGCTTTACTACTTTAAAAACTATGTTTTATGATGTGCACTTCTAGATATGAAGTTTGAAATTTTTGAAAACCTCTTTAAATTTGAAACTATCTCTTTCAATTTTAAATTTGAAACATCTTTAAATCCAAAACTATATCACAAAATTGAGTATGTTCCTTTGAACTTGCTCAAATGTGTTTGCAAACTCCTTTACAAAGTGCACAACTCATAGCAAACACACCTTATCACACTCACACCTTAACATTCTTCAATTATGATGCATGTGCCTCCTAAATATTAACTTTGTTTTCCATTTAAAAACTGTTTTATGGGGCATGCTTCTAGACGTCTAGTTTGAAATTTTTAAAAACCTCTTTATATCTCTTCTAAGGATCTAGAGACAAAAAATCAATACTTACTAAGAAAAGCCTTGGTTGGGCCTAATGCTCTCTTAGATAAATTCTTTAAAGCTATGTGGCCACATATTAGAGACAACTTCTATCAAATGCACTTGAAAGTAATATTTCCCTTGCAATCTTGATGAAAAGGAGGGTTATTAAACTTATCCCTAAAGGAAAGAATGTAGATACTATAGCTTGCAAGCAGTCTATTATGCTATTGAAAAACTCAAATAAAATAATCGTCAAAGGTATCACTCTTTCCATTGAACCAATGGTTCAAGGCATTGCCAACATAAAACAAATTGGATTCATCAGTTAAAAATTCATTCTTGATAATCTCATTCTTTCCTGGGAGAAAGCCAAGTGGGCTAAACAAATGGCACAAGACTCCCTTTGGCTCAAACTTCAATTGGATGAAGCATACAAATGCATTTATTGTTGCTTTATTTTCACTAGCTTGGATTTGGGCCTAGGTTGATTTCACATTTAAACTCTATTTGTTGATGCTAATGTTTGTCTTGTTGTCAATAGTACCCTTTTTGCTTCATTTCCTCTACAATAATACATTCACCAAGGATTCCCCTTAGAAACTTTCCTTCATGTCCTAGATGATGCTTTAGGATACCTCCTCCAAGCTAAACAATGAGGTCTTGTTTCAGATATCTCTCTACCCCTGAATTTATTTGTGCTTAGCTCTCACTTCACTGATGATTGCCTCATGATTCTTAATAATAGCACTGAGGAAGTTTCCAATGTTATTGGAGTGTTGGATCTCTATTGTGTTTTCTTGAGATCCAATCTCCCCATGCTTAAATAAAAATTCTTCCTGACTATGATCTCATTCCCCCTAAATTCCAAAATAGTGGAAACACATTAAATATGACATGATCATATGGTATCTAGGTATTCCCTTTGGTCTATTTGTTTCACACTTTCAACAGAAGAAATGTAGAAATGATTTATGAGTATATTCAAAATTGAACTCCTACGCTAGGGAAGCAAGTTCCTCTCTTATGTTGGTAGAGTCCAAGTAATCAATAAGATCTTCCTAGCTAGCTACCCATGACTACTTTTCCTCCTACTAGATGTCCTCCAACAGATGCTATATAGAACTCATTATGTTGATCTGTCAGTTTCTATGATCCGGGGTAGCAGATCATGATATAGAGCTATATTTTGGCTTCATTAGATTCAGCCTAAGAATAGAGGAAGATTGGCAATTACAAATTCTAAAACCCAAGGCATTTATATTATCTCCAAATGTATCGCCAAGGTTGTCCAAATACATCAGAAAATGTTGATGCATACAAGATATATAAAAATAGGCAATGCATCCTAAAAACATAATAATCATTTTTCAGATACTTTTTCATAGTAAAAAAAAATATTGTGTCAAACATAACATCGGGTTATGATTGTTCATAGATAATCCCTGTACAAAGATCTTTACCGTAACCTCAAATGTACCTTTTCTCAAACTTCCAGCTGTTCCTTTTTTATTGAACAAAAATGACAGAAAATTTTCAGTCATATATCTAATGGAGTATTTTGTTCTGAAAGTTGTTCTATTGAGCAGAAAATATCACCAATTTCTCAAAGATCAAAATTTCAAATGTAGTGTTTCCCCTAGAAAACTCTTTGCAAATGCTCTGAAATGCTCTGATTGCAAAAAGTACACATCCAATAAAGGAGGCAATGGCAACAAAAATTCCATCTTTTTATCCTAAATTCATTTAGAATACTGACCAATAGGAGATACAACACATAACACAAAGCCTGAAATTATTTACTTATTATAAATTATATTTGGCTTTATCTCGCTCTTCCATCTGTTCAAAAAATGTCTTTGCCTTAGGAAATGCCTTTATGTGTGTTTAGTTCAACTTATAAGTGCTGCTTCTTTTGGGATATGAAATTATGTGTGGGCACACTCAAGTAGATTTTAGTATTCTGAAAATCTTCTAAGAGAGGATTGTAGCCATCTTTTGTACTTGTCTTGGAGGGAAGACCGAACTCTTCCATAAAACCAGCCATGTCAAGCTACAAGAATTTGTAACATAATCAATTAAACAATAGAGAATCTCCCATATAAATAAAATGGAAGGAAAAAGGAGTTGATCTTACTATAGCCGACCGTCTTTTCTTTATGGGTTTCAGATTTTTTTCACCCTTTAACTACTGCCAGCTTCTGCACAGTAATGATCAATGCGTTCAAGGATAAAAAAATCTGTTGGAAAGAATATGTCTGCATCTCCCTGTTGCACATAAGTGTACTCAAACAAGTAAGCATTACAAAGCATAGCTCTAAAGTACAAAAGAGGTAAACACATAGTGTGATGCCAGTCCAAAATGCATCAAGACATCAGCCCCAATATCTTAACATTGGCAGTGGTGCGGGTTGTAGACATCAGGTTTGTCAAGTAGAAAAGAGATAAAAAGCACTCAAGGCATACATTCCATCTGGCATTCCAGAGAATTTGTCATCCATCAGAAGTCAAAGTGGATGGCACTCTTCAATGTGTTACATTAACTAAAATGATAAAAAATAATAATGAAAAGGAACTCAAGAGAGTTGCATATGATGTCTTTTCTCTCTACCATTAGTAAAAAACTATAGTATTTTGAAAAATCGAGTAAATTGGAAAGCCTTCACAACTTTCAGACACTTAGAACATATACCTTAGCTTCAAGATAAGAACTGTAATCTTCAGTGCAACCACCTTTCTGCAAGATCACAAAATGTAATCAATTAAATATCTTGAAAGAAGTAATCGCTCTTTCCTGTTTCCACAATTCTAACTCAATATGAAAGCTATAAATGAAAGAGTTTCAAATGTTTGTACTTCATGAAAATGGAATAGCTCATAAAAGACAAATTTAGGGATATCAACTTGCAGTTACTCGTCAACCACATATTGTTTAAGGGAAATTTATGACTTGCAGTTGTATTCAGCTGCATATTGTATAATGGAAACTTATGGCTTGCAGTTGCCGGTCACCCACAATATTGTATAATGGAAACTTATGACTTGCAGTTGCTGGTCACCCGCAATATTGTACAATGGAAACTTATGACTTGCAGTTGCTGGTCACCCGCAATATTGTACAATGGAAACTTATGACTTGCGATTGCTGTTCAACCACATACTCTATAATGGAAATTTGTGATAAGAAATAAATTTTGAAGATTCATTGAGCTTCATATGGAGTTCCAACCCAAATCAACATTTTATTCATCCCTGTAGTAACACTTAAAGTAGACTTGTGCAATGAATGCTTGCATCATTAGTATAAAGTAGTAATTAACTGTAATTATAACCGTGATGAACCAGCTCACAGTACATCAGTTGTAAAGGAAGCCAGAAGAGGTCAAGCTCATTCTTCTTGTACAGAAAAATTAAATTGTTCAGCCTGCCAAGCTTATTGAGAATAATTCAATACACAAATGTCCTTATGAAGTGATGCAGCCAGAGTCCTAAGTGAACCATCCATCCTATTGCAATAATTCCAAGACTTGTATCACAAAGACCTGCAAATGCCTTGATGTTTGCATACATCTATCCTGCTGGACCCTCTCCTGTAATATCTATATGTGGCAGAATGGTTGTTGATATCATAGAATAAGTCAAGAACAAAGCATGAAGAGAGAATCCCATGGTAGGATTAACATATTTGATTGTACTGCATAGTTTTTGCAGAATTTGAATGGTGAGAGCCTGGCAATGCTGTTCCAATTCATATAATCAGTCTGCCGATCCTCAAATTTCTTTCTCAAATCCCATTTACCTTAAATAAAATAGTAACAAACCTCAAGGTGGTGAAACCACACATCAAATAGATCACTAAGCAATGCCACATTATGAACAGGCAATAGATTATGCTTAAGACTAAAAAATCTAAACATATAACATAAGAAAATATAAAACAGCAAACAACATAAAGTCACTTGCTCATATTAGAAACAAGGATTGAGAAAACACTCTACAGATTCTAAAAATCTGCTCCATGATTCAAAAAATAGTAGAGCTCTGAAGTTTTCTTTAGATGCCTACCATATGATCTCAAGTCTAGTTTGATAGCCAGAATTAATGCCAATCATGTTCTACCCCAACAATAAGGTTTCAGTCCAACTACTGCAAGGCACAAGACACCTACATCTGAGACCTAGGTTACATGTGATCATGTATCTAGATTCCATCAGTATGTCTAATCATCTATCTACCAGAGCATTGCTTCAATATAATTCTAACTTTTAGCTTTTACAAACTATCTCCTACCTTTGTCCTTTTCACATCTATTAAACCTTTATAGCCTTTGGAGTCTTCTAGAAGACTGCAAATCTTCGCTTGGAGGAGCCCAGGCAAGTTAAGCATACACAGTGACTCATACATTAAGAAAAAGAAAACAAGCTCAGATAAAGAAGACATACAATGGGTCAAGTTGTAACTATGCTTCAGCATGTAACTTGTAAACTATACCAAGCTTGGAACAACATAGAACATAAATTTCTTTACTTATTAATATAAAACTTCTTACAAAGAGAGACCTAGAAAGAAATGATAACTTAGCAAAATGATATAATCTTGAAACCCTGAACAGAATATACAAACCTTGGCTTGCAGTGTCATAAATAAGCCTGCTTGTTCATCAGATTACAAGACAAATATCATAGTGTGAAAATTGAAAACAAAACTAGGCAGTATGACTATGAATCATACAAAATTAAGAATTGCCCTCCAAGATTCAAAAACACATTTCTTCTTGTAAATACATCTAATGCTTACAGACTTGTCATTTGAATACATCAAAGTATTGGGAAAATCATAAGTGACTCACTACAAAATAAACATAGATAAAACTTACAAGACAATAACAATGAACTTAATAACAACAATTGATATTGCAATTAGTTGAGATCACACAATTACCTTGCTTGACACTAGAGGTGCCCTCTCACCAGGTATTTTTACATCTGGAAGATAGCTGAAATCTGATGCAATTAAAGACATCTTTGGTAGTACTCTGTGCAAAACCTCTAGCAGTTGCTGGACATTCAGGCCAGTAAGTTCAACATGTACAAATTCATGGTGAATAGGTAAATGAATCATTGAACATTGGAAATCATTAAAAACAAAAATGCTTAGAGAAATCTATACCTTAGACGAGAAGGCTTGTAATCTATTCAAGTTCTTAAATTCATAAAACACAAAAGACTGTTCCTATTCCATAGTATTAACTAATGTACTATCCCAGTGACAAAACATCTACCAGTCAAACAATGCCCAGGATAGCACAAAAAAAAAAAAAATTAACATATTGAATTTTAGATGCATTCTTAGCTTTCCATACCAGGCAACCTGTTGGAACCCAAGCCCTTCGGGACTTTGGAGCAACTTTTGACATTATGCTTCTTGCTGCTGAAAATGCTCGAGCACCCCAGCCAACATCAGTTTCCTTGTTCTCAATAATGCTAATACACTTCTTTATTAGTGGATCTTGCAGGGGTTGATAAATTTCTGATATGGAAGACCTGTGTAAAATTGATATAATTTGAATATTAAAGGTACATTAAATTGAATTAAAAATATATTCAACACTTCTGCCTATGAGCTCTCTTAGGGCATTTGGTGCCCAAGTTCTTGCAAACTGAAATTATAAATAGCTACTCTTCTTTTTCCTGTCCATTTATTTCAAAAGAATGAAAACATAATTAAACTTTGATAACAATCCATCAAAAATGTAAGTTCTTTCTGGAACTACACATTCAAAGTAAGTGCAAGCAATATGATTCCAGAAGTAGACTTCTAGCCATCAGATATTCATAAAAGCGCATAATAAGGATGATTGCCCTTACTCTCAGACTCCAAGGGATAACTTCAATCTATCAGTTGACAGAATACACTGTCAAAAGCAAGTTTCTCATGCAATTCACAAATTAACAGTTATTTTTATTTCTATAGAAGTGCATTGCATGAATACTGGCAAGATACATTTTCATGCTAGACTTTTACAGGTCAGAGAACAGATTTTTAAGCCTAAAATTTTATCCCGGGCATAGGAAGTGGACATCATTCTTTCCCAATACAGCTAACCATAAAATCAAAACTTCTTGCTAGGGTTTTGCATGGTATATTAGACGTTGGAAGTGGACACAATTGAACTTCTATTATTCTATACATATTGTAGGGTTGCACTTACCCATTATACCATTCTTTTGAAGAAAACACTGGACACAATGAACACGTAGATCAGCCCAATAGACAGAAGGATAGCTTAGGCATTCAATACATCTGACCTCATAGATCATGTACAAGGCCCTCGCATAATAAAAGTTTGCATTATAGTTCTCATTGAAGTGTCTAACTTGTTATATTACTCCTCTTATCTTAGCCATATGTACTATGATATAGTTTTTAGCCTCTGTCATTCACCTTTACACTTCCACCATATCACATTTAGCCTGCTAAATATGTCTATCCATCAAGTTCAATTCCAAGACCCGAATCACTTGAAGACCAACATGATGTTGAAACCTCTTGAAGATACCTTTTTCCATAACTAAATCTGAGATTTCTAATAACTTCTCAGCAAACAATATAAGGTTTCTTTTCAAAAAACATTGAAGACTTAATTAAAAAGTCCAATAATCAACCCGCCCAAGCTAATACTAATATGCAGCCTTAACCTTATTTTACATTGAGTTATTTATTTCAAATGGGGCTCTTGAATCTCTAGCATTTGCATTGACTTTACTAGGTAAGGTGCATTCTCTTCTTGAACTCAAGCTAACCTTGCTTTCTCTAGACCAGAGGCAGATTCTATCAGTTTTGTTATCTAGCAAGTTGTTTTTCTCAAATGTTTTAATTCTGCATAGGTGTTGTCATTTCATTCATTCCTATGTTCAGAAAGCAATTCTTAATGGTTATTTGCTGCAACTCCCAACATGTCACGATGAAAGGAAAATGCATGCTTTGCACTTAGGCATGGGCAAAAACATAATTTGCATCACTTATTTACCATGGCTAATGTGTAACTCTGTACTTGACCTGATGTTCAACCTTCTTCAATATATAGTACACTTCAGCTATTACTGGCCATAGTTGCATTTATCATGAGTATTTTGTTGCTAATATGGATTCTTAGAGGTCAACAAATATCATCCTTTACTGCTGATTCATGAATCTAATGAGTAGATATCAATGACAACTTGGGAAGCCTGCTGTAGCAGCCTACACAGGCCTTCATGAACATTGAAAGTAACTCAAACCATAGCTACATATCCTAAATGAATCATGAAATCTCAAAATAAAACTATTGATAGGTGAAGTGTGGAAGCATCATACAGCAATATTTCAACCTATAATTAATCCTACCATCTATACAATATGATTTTGTTGAAAAGGTTGCAGGATTCTAAGTCTTGGTCTTCATCTGTGTGTATACTTATAATGTTTGTTCAACTTCCACCTTGGCCTTATAACTTTGCTCCTACCTCATCATCCAAAGCGTCTGAAGTATTTATCAATGAACTATGAATGACTACATTTTCTAAAATAAGAAAAGGTCTAGTCTACAAATATAGACAGCATTGCAAAAGGGTGATTGCTGTGAAAACTGCCAGCAAAGCATGACCAAACTTAGAGAGCTTTAAAAAGTACAACCAAACTCGAAAATTACAACCACCAAAATAAATATATAGAGTAGAGCATAGGTAATGAAATACAACCACAATAAGTTGAGAACAATGATGCGCAGGTTCACTCCATTGGGTACCCCTAGCAAAGCCTCCATGACATTTATGTCTTCCTTTTCAGAACAATGATTCAGTGGGTCATACTTCGTTTTATTTGAAATTGCCAATGGGTTAGCTGGATAGGTTTTTCACATTGACAACTAGTGACTAATGTTAAAGGAGCAGGGGCCAAAACCACATATGGTGCAAGCATTGTAAGAGATTTGTACTGCTGAAAATTAGTGATTGTATCAAGGTTGCCAATGTCCTTAGATTTAAATTAGCAGTTTCAATGCAGAATCATGAGTGGAATGAATAGTTCAAACATCTAAGTTCCAATGTGCAGAAATTTACTACACTGACTCAGCTACTTGCTACAAGAAATATTCTGGTTAACACAATGGATGTGTTGATAGCATGGGTTTGCAAACTTCCAAATGGCTAAAATTTCTACACACATCATGAGATTGGCATGGTGAATACTTGCTCTGGATTTCCTTTCTTGGCTAGAATCTGTCTGAAGGAGAAGTTGAGAGGAAGGGAATTTGTAGGTTGCCATAGATTGTTGGAGGATACAGATATTGAGCAAGAGCTTATGCCACTCTCTTTAAGGAGAGGAAGATGCAGGGAAGCCTTAAAGTCAACCCTAAAAACTGGAGTGGGGCTATTGGGATTGACTTGAACATGGTTGGTTGCCCATGTTGTACTTTGAAGATTATGAATGTGCACATTACATGTAGCTAAATGATCATGGTAGTAAAGGTCTGTTTAATGGAAATTTCCAATGGGACATTAGCATTTCACTTTTTATACTTCCTCATCTTCAATCCAGGAATATTCTTGTGACCCAAGGGCTAACTTGTATTCTTATCTGCCTCCATTGCTTCAATTACTGCTAGGAGGGTGTTGGGTGAAAATTATGTAATCAACTTTTCGATAGATTACACAACTAAGACTTCAGCCACAACTATGTGAGACATAAATCTCTCCTCTCAGAAAGGGGAGGCGCCCTTCTTACTGCTGACAGAAGCTATAGTAAAACAAATAAAGTAATTACAGAATGTACACAATACTTACGAAGTGGGGGGGTGTGTCACATTCATCCTTCTCTCTTTTTTCAGAAAAGATGTTTACAATGCTTCACTATTGGAAGTTCTTAATTCACAATAAACTTAAATGTTCAACGAGCAGTAATGCCAATATCTCTATCTTGTCAAAGCAAAGTGTAGAGATACCAGAAGTGATAAACAATAAACAAATAAAAGAAAAGGGAAAGGGAAAGGTCACGAAGGCACAAAGTCGTTCCGTAGCTTTTTCAATGGTGGATTTGTGAAGGACGTATCGTTTGTTGCATTAAAAACACAAAGTCTTCTTAGATGCAGCAATTCCTCAAACAGCATGAACAATTACAAGCGCGAAGTCTTGTAGATCATCCAACCAAAGTATCCAAAGAGCATGAACAATTACAAACACAAAGTCTTGTAGATCATTCAACAATAGTTAAATAAACACAAATATAAATCCAAATAAAGGATGTAACACAAAGTTTACATGAATTACTTAGAGTCCTTCAGATTTCATAAGCTAATCACCACCAATCTCAATCAAATTCAAGAGACAATCAATCCAACGCAAAGTCTGGTATGCAATTTCTTCCTTTATTGATCAGATTTAGATTCACAAAATATGAACACAAAGTTTCACAATTTGTTGCAAATTGAGCAGCACTTCGTTGCAAGAACTAAAGGATAAACAATACAATGGAAATCCCTCATATATATAGAAAGAGGGAAGAGAAAAATTAGGAAACTAATTGAGAAAACCAAGGAAAGTTGGGTGAGCGATTTTAGGAGATCTCACCTAACTTTGACCAAAGTCAAAGTGTAATTTTTCTTAATGAAATTACATTTCAAACTTGGTGCAATTACACTTTACAAAAAAACATATAAAATGTCAGGAAATATTTACAAGATGCATAATGGGAAGCATCAAAAATGTCTAACACTGGAGATCAGGAACCTTCACGTTTCCTTGCTCTGGGCGCGGAAGTCTTCGTATTTCTTCCTCGTCTCCTGCATGAACTTCTCATCCGGACCAATGGTGTAATCCACAATAGTGTGTATTCTCGTGATCGATCTCATGGCAGATGAGTGAACCTTCTTGCACCTGTCAAGATGCGTTTTTAGGTTATCCAATGTGAGCCTTGTATCACAAATGACGTTCAGAGAGGCTTCTAAAAAATTTGCGCTGTCAATCAACTTCATGATGGCTTCTTTGAAGATCTAGGATATTCTGTGGCTGGCAAGAAGATACAATTTTCCTCAAGAAGTTGTCCTGGTAACTCCTTGATACCTTTTTCAAGAATCATACAATGTCCTTCGACATCTTCCTGCACTTGGTGGAGATCCTCCACAAGAGATTGAATCACTTGAATTCGATGTTTCAAGGATTCTCTTACCTCAATGAATTTTTCTTTATTAGGAATTACCCCGGCTTCCACCAATTTACTGAGCTTTACCTGTTTCATCTGTGACCATGACAACAGGCATTTTTCCATATCTTTGCGCTCCTGGGAAAGTACACTTTTCTCCTTATCAAGCTGTGTGGTGAGCTTGGCTAGGAGAGCAGTTTTCTCGTCCGCAGCAATTATAATCTAAGATCCGTGTTCTATGATCTTTTCAACGAAATCATACAACACTCTGCCTTTGGGGCGAACTTCTCAGCTTTCTTGACAATTGTGTCCTCAATACTCACCATTGCCAGCGATTGTGCATTAGTTGAAGATCTTGCAAGTCACTTTACAACAATGGCATAATGCTCTGCCCTCTGGTTGTACATATTGTGAGCTTGCTCCATTTTATCCAGTCTTCCAGCCAAAATGTCCAATGTCACTTGCGCATCTGCTTTTGCACTTTCATTGGTAACTTTGCCAAGTTGGACTCTTGTTACTATGTAGTCCTCCATATTGGCATCTCCTTCTTCCTGCGGTGGTATGCCAATCTCCACATACTTGTGACCAATCTTGTCAACATTTAGTCTTGAGTATACTTTCGCCTTTTTCTTCCCTTTAGCTTTTGGAGGGACTATCTCTTCGAAGTCGAGCTCCTCTGCAGAAATCATTTGTTTCTTCCGCTTCAACACTTGAGATATCAACCAAGGGGGAAGAAAGGAGGTGTGAACTTCTGGATTCACCGTCAACTCTATCGTCATTGTCACTTCTGAAGTTACCATTGGTATTGTGACAATAGGAGAAGTGTCTGTCATCATTGCTCCTGTAGACTGCACATTGAGCTGATCACATATTGATTCATTCATGAACCGATTGAACTCAGTTTCAGAAGTGATATCATATGACGGTGATGACAGGCTAGGAATAGATGATGGACTTGACAAAATATCAACCATGTGAATGCTTGTCATCGCGGGAGTATCAAGCACGGTCGATGCTGCAGGAATAGTGGATACCTCTGCTGCAGGAATGCCTGTGGTAGGAATAGGTGATGAAGGAACAGGAGGTGGAGGAGTCCTCGGATTTGGAGGAGTATCAGGAACACTGGAAATCACAGGTGATGACGTTCTGGGAATTTCCTCAACTACATTCTCAGGTGGAGACATAGTTCTTTCTTCATCATGCCTGGGTTCCTGTTGATCACCCTCTTGTCTCTCCAATTCTGGTTCACCTTCGGAATCACCTTCAGATTCTTCTTCAGAATCTTCTTCAGACTCTTGTCCGCTTTCAGAAACTTCTTCTGCATCGGAGTCTACTTCTGCTGAGTCTTTATCTTCAACGAATTGATCACTGGAAATAACTTCTTCATCGGAATCTATCTCCTCTAAAACAACCCTTTTACCTTTGGAGCAAGATGGTTCAAATTCCGTGGTTTCTCCTTCTGGGACGACCTAGGTATCTTTCTTGCCAACAGTAAACTTGATTCTGGGACTTCTTCGTGAAGAAGTGGGAACAGCTGCTGATTTATTTTTCATGCGGAGTTCTTGCTGTCGGCGAGCTTCTACTTCGAATTCTTCTCCTTTCGAATCTGTTCTAAAACTTTTCATTTCAAAACCATGCTTGTGTAACCATTCTGCAGTGTTAGACAAAATTGGCGCCAATCTTTCCCTAATGCTAACACTTTCCTTTTTGGACCATTGAATTGCAGGCAACGGCCTCTTGGATATTTCTTGTTCATCATAGACAGCGTTCATGATATTGCCAAGATCTGTAAAATCCTCTGGTAGGTCAGCAACACCAAGATCTCTGATCTATTGTACGGTCAACCTGCAATAATCCATTTTGTGAATGGCTTCCTCATCTCTGCAATTAGCCCAGATGTCCTCAAAACGATACCAATGATGATGACCTTTCTGCAATTGCCTCCTGACATCTCGGTAATCAAAATCAAACCTATATCTGTAGGTCTTGATCGTCATGATTTGCATCTCTGCATAGATTGATTTGGCCTTTTGTACAGTCGGGATAGTATATCTACCGATTGTTAGCGGGAACTTGAATCCCCGCTTGTGATTATTCCTCCGTTCTTTGTGCACTAAAATTAGTTGTCTGCACATCTCCATAAGGACCCACTTGTCTGAGGGGTATCGTGGCAGCATGTAAGGGGAACCAGTGTAGCACCCTACTCTTAAAAAAGTAAAAGTTGGGAATTGTAGGAATATGCATCCAACTTTACTTACCGCCTTATAGGCCTCATCAGATACCCTCTTCCTCTCGAGGATTGGATCAAAGCTAAAAAGCAAAGATGCGAAGAAAGCATCAGTAACCCTCCAGAAATGATGAAAGCTTTCTTTCAGCTCCAATTGATAGAAAAATTTATACACAGGTGTGGTGTGTCTATTTCCTTTCGTAGATAGACCTAGAAATTGTCTCATCACAGCTACGGCATACACCAGATAAGAAGTCATATAGAATTTTAATGTAGAAGGCACATTAATCAGCTACTCATGTATTTCATCGCTGATCTGTTTGCCCCAATCAATGTGAACCTTTTGCCTTCTTATGATTTTGATGTATTCGTACATCCAGTCATGAAAAGTGGACGATTCAGGCAATCCCTTCACTCTGCTCAAGAATGTGATCATATCTTTGACATCTTCTTTGAAATCACTTCGCAAGAGTCCCTTTGGCCATCTGGAAACACTCTGCCTGGGCTTTTTCAACCATTGGCTATTTATCAGATTTTTAGCTTTGTTGGGATCAGCATCATATACTTCTTGTGCTTTTTGTATCAAGATGTCAATGTACTTCTCCATATGTGGCACTCTGAACACAATATCAAAGAAGTCGGTCAAGTCTTAAAATATCGTGCCCAGAAGAATCAATCACACAAGGGTGCTGATTTTCAGCGCCCTTACACTTTTCCCAATTTTGCTCTGAAACACTTCAAAACTTGCTAGTTTCGTCCTGAACCTCGCTCCTTCCACTTTGTGCATCGTTTTGCGCATAGTTGGCAGACTCGCAGAAAACTCGCCGAGTTTTCAAAAACTCGCGATTTTTTTAAAAAAAGAGTTTTTTTGAGTTTAACTCGCAAGTTTTTTTCTCGGACGAGTTTTTGCCGAGTTTTTAGAAAAACTCGCGAGTTTTTGCCGAGTTTTTCAAAAAACTCGACTATGCAGAACTTAAAGCTGAAAATGTCTTTTTTGATGTTTATTAAGCAATTTTTTAAGTTCCCGAGTTTTTGGCGAGTTTTAAAAAACTCTCCAATTTTTCCCTTGGCGAGTTTTTTGTTGGGGCGAGTTTTCCAACTATGCTTTTGCGTGCCTTGTCACTCGCTCCATGCTTGCTCATCGTCGTTGCTCGCTTCACGCAACCCAATGCTGTTTTTCGACTAACGTTTGCTTGACTCCACATCTTGTAGTCTCTTTTCAAGATCCTCAAAGTTGTTGATCGTAGATTCAATTGCTCTCAGATGACTGCCAGAAAACCTCTGTCGTCTTCAAAAGCTAAAGACAAAATGAAGTATAAGTATCAAGGTGTCTATCTGCCGACTGTTGTGGTCTCCAAGGTAGAAGAGATAAAAGACACAGAGGTTGGTCATCAAGACTTGGTTGATTTTGCAGCGAAAACTGAGAAGCCTCTTGAGGATTCTATGAGAGCAATCGTACACAGTAACCTGCATTTGGTGTCCATGTTCCCTACTGCTGTGCACAATACATAATTTGTCCTTCAAGTTGCATCCCACTACATCAGAGAAAGCCTTGCACTCAGAGAAAAAATGACTTTGGTGCAAGAGCGCTGAAAAACAGCACTCCTGCACTTCTCAGTGTTAGGAAAATCTTTGAACGTCAATTGATGTAATGCCGCACTTTTTTAGCGCTACTGCACTTAGGTTAAAAAAAATGAAAATGTTAGGGTGCTGAAAA
Source organism: Sequoia sempervirens (assembly GCA_007258455.2). Taxonomy (NCBI): domain Eukaryota; kingdom Viridiplantae; phylum Streptophyta; class Pinopsida; order Cupressales; family Cupressaceae; genus Sequoia; species Sequoia sempervirens. The sequence continues at coordinate 404,527,624 of VDFB02047230.1, read as the reverse complement.
ACTGCGCTACTACATGTAATGTCCCCAATTTAGCCCTACACTCTTCGTTTGGATTTAGCCTATTTCCGGAAACTCGTAGGCTAAAGCTGAAATGAAAATCAGGGTTTCCACTTTCAGAGGAGGTTTTGAGGTCTTGCATGCAAGAGTTTCTAACGCATGTCTGGTGAAGCTTTATGGGTTTTTGGAAAGCTTCGCAATGAGGTAACATGCATGACAAGATATTGACTTGCGTTCTCGGCTGCTTTTTGGAGGCTCGCATGTTGGAGTTGTCCAGTTTGGCTTCTGGATTCCTTCTGGGTTTTCAGAGAGCTTCGCGATGGTGTGACATGCAACTAAATCAGATGACTTTTCCGGACTTACTATTTTTAGTAAGTTGCGATGGCTACTCAAAATGTGGAGAAAATGAGTTTGGAACAACTTACTATTTTTTATGCAGTAGTGCTATTTTTAGTAGCAGTTCAGCAGTTCAGTGCAATGGCTATTTCTGGCAGGTCAGCTTGAGCAGTGGTCTCCAGCATTTGAGGTGTTTATTTTGGCAAGTTTGATATTTGATGAAAAATAATGTTTTAATGAAAAATATTTGGCTAAGGCATGGAGGACGATTTGGAGAGATAAGTGATTTTTATAATGTTTATTAATTAAACATTTTTGGAGGGCCTTATTTGATGAATTAATATTTAAGTGAAATATGTGCTAAGGCAAAAGGGGACGCCCAGCTTGGAGACATTTGAGTTTAATTAAATATTTCACTTAAATCTTTTAGTGAAATATTTGCAAGTTATAGAATATTTCACTTAAGTCTATCTTGGATGCCCTTTGGTGATATATTTGCATTTTATTAAATTATATTTCCACATATGGGTTAGAAATGAAATGCAAATGAAATTTGGAGAAAAGGTGAAAAGTGAATTTCATTTAGGCACCCTAATTGGAGGGAAAAGAAGATTTGAATTTGGAGACAAAAAAGTTATAAATAAGAGACTTGGCCTTCAATTGGATTATCTATTGTTGCTTATTATATTGTTATGCTGCTGAAATGCTTTCAGAGCTTGCTTCGAGGAATGCATACCTCCTAGTTCTTTCTCTTGGTTTCGTGCTTGAAAGATAGCACCTAGCTGAGTTTCCAGAGACTGCTTCTCATCCAGACTAGCAGACAGAGCATCAAGGTTGAAGATTCTAGAGATTTGTCAGTTTTGCATTTGCTGGTTAGGGTTTTGCTGAAATAGAAATCTGCTCATAAGTCCATGCACGATTTTTTGGTGGTTCTGGGTATTGGCCCTATGCTTTAGTCTACCTTGGGCGCCCCTCCTTGCAAGTTTTCAGATTTTTTAGAGGTGTCTCGGATTTTATCTTGCTAGTAGAACATTTTTGGAGGTCGTACCTTCTTTGAGGTTGCATTGGAAAGCGTGCATAAATAAATCACTACTATTTGGAGGAGTTTCTTGGCTTGGTCTTGGTCGCTCAACTCCTAGCTCTCATTTGCATTCAGTTCCACATCATTCGGAGGTGTTTTGACGAAGTTATGAGCATTTTGGTGATTCTAGGGCTTGCTGGTATGAATTTTCTGATTGCTGCAATTTTATATCAGACCTGATATTTTAGTCCCTTTTGCTATATTTCATATGTTGGATAGCTTGTGCTTGTTTGGAGTTCATTTCCTAACATTTTGGAGATCATTGGTTATCTATATCTCATTGTATTTGCAGATTGTTCATAATATTGTAACGCTGAATTAGTAGTACTAATCAGCTCTTTTACTTTCTGCACTTTACATTTTGTATCCCCACTTTAGTGGAAGAGGATGGCTTTGCCGCCTAGTTTACTTTCAGTTTAATCACTTTCATTCCCACGGTTGTGGATGCGACTGGCCCTTGCTCAGTCTACATTGTATTTGCTTTCTGTTTCTCCGCCATATGATAGCGCCTTTCCCACTTTGGGTTAGGAATGCACATGCTTGGCGTTGAGATTATTTTACTTGCATAGTATCTTTGTTAATAGAATCTCCACCATATGGTAGCGCCTTTCCCACCTCGGGTTAGGAGTGCACATGCTTGGTGTTGAGTTACTTTCCAGTACTGCATTCTTTACTAGTGATACTCCGCCATATGGTAGCTTCTTACCCAGCTTGGGTCGGAAAGCACATTCTTGGTGTTGAGGCTCTTTCCTTCAGTTGTTGGTTTGATTTGAGCTAACCCTAACGGGTACTTGGGTGTTGTTGTGATCATCTTCGAAGTTTCAAAAAAATTGGGTCAGAATTGGTTCGGTTCATTACAGTGGTATCAGAGCCATGCATCCTGCCATCCTGTGCCCATCAAGGTTCAGTTGATAGTTGAATGACAGAGAAATCAGTTTCTACACCAGAGGCCAGAACAGAGTTCAGTTTAGCTTTTAGAAGTTTCAAAGATGTTGCGTTTTCTAGGGTCCAGGGATCGTGAGAAGTCAGATTCAACTATGGTATCTGAGGAAGAAAAGGTTAGTGATGCCGTAACGGATTTCATTGAATATGCCAAACAGTATAAAAGACAATGTGAACATGAGGCTGCCAAACTCCGTGAGCAATATCAAAACATGCCAGATGATTATAGGTACAATGTTTCATTTGATTCCCATTTGAATTGTGTGGCGTTACTAAAGCCCGAAAAGTCGGAGATGGTGGATCACATTAGGAAAATGATAAAAAGGGAAGCAGAACAAGCTTTGGTTGAAGAATCAAAGAAGGAAGAAGATAAAGTGCCTATTTGTGAATTGCAGTCCACAAATATGCAAGTTGAAGAGAAAAATCAGTCATCTAGCATTAAAGATGGCACAAGCAAGGTGCACACATCACAGCAAAAAGAACGTGAGCTTGATGAAGATACCTTGACAAATGAAGAGTGTGTGGTAGAGCCTCATAATACTTCCCTTGACTTGCATGTAATAGGAAGTGATGAAGATCAGCTTGGAGAAAAGAACAAAACAACAGTCTTGAGTCCTAATAAGGATTCAACCTATGAAGGTCTTGAAGCTAAGGGCTTCACAAAAGATTTCAGTAGTACTGTTGTATGGGATGAGTTTGTTGAAGAAGAACAAGTAGAAGGAAATACTAATGGTGTCTTTGAATCAGCCTATGACCATTGCCAAAGTGATAATGTTGGTAATGATTCCAACATGATTGTACCACCTCGTGTTGAAGATTTGGTGATGGATAGTTTTCCTCTTGTTGCTGTCCTAACTCCTCAAGAGTTTTCACAAGATGAATTTATGACAAGTGATCAAAAAGACCTTTTTGGCATGCATATGACTGTTCATGATGAGATCAGAAATACACCTATAGATGATGGGTTCATTGAAGATAAGAATGATAAAGTTTTCCAAACAGCTAGCACTAGAGATTCTTTACTTCATTACAGTGATGGTGTCAAGGGTGGTTTTTGGTTTGATCATCAAACCAAACCATTGGAAATAAATATTTATGAGGATGACAGTTTAAGTGAGTTGGGTGGTGACCTATTCAAAGAGTCAACACTCCAAAAGAAGCACGAAGAGCTCTTTCCTTTTGATCAAAACAATCAGCCTCTTACTATTTGGGATCCAGGTGTGGAGTCATCTAGCGAAGATAAGGAACCAGTGTGGGATGAATTTCCCTTTGATCCAGATGATGAAATGGAATTTGATGAGGACTCTATATCAGCAAACAATGGTGACAACATGCTTATGTTTGGGGCTGCCTTCAAGTTTGATCAAAGTGACAGTGAGGTGGAAATAGAGCTGGTGGAAATAGAGCTAGTGGCCATATGGCTCTTAAAGATGGAGAGTTTGAAGGTCTTACTAAACACAAATCTGATTTTTCAATGCATGAAGCTGATTGCAAGCAATGGGTTGAAGAACTTGTGGAGTATGATGCTTTTCATGACAATGAGCATTCTCAACAAGTTGGTGGTGAAAGACAAGAATGTTGGAGTAGCTTTGAGGGCAGCAAAGGCATGAAACGAAGTTCTGATTTTCAGTTGCAGCCTATCAGCAATTCACCATCTTTGCACATTCTTGAGAGGGAAGATCAAGTCAAAGAGTCCTTTGAAGAGGAAGTGCAAGTTCTATCCCAATTTGATCGCACTCATAGTTTGATTGAAGAGCTCTACTGGAAGGCTCAGCTTGAAGAGAGACGAAGAGGAGTAAAAGATGAAGTTGCTCTTCCCAATTTGCAACTTATCAGAGATTCTTTGGAGACCTTGAAGTCCGAGTACATGCACTTGATTGAAGATCGAGATCATGCTATTGAAGTTGCAAAGAAGAACATTTGTGCTTTACAAGAAAAGGAGAGTATGATTGATGAGCTCACTCTAGAGCTCGAATCAACAAATGACATGTTGAAAGAAACTCAGTTGGCTCTAACGGAGGTTGAAGACCAGTTTGCTAACTTCAAACTTTTCAAGGAGCAAGAGGGTGCACAAAGAGCTGAAGAAATCAAGCAAGTGATTGGAGAGCTTGATAGTCTTCAAGAGGAGTTTGATCTTGAAAGTGTCTCAAGAAAATCAGAAGTTGCATGTGCTGATTTGGAGCAGCAAGATGAAAGGAATGACTTTCAAGTTTTTAACAATCCTCTTTTTGAAGTGGGTGTTGAGGAAACTTATGATAATCCTCTTTTTGTGATGGAAGAAGAACCAGAACATGGTGTTTGCACTCTTCTCAATCCATTCCTTGGGTTGAGTGATGCTAGTCTATTTTGGGAGTTGGATTTGAAGTCATCTTATGTTTCATGTTCCAGTGTTGTTGAAGCTTTCATGGATTGGTTTCAGAGGTTCATCAGAGGGAATGCCTATTTTATGAGTATGCACTTGGTTTTGACCAGCACTTGGGGTTGTGTTGAATTCTCTTTTCAGTGTGTTGAAAATCACTTTCGGTTGGGTATCCATGCTTGGGATTCTCAACTTGGGTTGATGGAGTTTATGGCTTGTGGAAAGAGGAATTTTTGGTGGGTTAGTGATCAAATTTTCAGACCTTTGGGTGTTGTCCTTCTCTTCACCAACCACTTGATGGCCCCATTTGTTCATGAACAAATGGATTGGAGAGAAATTTTGAGTTTGGATTGGAGAGATGAAAGGTTGGTGGCTCTTGAGAGTGATCCTTGGCTAAGGCAAAATCAGATTTGGAGACTCGAGCTTGCTGATTGGAGGCAGGCCAACCACCTTACACGGAGAGTCTCCCTCATTCAGGAGAGTTGGATCAGCACTACCGGTCAAAGAAGTGGTAGTTTTCAGATGGAAATGGCTCTAGTGTGTTTTCCAGCCACTTTGGAGGTTTGTGATGTAAACTTTGATAGTTTACTTTCCTTATTGGTTCAGGACAGCGAGCTACCCCATGCCTTGATTCATCATTCTGAGACTCATAGGGTTGGAATTATGGGAGTTTTCTGTAGTCCTCATGGTAGTATCAATATAATTCAGATGAGGCATAGTAGCTCCATGAGGAGACATGAGTATGAGTTTGTTGAGCTCTTGCAAAGGATTGCTTTCCTCTTTGCAAGAAGATTCGAAGATGTCACATTTGCAGTCATGGCTCCGTTTGTTACCGTATGGAGGTATGCTGAGGAGTTTGATTTTGAGCTGAGTAGCCTATCTTTCTTCTTGCCTAGGATGGTGATAGACAGTGGTATGGTTGATATTGTTGACTCTGGGCATCTTGGACATGAGACGTTGCATGATATTGATCTCAATTCTTTAAGATTTTTCAGTTTGAGTATCATGGATGGTAACATTTTGGAGTTACAAGGGAGGTTAGTGCAGCATTGGTACGATGGTTTCACTGTTGTGATCAGAGTAGTGCAACATCGACATGGTGGGTCCTCCTTCAGACGGACATGGGACCCTGGGATTGTACTTGTTTTGGTATGGATCAGTTTGAGTTCTTCTAGAGTTGTGGTGGCATTGCTTGAGGACAAGCAATTTTGGGAAGGGCGGACTGTAATGTCCCCAATTTAGCCCTACACTCTTCGTTTGGATTTAGCCTATTTCCGGAAACTCGTAGGCTAAAGCTGAAATGAAAATCAGGGTTTCCACTTTCAGAGGAGGTTTTGAGGTCTTGCATGCGAGAGTTTCTAACGCATGTCTGGTGAAGCTTTCTGGGTTTTTGGAAAGCTTCGCAATGAGGTAACATGCATGACAAGATATTGACTTGCGTTCTCGGCTGCTTTTTGGAGGCTCGCATGTTGGAGTTGTCCAGTTTGGCTTCTGGATTCCTTCTGGGTTTTCAGAGAGCTTCGCGATGGTGTGACATGCAACTAAATCAGATGACTTTTCCGGACTTACTATTTTTAGTAAGTTGCGATGGCTACTCAAAATGTGGAGAAAATGAGTTTGGAACAACTTACTATTTTTAGCAGTATGCTATTTTTAGTAAGTACTATTTCTGGCAGTGCTATTTTTAGTAGCAGTTCAGCAGTTCAGTGCAATGGCTATTTCTGGCAGGTCAGCTTGAGCAGTGGTCTCCAGCATTTGAGGTGTTTATTTTGGCAAGTTTGATATTTGATGAAAAATAATGTTCTAAATGAAAAATATTTGGCTAAGGCATGGAGGACGATTTGGAGAGATAAGTGATTTTTATAATGTTTATTAATTAAACATTTTTGGAGGGCCTTATTTGATGGATTAATATTTAAGTGAAATATGTGCTAAGGCAAAAGGGGACGCCCAGCTTGGAGACATTTGAGTTTAATTAAATATTTCACTTAAATCTTTTAGTGAAATATTTGCAAGTTATAGAATATTTTACTTAAGTCTATCTTGGATGCCCTTTGGTGATATATTTGCATTTTATTAAATTATATTTCCACATATGGGTTAGAAATGAAATGCAAATGAAATTTGGAGAAAAGGTGAAAAGTGAATTTCATTTAGGCACCCTAATTGGAGGGAAAAGAAGATTTGAATTTGGAGACAAAAAAGTTATAAATAAGAGACTTGGCCTTCAATTGGATTATCTATTGTTGCTTATTATATTGTTATGCTGCTGAAATGCTTTCAGAGCTTGCTTCGAGGAATGCATACCTCCTAGTTCTTTCTCTTGGTTTCGTGCTTGAAAGATAGCACCTAGCTGAGTTTCCAGAGACTGCTTCTCATCCAGACTAGCAGACAGAGCATCAAGGTTGAAGATTCTAGAGATTTGTCAGTTTTGCATTTGCTGGTTAGGGTTTTGCTGAAATAGAAATCTGCTCATAAGTCCATGCACGATTTTTTGGTGGTTCTGGGTATTGGCCCTATGCTTTAGTCTACCTTGGGCGCCCCTCCTTGCAAGTTTTCAGATTTTTTAGAGGTGTCTCGGATTTTATCTTGCTAGTAGAACATTTCTGGAGGTCGTACCTTCTTTGAGGTTGCATTGGAAAGCGTGCATAAATAAATCACTACTATTTGGAGGAGTTTCTTGGCTTGGTCTTGGTCGCTCAACTCCTAGCTCTCATTTGCATTCAGTTCCACATCATTCGGAGGTGTTTTGACGAAGTTATGAGCATTTTGGTGATTCTAGGGCTTGCTGGTATGAATTTTCTGATTGCTGCAATTTTATATCAGACCTGATATTTTAGTCCCTTTTGCTATATTTCATATGTTGGATAGCTTGTGCTTGTTTGGAGTTCATTTCCTAACATTTTGGAGATCATTGGTTATCTATATCTCATTGTATTTGCAGATTGTTCATAATATTGTAACGCTGAATTAGTAGTACTAATCAGCTCTTTTACTTTCTGCACTTTACATTTTGTATCCCCACTTTAGTGGAAGAGGATGGCTTTGCCGCCTAGTTTACTTTCAGTTTAATCACTTTCATTCCCACAGTTGTGGATGCGACTGGCCCTTGCTCAGTCTACATTGTATTTGCTTTCTGTTTCTCCGCCATATGATAGCGCCTTTCCCACTTTGGGTTAGGAATGCACATGCTTGGCGTTGAGATTAATTTACTTGCATAGCATCTTTGTTAATAGAATCTCCACCATACGGTAGTGCCTTTCCCACCTCGGGTTAGGAGTGCACATGCTTGGTGTTGAGTTACTTTCCAGTACTGCATTCTTTACTAGTGATACTCCGCCATATGGTAGCTTCTTACCCAGCTTGGGTCGGAAAGCACATTCTTGGTGTTGAGGCTCTTTCCTTCAGTTGTTGGTTTGATTTGAGCTAACCCTAACGGGTACTTGGGTGTTGTTGTGATCATCTTCGAAGTTTCAAAAAAATTGGGTCAAAATTGGTTCGGTTCATTACACTACACTTTGTTTGAAAAGGTTTTCAAGTAAGTGTGAGGTGGAAAATTTCAACGCCATGAGACTTTGAGCACAAAAAAATGATGAGTGAAGATGCTTGAGAACAGTGTTTGGAGATATAAAGCATCGATTTTTCTTCTGCCAATACTTGTGAAATACATTTTGCAAAGAAGCGTTCTACATTCCCACACCAATATATTTTGCTTCTTGTCGAATCATTAAGAAATGAACAAAAACCCATTGGTAAACATGAGGAAGAGACCCGACCATGAGAAGAATGCGAAAAGAAAGGAAGGTTGATAGTAATGATCAAAAATGTGCATCCAAGGAGAGGTCAATACAAACAACACAAGGCCCATGTTTGAAAAGAAAACACGTTTTCAGAAAGCACGAAAAGAAGGGACCACGATGGGAAGAAAATGTTACAGAATCGATGTTGTGTTGTATTAATCAGGAGGAACGAATGTTCCTTAAATAAATTACAAAATACGATGTTTCTAAAAGAAACAATCGTTTACAAAGGACGAAGTTAGAAACATCAATGAGATGATCATTAACGTCAAAAACTTTAATGGTCATCATTCTAACTACTGAGATAACAGAGAAGGGTGCCCCCTTCTTCTCAGAACGTTGCTGCAACAAAAAACAAGAGCCTGCCACTGACTCTGCCACTTGAGATGAGTCTGCCACCAACCCTCCCAGAAACTGCAGAACTTCGAAATAACAACACCAACCGTCCAACCTGAAGTTGGAAAACTGTCCCTCCCTGTAACCAGAGACATACCGAGAACAGCTGCTATGATTTTGAGGAAAAATCAGCAAACCCTCCAATCTTCTGCAGATGAGCATGACGCCCCAAAACAGACTGCAAGAAGCCAGATGTGCAGATGTTCGCCCTAGCTGCGACCAAAAAACGGACTGCACCAAACCACGATTTTTGAGGAAAAAATCGCCAAACCCAAGATTACAAATCATCAAAACCCAAAACATCGATTGTCGGCTTCAAAACAGAGGGTCTGGAACCCTAGCCGCCTGAACAAAGCTGCACAAAAATCGAGGCACGGAAAACAAAGCACACAGAAAAATCGGACGACAACCCAGTTGAGATCTCGGAAAACCCAGAAGGAATCTGCAAGCAAAATAATTTTTCGACTTGAACAGGAGGGTCAAAACCCTAGCCGAAAGTACAGAAACCCTAGCCACCATTAAAACTGTCAGAAAATTGCAGAAGGTCTTCTGAAAGTCACCAAAAAATGCGTCTTTAGAAGTCGTAAACAGGATGCAAGCAGAAACGGGGGCAAAGAACTCCCGTCGCTAGCATAGAGACCCATTTCATAAGCCGTCGCAGGAAAAAAGACGAATGAATACAGACGCGGGTAGACAGGAAAATCGCGCCCTAAAACGACATGTGCACCAAAGGAACAAAGACGCGCAGCTTCAAGATGGGAGGGCGTAGAAATAAACATAGCCAGAAGTCTGAAAAAGAACACACGCGGCCAGAAACGTGCAGAGAGGTCGCGCCAGGAGATATTATGAAAACACGCGGCCAGAATGACAAAATGAGGGTCTGAAATCGCGCCAAATTTCAAACGAAAATCGCGACCAAATGAGTTGGAAAAAACGGCCAGAAAAATACTTCAAAAATCCGCGGCCAAAAGTAGCACAAACTCTACGGCAGAGTCTGCAAAAACTCAGGAGAGAAGACGCGCGCCTTAGAAACTTGAAATCGCGTCTTCAGAAAAAAAATTTCCAGAAGACACAGAAAAATCGCGCCGTCAGAAGAAGTCATGAAAACGTTGTCAGAAACCCTTGATTTTGAGCCACGAAAATCCTTAAAAAGGAACCGCAAATTTTTCAGACAAGAGGGTTTTGATTTTTACAAGAAATCTTCAACCAAGAACCCTCCAAATTTTTTCTAGGAGCCACACAAATTTCGAATTCTGGCTTAAACACAAACCCACGAAATTTTGAAAAACCTCCCAGAATCCTGAGCCCTCCCATAAGGGAGGCTCAGACCTGCTCTGATACCATGTTACAGAATCGATGTTGTGTTGTATTAATCAGGAGGAACGAATGTTCCTTAAATAAATTACAAAATACGATGTTTCTAAAAGAAACAATCGTTTACAAAGGACGAAGTTAGAAACATCAATGAGATGATCATTAACGTCAAAAATAGAAAGATATTATTTTAATAGAAAAACGCATTTATAAATCATTACACGATAAAACACAGACATAGAAGAAAAACAAAGAAGAGAGAAACGAATAATAATGTACCTGAGAAGAGAAATCAAAACCCTAGCTCGAATTGAAGGTATGCATAAAAAACGCATTTTTTCCTGAGGTAGATGCGCGCCCAACAAAGAGAAAATGGAGTGGAGACCAAGAATGACAAAAATGAAACAATAAAATCACTTTTAAATGATTGAAGAAAGCAAAAACCCAACTCAAGTCGCCCAATTAATTGAGGCATAAAAAGTGGCACGATAAGCGAAAAATGCAAATGACTTGAAAAAGTGTGCCTAAGCCAATTTTTGGCTAAGTCTAGGAAAAAGATGTAAAGGCGCACTTTTTTCAGTGCTTCTGCATCTTCAAACAATCACCTTTGTGCAGGGGCGCTGATTTTTGGCACCCTTGCACTTTAAACACTTAGCCAATTTTTGGCTGTGAGCAAGAGTGCACTTTTTGGGTGCAACTGCATATTTCACAATTTCACTAAGTATGAATAGTGAGACTTTGCGAAGGTACTCGTTTCGAAGGTCTTCGCGAGGCAAACATTGGGGGATGGTCAAACTGGCTGTTTGAGGCTTTGGAACCCATTTCGAGGTGGCTTGCAAATCACCTCGTTTTGCGTGCTTGAACTTCACGAACCTAGTGTTAAATTATAAGATCAGATTGACATGCACAGAAATTAATTCAAAACTTAACACAAGACATAGCAGATATCCTGGGAAAACCCTCCTCTTGAGGGAGAAAAACCCAGCCAATAATATCTCTTATATTATTGATTCACAAATGAGAAACTCCTTTACAATAGAGGCTGATAAGTAAGCCAATAACCAGTATCATAAACTGATGTAAGTACAGGATTGAGTGATACAAACTGTCTAGATATCTCTGCCTTATACTCAGATCTCAATCTGCACTTTACACAAACTCGCACTGCTCTTGTATAGTACTGAAGATGAATATGAATGCTAATGAATTCGATGATAAATGGAGTACAAAATGAAGTTGTATATATACCAAATAAAGGGAGAGACGTGCCTCTTCAAAGAGCATGTCGGCCTTATTAAGAAATAAATCTTTTACTAAACAAGGAGTCGGCCTTCTCAAAATCGCGCCTCATTATTTAATACGAGTCTCTTCATTAAATGCATATTAAATAATGTTTATCAAAGGTAGTGTCTCTTCATCAAATCATATATAATAATTAAATAGACAACGGCTAGCATTTAATTATTATCTCCATGCGATCTGGGCTGGAAGGATTCGCCTGAAGCTGCTACAAACTTCAACACCTAGGAAACGGACAAGTTTCGTAGGGGGGTTATCCGTGGAACGAGTGCTGCTAGATTCTGTGATAACAGAGGGCTTACCTGTAAGGCTTTGAATCACAAAGTTCTTGAATGCTGAGGGCATCCTTGAAAAGATCCTGTCATACATTGTGTGCAGGAGTGATGTTTACGAATATCTGTGGGGATAGCTTGATTTATATTTAGGTATGTGAATCCTTTTTATGGCTCCCATCCTTTCTTTGATGTACAATATTTCCATGAAAGTGTTCTTCAGCAGTCATTAAGCAAGACTGTCAGAGAAAATGGATGATTGAAGAGATTATGACTGTGAAAGAGATTGGGAAAGACTGTGGCAAAGATCCCATTGGGAGAAATTTGATTTGTTCTTATGCTTGAAGAACCAGCTATAAAATTCAGGAGCAAACTACTTTTCTGTGGTGTTTCCCATGGCCTAGATTCCAAAAATCAAGGCAGGCCATTAAGCATGATCACTTATTAAAACAAGGAGAGAATAATAGCTTTGCAACGTGCTAAGAAACATGTGCATAGTATTTCTAAATGGTGAAGATTGAGGCAACATTGACAATGTGACCAAACAAAGGATGCTAATGCACAATAAGAAATCCAAAATCCACATGCACCATACATCACTCCATGTTGTAAATAATCAACTGGGTTAAGAGGAATAAATGTGAAAAAGAAGCTCTGGGATGAGGTTGTGAGGGGTCTGATTTGTAGCATAGAAGGGGCGTTTGTACCTGACATTGTCTTGCAAGACAAGACAGGAAACCATCTGAGTATGTTTAGTTTTTAACTTTTTATTATCACTGTACTCCAACCAAATAATAAACACCAAAGCAAAGCATTGAATTTTATTTTAGTCATTTTGGCTTTGGGTCACTCTCATAAAGAAATCAAAGCTCCCTCGAAACATATTTTGAGTTTAATATGACAAAACTTCCTTTGAGTTTCCAAATTGAAACTTTGGGCATATTATCAAATAACATATTGCATGTTCTAAATGAAAATGATGACAAAATCAGTAAGTTACCGTTAAAAACTATAACATACTCATGCTCTTTCCTCTCGAGTAAAACCTCCATCCAGCTGGAACTTTGATTTTCACAATAGACAACATCATGTGGAAGGTTGTCAAGAACCTACACACATTACATTTGAGATCATCAGTATGCGTCAATGATCAAAAGACAGCTAAAGTTTCAACACATAAGTTCGTCTTATAGTTAATTATTAAATGTACCCATTTACATATAGCTTCAAAATTAACATCCAACATATGACTTGCTGAACATACTTGTATTCAAAAGGTCAAAAAATTATTCTCTTGTCAATAAGTTGACTTTAGCAAAAGCATGTAAATACTAACAATGTTCCTCAATAGTGTCAAAGAAAACTAAAAAATCGTCAATATAATTAGCAAGTAATAAATATACTAGTGCAAAGATTCTATCCATGCACTGCTGAAATTGTGTTAGTATATTCTTTATACCGGAGGACATTACCAACAATGCAAACAAACTAGAAGGTGTAGAAAAAGCTAAATCTTATGAATATTCTTTCTGAGCTATTTAAATTTGATGGGAACCAGATTTCCAGTAAAAGTTTGATAATATTTTGCCTAAGCCTACTCTCTGAATCAATCATTCTATATCTAGTTATGACTATTTTATATCAATAATTATAACATTAAGAAGGATGTAACTGATGACCATTCGTGTTTTTCCTCTTTTTATTTTTGAACAATTTTGTACAATGAAGCATAAGCAACTATATTCTCAAGAAGATCTTTGAATTAATCATTTTGCTAGAATTTCCTATGTTCGTTACCTGACTTCTTCATCATCCTGTTTATCTAAGACATTTTTTTTGTTGTATTGGTCTATTATGGATAGTGGGAATATCTGCTTCTGGAGAATCTTTAGACAAATGTTCAAGTGGATGTTTAATATAAAGAGAGTCGATTTTCTGCTTTAGAGGAGAGATTTATTCTTCTACCTAATAAGGAATTTTAAATGGCAAGTTTTTTAAAGTATCCCTCGTAATTTTAGCCATTACTAGCTATTTTTCTTGCTTCACCAAATCTTTTGACTAACACAAATAGCTTCAAGTTTTGGCTTTGGATTGCTAACTGCAACCTTCAAATTGTTATTCTATACCCTTGGGCATTTGCTACTATACAATTTTCACCAACATTAAAAGGTCCAATAAAATCCATAAAAGGGCCACTTAAACCAATATCATATCTTGAATTATCTATCTATCCAAAGTCGGCTGAGGCAACTTCACTGCCAAAAGTGATTGGAAAATGTGTCATAAAATAATGTAAATTTCTGCTGCCATTCATAGTAACTACTAACAAGGCACAAGATGGTAGACCAAATCAGAAAACACATAAGGTACAGAAAAATTAAGTGTTGCTCCACTATCCACAAATGTAGAATTTCAAGTCATCTACTTTAGTTTGAACTATTTTTATAGGAATGCTAATTGATATTTTTACTTGCATAATTTTATGAATACCGTGTTCCTCAACCATATAGGCGTTTAACCAATATCGTATCTCAAATTATCTATATATACAAAGTCTATTGAGACTACTTCACTGCCAAAAATGACTAGAACATGTGTTATAAAATAATGTAAATTTCTGCTACCTGTTGGTGTGTGTTTTGTTACCCACCGAACACAGAATAAAATGTCCAAAGACACTTTATGCTCTTTTGAAAAACCACCGCATATGCTAAGATTGCGAGAAGATCATATGGCGATTCCAAGGTTTCTTTTGTCAAGTCTTGACATGTGGATAAGCTCAATGGTCGTTGTGATATGCTGGTAATACACAAAGGGACTTACGTTAACAAATCACTCACAAGTTAGGACTTAGGCAAATTTGACAGTAATGCTCTCTTTTCTTTTTTTTTTGGATTTTCGGCTTTAGGACTTCAAAAAAAATGCAAAAAGATAAGGGTTTAGAGGTTTTATGCTAATTCTAAGAACTCAAGAGAAGGTAAAGACTGGGTGAAACCAAGAACAACACTTTGTTTCGCCACACTAAGGACAACTACACAAAGTGAGTGCAATCTTCTAGGGGTGTGCTTATGATTTTCATGTCGTGAAGAACTACCACCAAATTGAACAATATTTATTCAGACAGAAGTTAAGCATCCACAATATAGGCTCAGGCTAACTTTACGCATTGAACAAAAATCATTCATTCAAAGAAAGTATGAACAAAGATTTCACCAATCTATACTATCAAATCTTTCATTCATCTAACATACATTCAAATCAAATTCTACTTTTAAATCTATTCTATGTTCTATACTAAATCTATTCTATGTTGAAGGAGATATGCAACCATGCAACAACTTGACAATAAGAAGGATTCAAAGCAAATCATGCATATGAACTTTTATTATCCAAAGTAGCTATACGCAACAATTTCATAAAACTCGCACAATGAAATGAGAGAATGAGAGCTTATATAGAGTTTTTGAAAACAAATGAATGGCCGAGATCAATCCGAGATCAACAATCGAGATTAAAACAAATCAACCCTAATTAGGGTTTCCCAAAACAATCATAGATAACCAGTGGATGAAAGACAAGTGGCACGAAGAGCTATTTCCTAGGAGGTGCATCCTTATCCTCTTGAGTGGGCACTATATTCAATGAATTTGGACGCTATTGTGTTGACCTCCTCCATTGTGACATGTGACAACATATTGACCTTGAATTCCAGCATGTCCAAATCATCTACACATTCGGCAAAAGCAATCTCCCACTCTAGTTCTTGTCACTGGAAGGCATCCTGAATAGACAAGAAGTTTAGTGTCTTAGTCAAATTCTGCTTCATGATTGGCCCGGTGATGGCGAAGAAAGTCTCCTAGATTCTGAGCTTGAGATTCTCCAGCTGCGTATCATTTTCTCAGACAATATCCTTCTCAAGTATATCTACAGCTACAAGTAAAATCTTATTCTGAATTTCCCTCATCTGCTCCTCCAATCTGATACTATCAGCCTTTACCTTCTCCAAGACTTCACTCTGTTCGACTAATGCCCAGTACCAGTTGTTGAAATCATACACAACAGCTGCTGCAATTACTGTTTTGTCAATTAGTTCCTGCTTTGGAACTCCTTTCAGCACTCTAAGGCATGGGATGATTTTGTCTTGAATATCTTGAAGGTTGTCCCATGCTTCCGCCATAACTACAATCCTTGAAAGCAAAGAGGAAGTTTGTCCATAAGCCAATATCAATCTTTCCACAAATGCAGCCGCTTCTTCACGTTTGCTTGCCATCCACTCCTTGGCTTCTCTAGCTATGACCATCTCTTCTTCAAAATCTTTGATCGTTTCCTATGAAGAGTTCAAAAGTGGGGGAGCCACTGGACCGTCTTGGTTAAGAGGTCTGGTCAAGTGTTGAATGTATTCCTTCAAGTGTTCAATCTCCTTTTTATATTCTCTTTTCTTTCCCACTTCCTTTTCCAACCTCGCCTTGATGGTAGCGACTGAATTGTCCAAGTCTTCAACCTCTTTACCTTTTGTTGTTGGACCCAAGTCAACAATAGTAATGGCATACTCTTGGGGAGCAATATCTTCCTTCGACTTATCCACTGTTGGTACAACAATTTGTACTGTACGGCGGCCGACTTCATCCTTCTAGATCGTAGAAAACATTTTGGCAAGCTTCTTTGTAGTAACTTTTTCTAACCTGGTCAAGAAATCGACCGTATCATCCTCCTCTGGAATTTCTACTGGTACTTTTATCTTTAATCTTTCTTTTAACCAATCAAGAATTGTGGGTTGTTCAATGCCTTCCTCTTCCCTCTTGAAACTCTTAGCCCAAAATATCCATTTCATTCTTGGACTCAATTATCTCCGTGCCTGTGGGAGATGGGGGTTCGTCATTGTCCTGTTGGATTAATTCAAGGTTCTCCTCAAGGACTAGAGAAGGAATTCTAATTTCTGCCAAGGACTCATCCTCAATGGTTAATATCTCGTTCACATTCCTGGACATGGCAGAATGAGATGGCCCTGACCTCTGTTTCTTCTGTACAAGTTCTTCATCTGCAATCTTCTTCCCTTTTGATCTTGTAGAGTCATCAATTGTCTCCTTCCTTTTCCTAGAATTAGTGCTTTCAATCAGTTCATCACCCTAGGATGCTCCTGCATTTGAAGAATAGGATTCCACTTTGCCCATTAAGTTATAAGTTAGAGTTACATTTCTTTTCCGTAGCTCTTAGACTTGTTGATCCACCCACTACTGTGAATATTTGACAACTAGCCTCATCAAGGTGGTTAAGTCCGTGAGCTTGGGTTCTGACCATTTCACAGGAGGAAGAGGCCGATTCTCATCAAAGCCTGGATGGACATACTCTCCATCATCCTCTAGCTGATCAAGCACACGAAAAAGCTCAATTGTTCTGATTAAGTCCACTAGCAATCTGGACCATAGTCTTTTCTTGATTTCATATTCATCTATGGCATTCGCCCACAAATCCTTTAGGTCTACCTTATGCTTGTACTTCCTTCCATTCACGGTCCCAATGTGGTGGTGAGGATCGAAATCAGCCCTGGACCGGTAAGATTGGAATGGGTACCATTGCATCTCCAACCTGGCACTTTCAGCTACCTATGCCGATGGACAAGACTCCAACATATTCCCGATGAAGAATGGAAAGGTAATAGCTTCCTTCTGCTTTGATCTCTGGAGGCCTTGGTATGTTTCCAACTGCCTGAGGACTTCGAGCAAGACCATCCTATCGGTAGGATAAATCGGAAGTCGGTAAGGACATCCGGTGAATCCTTGAACTCTTATGTAGGTGAATCTTGGAAACTGGATAAACCAAGATCCATATTTGTTGATCAAGCTCTTGGCCTCGTGAGTGAGCCCTTGATGCATTCCTCCTTATAATATTCTAGTGATGTACATCAGGAAGGCATCATTTTCCCTTCTGAAGTGGGTCTTCTCGCAGAGCTGTAACTATGGATAACAATCATAGGACTTGAATTCATTTTCACCATTGCCTACTACGCCTCTACAGATCAGTCCTATGTATCTGTAAGTTCTGGCCAAAAGATAGATAATGTAGGAACTCATATAAAAAGACTTTGTCCTCTCCAAATTTATTAACTGTTCATGGAGATTGTCACTGATTATCCGCAACCAGTTGAACATCTTGACACCCGAGGTGATCTCATCGATAAAGTAATACATCCATGTCTCAAAGGGTGCACCTTGAGGGCATCCCATTACTCTGTTTAATAACAAAATGATATCTCTGTACTCCTCCTTGAAGTTAGTACGAAGCAATTTCTTCGGCATTTTCTTGATGGAAGGCCTTGGTTTCTCTAACCACACCTTATTGATATTTGTTGCACACAGATCCATCCGGTCCTCATAAAGTCTTTTGGCATCCTCTCTGGTTTTGTAGGAAGTCCGGTTATAACTTGGTATGCCAAACACTTCTTGGATGACTAACTCTCTGAGATGAGCCAATATTCTCCCATCTAGCACAATGATTTGCCTCTCTTGTGCATTGTAGTGTATGGCGCATTCTACCATCAAGTCAACACACTCCACAGTCGATGGAAATCCAGCTGCTTGGACAATGTCATTCCACATCATCCGGCGAGCAATAGGTGTTGGCAGCAATCCATCTTGCCCGTACATTCTCTTCTTGAAATCTTTGAAATCTACATGTCCAAGGTTGGTGTCGGTGACATTCTTCCACTTAGAGTTGATTTTTTATTCTGGCTGCAGTCCTTTGCTAGCGAACTTCATCTGGGCCTTTCTCTAAGGTTCTCTAGTGGTCATCAACCTGCAAGAAACATGAAGAAAAAAATATTAATTTTAAGATTTTAATTCTGATTTTCTTGGACCTTTTGTAATGTCCCCATTTTGGCCATACGCTCTTCTTTGACTGATAGCCTATTTCCGGAAATCCGTAGGTTGATCAAAAGTGAAATTAGGGTTTCCTTGCTTGGAGGTTTGTGGCATTTCTAGGTATTTACTATTTTTAGTAAATACAAATTTTAGCGATGGTTCGGTTGTCACTTTCATTAAGTCTTGTTTCCTTAGTTCTTTTGGTTTTGAGGTAAACTTACTATTTTTTGGCTATTTTTAGTAAGTCTAATTTTGGCAGTGGCATCATCAGCAGTTCAACTCAAGTCATCTTGTTATCCATCAGTCAGTTGGCTTTGGTTTGGTTTTCTCCTTGGTGAGTTTGAGACTTAGTCAATTTTCATGTCTTGAAGTTGTACCCCATGCCTAGGCTTGATGACTTCAAGTTGTTTTAAAGAAGGGGACATAAAGGGGTCAAGTGAGCATTTAATTATTTAATAAATGTTTTATTGTTGCAATATGAAATGGATGCCTAAAGGGGAAGTTGAATGATATTTTATTATTTCAAAAGTAAAAGGCAAAAAGGTGGCGTCCTTTTTGGAAGTTGAAGTGATTCAACTTCTTGGAATTTGAAGAGTTCTTGTTGCTTCATTTCAACAAAAGCTTATATATTATTGTTGTTTGAAGAGCTGATTATCCATGAATTTATGCTAATGTTATGCTGTCAAAATGACAACTTGGTTTTTACTTCGAGGGATGCTTACCTCCTAGTTTCAATCCAATTTCGTGTTTGAAATACAACACCTAGTTGGTTTTCATTGCTGCTTCTCATCCAGACTAGCAAATTGAGCTCAACAGTTGAAGTTTTTAATGATATTTCCAGTTTTGAAGTTGCTGATGCAGTCACAGCTGAAAGTGGTTTTTGCATACAGCTTTTGGAGTAAATTTAATTTGCTTGTGGGTACTTTTCCAATCCATTCCTATACCCAAAGTGACCATCTTTTGAGAGTTTCAGATTTTAGTTTTGAGTTTATGATTTTTACTTGTCAAAATTGCCCTTGATCAAGGCCATACCATTCTGGAACATTGGGAATTGTGCTAAGAAAATAATACTCATCATTTGCTGCTGTTTCTTCATCATGGAATGGGCGCCTATCTTCCAGGAGATCATTGCAACTGATTTCACGTCATTTGGAGGTAATTTGACCAAGTTATGAACATTTTATGGTGTTTACAGTTTGCTGATCAGAATTTCCAGAACTCATATTTTTATATCAGAATTGTAATTGTTCACTGTTTTGGCCTCATACTTCAGTTTTGGAGTGTTATATGATTATTAGAACTCATACTTCTCATTCTAGATTCATTCTTTATCATTGTAAATTGTAATCTGCAGAGTTTAATTTGTATAGGTTGAGATTAAGCATTACTAATCCAACCATTTCCAGTTCTGCAATTACTTATTGTTTTCTCATTAAATTACCCCTGGATGGTTTACCGCCAGTGTGGATAATCTGATTGTAACACTCTTTTACCCACTTTCATAGTGGTGAATCCCCACAGCTCTGTGGATGCCCGCCGCAGCGGATGAATTGTTTTAATTGTAATCTTTTCCCCCCACTGTTTGGTGGTAGTGTGGAATTGCTCTTCATGGCTGGTTATCCGCCTATTTGTTTCAGTTTTCAATTTATACACTCCGTCATATGTTAGCACCTCGCCCTCAGTGGGATCTTGAGTGCACATTCTTGACGTTGAGTAGTTCTTTCAAGTTTTGATTTTCTATTTGGAGCTAACGCTAATCAAGTTGGCTAAGTGTTGGTTATGATGTGTTAATTTATCGAAAAAAATTGGTTAGCATATTTCAGTGGTATCAGAGCCAAGATCTTGCCATCCTGTGAATAAGACAGAGTCAATTGACAGATGAGTGATAGAGAAATCAGATTCTTCACCTAAGTTCAATTTAGCTTTCAGAAGTTCTTAAGATGTTGCATTTTCTAAGGTCCAGGAATCGTGAGAAGTCAGATTTGATTGTGGCTTCGGAAGAATGTCAGTTCAAGAGGCAATGCGAACATGAGGCTGCCATACTCCGTAAACAATATCAGAGCATGACAGATGAGTTTAAGAACGATGTTTCATTTGACACGTTTTTGAATTGTGCGGTGATTCATGACCCTGGAAAGTTGGCTATGGTCAACTACATCAAAAAAATGATTAAAGAGGAAGTAGAACTTGCCATGGTTGAAGAATCAAGGAAGGAAGAAGCAAAAGGATCTGTTTGTGGTTTGCAGCCCACAAGTAAGCAAATTGAAGAGAAAAATCAGTCAATTAGTGTTGAAGAAGACACAAGCAAGGTGCACATTTTGGTTCAAAATGAAAGTGGGCTTGATGAAGATACCTTGGCAAATGAGGAGATTAAGTTAGAGTCCCAAAATACATCCCTAGACTTGCATGGGATGGGAAATAATGAAGATTATTATGGTAAGAAGATCATTACAGCAGTCTTGAGTCCTAATAAGGATTCAATCAATGAAGATCTCGAGACAAATGGCTTCTCAAAAGATGCTGGTGGAACAGTTGTGTGGGATAAGTACGTTGAAGAAGAGCAAGATGAAGCAAATACTAATGGTGTCTTTGAACCAGCTTATGACCATTACGAAAGTGAGGTTGTTGATGGTGATTCCGATGTGTTTTTATCTCCTTTTGTTGAAGATTTAGTGAAGGATAATTCTCTACTTTATGCTGAGCCAATTCCATATGAAGAATTATTGACAAGTGTCCAAGAAGACTTCTTTGGTATGTATGTGGGCACTAATGATAAAATCAGCAACACATCTACTCAAGATAATTTCATTGAAGAAAAGAATGACAAAATATTCAAAGCAACCAGCTTTGATGATTCTTTAATCCGATATAATGCTAGTGACTTGAGTGGTAGTGGGTTTGATTATCAAACTACATCTATGGAGAAAGCCATAGATGAAGATTTCAGTTCAAGTGGGTTGAGGAGTGACTCATTCAAAGAGTCAACAGTCCAAGAGGAGCATGATGATCTCTTTCCTATTGATCATTGCAATCAAACCTTTCACATTTGGGATCCGGGCGCGATGTTTCCAAGGTATGATAAAGAACCGGAGTGGGATAAATTTCCCTTTGATCCTGATGAAGTTCAAAAATCAGTTTGCAATGCAAGTAATGAAGTGATCTTTGGAGGAGAAGTTGCAGCAATGGCTAATGAGAACGTGATTTCTTATGTTGAAGAGAATAATGTTTTAAAATCAGCAAATGGTTTGGATGCCTGTCAGAATTACGCACAAGAAGAGTATGAGAACTTGAAAGGTCAAGATAGAGGTACTAATTTGTTTGAAGAAGTTGTTGACAAGCCTTCGATTCAGGAGTTATGCAGGGATAAGATTAGAAAGGAGGCTGATTTTGAGAATCAAGTCAAAAAAAATAAATCAGAAAAGTTGATGTTTGATAAGCAAAGCTTCTTTGCTGATTATGATTATGGGCCTAAAGAGCTGCAAGTTTTGAAGGATAATTTATTGGTTTCAGAAGAGAAGATTGTTAAAGTGTTATCAAGATTTGATAGCACATATCACTTCATTGAGGAACTTTGCTGGAAGTTTCAATTTGAAGAGAAACTAAATGGAGTTAAAGATGGAGACTCTCTTTCCAAGATGCAATCTATCAAAGAGGCATTGGAATCCATAAAGTCAGATTATTTGCATTTGCTCTCAGATAGGGATAATGCTATTAAGTTTGCAGAGGAGACCTATGATGCCTACCAAGAGAAGGAGGAAGAGATGGATAGGCTTTGCCTTGATTTTACCTTAGCTCATCATTCTTTATACAAAGCAGAAAATCATTCATCTATTGCAGCTACCCTTAAGGAACAAGAAGTTAATACAAGGATTATGGAGATCAAACAAATAGTTGAAGGAATAAATGTACTCCATAATGATGAAACATTGCGTAATGCCAAGATGATCCCATATGTTGATGGTGATTGGAAAGTACATCAAGAGTGTGAACTCTTGAGTTGGGAAGAGACTTTGCCACAAGAAGGAATGGTTTGCAGCTATGCGATAGATGTTTTAACGGATAATGAATGTAGTATTCAGCATGCTACACTTTGTGGGTCGGCAACTAATGGTGAGCATCCACAAGTTGAAAAAGATGAGTTTGAATTCTATGAAGACACCAACGAAAGGGATGAAGATAATATTTTTGAGAACAACAGTCCATTATCTTCACATGATTTGGATAATCATAAGGTGATAGATATTTTCTATGAAAGTGTGCCATGTTTTGTGAGTAGTAATCATCAAGGGCATTTTGATAATGAAAGCATAAGTGGGATCAAGGATGAAGTATTCACATGGAAAGTGTGGACTCAAGGAGATTTCTTCAACATTGGCTTAAAGGTGTCAATAAAACAAGTCTTGGTAGTTGCTGGTCACTCCATTGCAGCAGCAAAGAGTGAAGATTCCAGACTTATTACTCATGAAGTTTGGGAGAAAGTTGAACCTAAACAGGCAATTTACCTTCTTAACAATCTATCTCTTGGGTTGAGTGATGTTTTGGCTCACCCTAGTCCTTTGGGGAAATGGGAATTATGGACAACATTTGTTCTGTGCTCCATTGATGTTGATGTTTTCATGGATGGGCTACATGGGTTTATCAAAGAAGACACTAACTTCTTGAGTTTGCAAATTGCTTTGATTAACACTTGGAGAACTGTGGTGTTCTCTTTTTGGTGCATTGGGGAACTTTTCCAGTTGGGTATCCATGCTTGGGATCCTCAACATGGCTTGATGGAGATTGTTACAAGTGGAAAGAGGAATCATTGGAGAGATACGGGTTCAATTTTCAGATTCTTTGATGCTGTCCCCATCCTTATTAACCATTCGATGGTTCTTTTTGCACATCGACCGATGGATTGGGAAGATATATTGAACAAAGGATGTTTTTATTTTGGGTTGGAGTTCCTTGAGAGGATGTGTCCAGCCTTGGGCATGAGTTGTTGTGATATTATAGATGCTAATTTCCAGTTTTGCAGCAATCCTACAACCCCTTGCATGCTGATTTTCCTAAAATCAGACTTTGAGTGGTTCATTTCAGTTTTCATAGGCAGCTGGTACATTCATTTTTCCTCTTCACAACCTCTTTTTAGTGATGATTTTTGGCTTCAAAAGTGGGTAATAATGTTTCATAGTGATTCAGATCAGTATTGGATGGTGTTCAAGTTATGTTCTAGTGGCTTTCTTTGTACAATCTCTTGCACTAGTATTTGGGGCAGCGAACCTTTGCTTGATTTGGTTCAACTTTTTGAGACTTTGGGGGAGAGATTGGTGGAAGTTTTCAGAGTTTTTCTTGAATATGTCAGAATTACTCAGAGGAGGCATTATACATCCTTAAGGAGCTTTGAGGATGCAGTTGCTATGACTTGGCAAAGAGCTGTTTTTTCCTTTGCAAATAGCTATGATGGAATCACATTTGCTGTTGTGATTTGGTTTGATGCTTTGAGGAGTGATGTTGATGAGAATATTTTTGAGTTGTTTAGATTATTCTTCTTTGTTCTCAGAATGGTGATTGACATTGACATTGCAGATGTTAATTCCTCAGAGTTTATTGAGCATGAGACGCTGCTAGATTTTGATTCAATTCCTTCTATGTTGTTCGACTTGAATTTCAGGCATGTTATCACTTTGAGGTTGCAAGGATGGTTAGTGCAGTTTTGGTGCAATGATTTCATTTGTATGATCAGAGTAGAGCAGCATCAGCATGGTGGGGTTTTTCAGAGATGGACATGGGACCCCGGGATCCTATATGTTTGGTGGGATCAGTTTGGAGTGTTGTGGCATTGCTTGAGGACAAGCAATTTTGGGAAGGGCGGACTGTAATGTCCCCATTTTGGCCATACAATTGGCACTTTGATCAAAGTGAAGGGTTTCCTTGCTTGGAGGTTTGTGGCATTTCTAGGTATTTACTATTTTTAGTAAATACAAATTTTGGTGGTTCGGTTGTGCTTTCATTAAGTCTTGCTTCCAGCTCAGTTCGCTTTTTTGGTTTTGAGGTAAACTTACTATTTTTGGCGGTGGCTATTTTTAGTAAGTCTAATTTTGGCGATGGCATCATGTGGTTCAACTCAAGTCATCTTGTTATCCATCAGTCTCAGTTTGGCTTTGGGTTTGGTTTTCTCCTTGGGTGAGTTTGGACTTAGTCAATTTTCATGTCTTGAAGTTGTACCCCATGCCTAGGCTTGATGACTTCAAGTTGCAATTTCATGTCTTGAAGTTGTACCCCATGCCTAGGCATGATGACTTCAAGTTGTTTTAAAGGGGACATAAAGGGGTCAAGTGAGCATTTAATTATTTAATAAATGTTTTATTGTTGCAATATGAAATGGATGCCTAAAGGGGAAGTTGAATGATATTTTATTATTTCAAAAAGTAAAAGGCAAAAAGGTGGCGTCCTTTTTGGAAGTTGAAGTGATTCAACTTCTTGGAATTTGAAGAGTTCTTGTTGCTTCATTTGCCAACAAAAGCTTATATATTGCTGTTGTTTGAAGAGCTGATTATCCATGAATTTATGCTAATGTTATGCTGTCAAAATGACAACTTGGTTTTTACTTCGAGGGATGCTTACCTCCTAGTTTCAATCCAATTTCGTGTTTGAAATACAACACCTAGTTGGTTTTCATTGCTGCTTCTCATCCAGACTAGCAGATTGAGCTCAACAGTTGAAGTTTTTAATGATATTTCCAGTTTTGAAGTTGCTGATGCAGTCACAGCTGAAAGTGGTTTTTGCATACAGCTTTTGGAGTGAATTTAATTTGCTTGTGGGTACTTTTCCAATCCATTCCTATACCCAAAGTGACCATCTTTGGAGAGTTTCAGATTTTAGTTTTGAGTTTATGATTTTTACTTGTCAAAATTGCCCTTGATCAAGGCCATACCATTCTGGAACATTGGGAATTGTGCTAAGAAAATAATACTCATCATTTGCTGCTGTTTCTTCATCATGGAATGGGCGCCTATCTTCCAGGAGATCATTGCAACTGATTTCACGTCATTTGGAGGTAATTTGACCAAGTTATGAACATTTTATGGTGTTTACAGTTTGCTGATCAGAATTTCCAGAACTCATATTTTTATATCAGAATTGTAATTGTTCACTGTTTTGGCCTCATACTTCAGTTTTGGAGTGTTATATGATTATTAGAACTCATACTTCTCATTCTAGATTCATTCTTTATCATTGTAAATTGTAATCTGCAGAGTTTAATTTGTATAGGTTGAGATTAAGCATTACTAATCCAACCATTTCCAGTTCTGCAATTACTTATTGTTTTCTCATTAAATTACCCCTGGATGGTTTACCGCCAGTGTGGATAATCTGATTGTAACACTCTTTTACCCACTTTCATAGTGGTGAATCCCCACAGCTCTGTGGATGCCCGCCGCAGCGGATGAATTGTTTTAATTGTAATCTTTTCCCCCCACTATTTGGTGGTAGTGTGGAATTGCTCTTCATGGCTGGTTATCCGCCTATTTGTTTCAGTTTTCAATTTATACCCTCCGTCATATGTTAGCACCTCGCCCTCAGTGGGATCTTGAGTGCACATTCTTGACGTTGAGTAGTTCTTTCAAGTTTTGATTTTCTATTTGGAGCTAACGCTAATCAAGTTGGCTAAGTGTTGGTTATGATGTGTTAATTTATCGAAAAAAATTGGTTAGCATATTTCACCTTTGCTCGAAATTTTGACCTTCAACCTGTTAAAAAGTTAAATTATGTGGAAAGTCAGACTGAAAATGAAAGAATTTGGCTAAGTATTTAGCAAGTTTCGCAAGAATAAGTAAATAAGACAGAAGAAGAATGAAGAAATTCGTCAAACTGAGATTCTGAACCTCTGAAATTGTATACTTTTGACGGTAAATCTGTCTTGAATTTTGAAAATTGTCTTCAACTCAGAAAAAGCACGTTATTCTCTAGAAATTTAGTCCTTCAATTCAGAAATTTTACTTCGTTCTTTGCTCTCCACTTTGAAAAATTACTTTATCTCCAAAAATTTTCTTCAAAAATTTATCTTTCATGACTTTGGGAGAGCTAAAATCTTCTCACAATCGAAATTTGAAAGAATGAGTTGAAAATGACAAGTTCGACCTCTTATAAAGTTGAAGAGTATGTTTTTTTCTCTAGATTCGTCGAACCTGGTCTTGCTTTATTTCTTCCACCATGGCGATTTAATCTTTATCGAAAATCTTCAAGACAAGTTTCTAATTTTATCAGGGCGCCATCCTTAGCCAAAATCTTCTAGATTTTCTTTTGAGTTCAAAAATTTTCTAAGTGTTGAATATTTCGAAAATTTATTCTATGTGTTGGAAAATATTCTAAGTGTTCAATTTTGATTTTTCCAATCTTTTAAATCATGGTAAATTATGGCTAAATTTACTTGTCCATGGATATCCCCTTGGCAAATTTTACCCACTTAGCTTCATGGCGGACTTAAGGCTTGCTCAAACATATTCATGTGTGGGTGGACTTCAAGACTTTCTTACCATCTCCTCTTGGGTGGACTTTGAGTTTTCCATGCCATCCTATGTCTAGGGCGGACTTCACCTTTATCTTGCCAATCATTCTCTAAGCATGGGCAGACTTTACCTTGATCTTGCCATATTCTCCTTTAGCTTGGGCAGACTTCATCAACACTTAAGACATTTTCTTTCTTGGCCTAGGGCGGACTTCATAGTGGTTTGGACAAACATCTCTCAAGCTAAGTCAGACTTCATGACTCTTTTGCCATCTATTCCTTGGTGTCTAGGCAGACTTCACCAACTTAATGCCATGTATTCTTTGAGCTGGGAAAACTTGGCTTGATCTTTGACATCTCCTCTTGGACAGACTTTGCTTGTGCCTTGCCATTTCATCTTGGAGCTAGGGCGGACTTTGCTTATGCCTTCCCAAGGTTGGGCGGACTTGAAGCTTGCTTGGACAAGTGCATGGCGGACTTGATCTTCCCTTGGACATGTCTTGCTTAGACTAGCTGAACTTCAACTCCAGCTTGCCATTTCTCATCCTCCTTGGCTGGGCGGACTTTGCTCTTCACATGCCAAGGCTTGGCTTGGCTTGAGATCTGCCATTTCCATTTTTTCCTAGGCAAACTTCATCCTTGTGCTAAACCATGTGCATGGCGAACTTGGTGATGCTTATGCCATGAATTTCTTTCTATCATCTGGATCATTTGAAACAAAACCCTCGCTTGGAGATTTTTCTTGCTTTTTATACTCAAAGGCACAATTTTTTGTTTCTGAAGATGAAAATGTTGACACCATGACCTGTGGGACCCAACCCTAGGTCAACTTTCAAAAAAGCTCAAAAAAAACAAAAAGAAAAAAGCAAAAAGAAAGCAAAAAAGCTGCTTCCCAGATTGGTCCCAAGGTGCCAAAAATAGAAAAAGCAAAAAGCAAAAAAACAGAATCCCTAAAAAATAGAAAGTGTCAGAATTGACTCAAAGCAATGGCGTTCTTCGTCCTATGGACCTTCTAAGCACTTTGACGACGTCTAGGCACTATTCTGGGCTTGAATCCTCTACTTGACTCGAATGATTCCTCAAAACTCTAACTGCAAACTCTCAAAGCAATGAACTTTATGAAATTGTAACACTAAGGAAAAACCCTAAAAAACAAACTACTAGGGGTCCCCATTTGCAATGGGGCGATGTGTGAAATAGGTCACAACACTACCATTCATAGCAACCATTGAGTGAGGTATAGGATGGTAGATTCAATCAGAAAATACATTAGGTGCAACAAAACTAATTGTTGGTCCAGTATCTACAAATGCATCAAATGTACTAAAACCATTGAGTTTATTTTTAGTTATTTTAATAGTAATGATAGTTGATGTTTCTACTTGCATCATTTTACAGATACTAAGTTGCTCAACCTTAGAAGCTAATTTACATTTAGATGGCAAAGCAGGTTTCTTATTAAAACTACTAATATTTGCATTCTTTGGATATGGAGATAACGCTTTCTATTGCTCATTTTTTTCATTAGAACTATCTAATTTTATAGTAAAAAAGACAGAAATAGATTCTAAATTTGATTTAGTGTTTTTTGTTTGATCATCAAAACATTCTTCTGAATCATAGAAAAACAATTCTGTTATGTTTTTTATTAACTCTTCATAATATTGATTAAAACCCTTTCTCCATTTCTAAATCTTAATATTCCTTTCCTGAATAGATTAATGATATCATGAATAGACAATTTATAGCATCAATTTCTATTTTTAAGTGTTCACTATCTTCCTTATCGACTAAATCATATTGAGGATTTCTTTAGTTGTTCCTTTCACAATTTCAACAAACTTATACAAATCTTAATTATTCTTCAAAGAGTAGGATAGTTGTTCCTTCGTCTCAATCATTTCCCATTTTGCATCAATTTCATCATTGTCAAACAAAGCTTCAATTTGTTTGGAAGCCTTAGAAGGACATTTATTTGCATAGTGACCTTTTTCCTTGCAAGAGTAGCAACATTCTTTATATTTCTTTTAGGTTGGACCCTTCTTTGAAAAAAATTGAATGACTTGAAAGAACAATGTCAAGTTCTTCTAAACTAAGGAGTTTCATTGCATCTAAATTTAGTATAAGGAGAATTTCTTCATTCGGAGGTGTAAGTTCAACTCTTGATTCTTTCTTAATCGATATATAGGAAAGCTATTGAGGACAAGGATGAAAATGATTCAAACTTCAAAACAAAATTCACTATGTCCTCCACTAAAGATCCACTCTCAAGGTGTTGTAGGAAAATGTCAAGATCTAGCAATGAATTCTCCATATCCAATCTTGAACCAATATGTGTTTCAGATGTTGAATCATCCTAAAACAAAACAAAAAAAACTATTCTTCATTCAGCTATGATTTTTCCTCAGTCTTGTTCCATGCAGGTTCTTCAAGCAATCCTTTAAATGCATAGAAGAACTCATTTGATGCATCTTCATCCATGGCATAGTTGGTGTCTTCTTACTCAAGTTAAAAATTGGATCATCATTTTGCTCTACAAAGGGTTGTGAGACCTTGTCTTCTTCAAAGAATGGGCCAAGAAGAAGAATCTGCACTAAACTCAATAAAGAATGGGAATCGATTAAAATTAGCATTAGCCAAACAATCAGCCACTGTGTTAGCTTCCAAAAAACAATGGGAAAAAGGATTGTTAAAAAAAGAAGCCTTCTTTAACAAATACATCCAATTTCCAATTCTTGACAAAGCCCTTCTGCATCCCCTTCCAGCAACAAACTTTGAATCCCCAAATTTTTGGACATTCAAAGACCTTCCAACAAAACCATAACTTCAGCCTCATTCTTGGTACTATGAGGGAAAGAAAGGATCCTTCCAACACCAGATAACTGTAAATGTCTCTAATTACATAGCCCCCACTAGCACAGCCCAGATTTTCTTGAGAAGCTCCATCAAAATTTAATTTTGAACTCAAACTCTCCTCCAGAGACAGGCACCAATGCACATCATGCTCCTGCTGCTACTTATTTACACAATCCTTTACCCCATGTATCTGAAAAAGATCCATCAAAATTCAATTCTGAACTAAAACCCTCTCCCAAGGAGAGGCACCAATGCCCATGACACTCCTTTTTATTTTCTTTTTAGTTTTTCCTTTTCCTTTTATTCTCCTCTTTTCATTTATTTTCTTGTGTTTTTCAGCCTGGAAGCATTTCAGACACCTCTGACTCGGGATCCTTGACTAGGTTGCACATGTCTACTAGGATGCATTGGAGATGCACCCAAACCTGCGGACACAAAACAGGTTTTCTTTGAGTGCAGACCAATTCTGACCCCAGCATGGGTCTCATCCTCCACCTAATCTATCGCTTATCATGAGTTTCCAATGATTAAAATAATCCATCTTATTTCATCTAATTGATTACATTATTGGGTTACATGATCGTAGAATTCATTGAATATGATCGTATTTTTCATTGGAATGTAATTTATGCTCTGTTGGTTCACTGCAAACAATAGTAAACTTGAACTAGATGAGGTACAGCATCCTAAAATGCTGTTTATAATCCCTGACAATTCCATACAATTTTCTAGGTGTTTTATATACAAGGAATCAAGACAATATGATACATTCAAATCAATAGCTCTTTTTGAAATGGTTGTATCAGTATGTAGTTGCATGGTATGCAGCTTTCTTTCAGTATCAGGATACCTCAAATTCACATCAAGATATGATTTTCAAAGACAGTTAATAGATGGGACAACTTTGGGAATGCATTTTTAGGTATGGCAAGCAGTTGATAAGGCATTTTTCTACTGTTGCAGTTTTTAGTAACTGAGTAGGATGTGCAGCACAAATTTCCAACTTGAGAATAGATAGAAACTGAGATTATATGTTCCATTATTTTTCATTTTATCACAGACATGGGTATAATGGATGGGTATAATGGATACTGATACTAAAAGCATGCCACATATTTCAAAGGACCATGATAACAAATTACTTTCTTTTTATTCATCTGGATTATTTAGTCTATGGAAACTCCCAGCTATGTTTCTAAACTCTACAATTGTCAAAGAAGCATATATTAGCAAGTCATAGGTTGTTAGGCCCCACCACAATAAATGCAGAGATGTAAAACTGAGGGAGAAACACACCTCAAGCATTATAACCCAACACGGCTGTTCATTTACATTACCTGCATCATGCAGCACAAAACAATGATTATGAAGAATTATGCCACTTCAATCACAAAAAAGTTTCTTTCTAAAGCATTTTTATGTCAACTATGATACTAGATCTACCATCTTATAGGCTAAGTGTCAAAATGTGTCTTTGTATTTAAGCGTTGGTATGTATGTACTTACATATATACATGAAGATGTGTGTGTGTATACATCAACAAGCATATATCTATAGATAGATGCAGACATATGCATATCTATCTATCTATAACACATGCACATGTATGTGTACGTGTATGTGTGTGTGTATGAGAGAGAGAGAGAGAGAGAGAGAGTAACTTGTATTAAATTAAAGAAAAAATTACAGAATCAAATTTCTTATACACCTACAAAACTTTGTTTTCTGGCGTCCATTTTGCAAATTTTATCAATCATCTTGTTATTCTGAAATGATAATTTCTTGGGCATCATGGTTATCACTTCTCATTGTTTTCGTATGTCATAGGTGAAATCCATCTTTCCAGGAACACATTGATTGTTTTCATTGAGATGATGGATGAATGTCAACTCTAGAAGTCATGGTCTAAATCAAAAAGTTGTCAAAGCAATTAAATTCACTAAGTCTAATATAAACTCGCAAGACAACTCCTAGGGTGCACCTTGTCAGGGTTGGAAAAAGCGACTAAGTACCAAATATGGTTACAAAACCAAAAGTGTGCACTTTTGGTGTGTCTGCCATGGCCTAGAGCCTAAGTGACCCTAGGTTTGTACTTTGGGTATTAGTGCCAAAAATGATAAAATTCACCAAGTCAAAAAAAGAAACATGAATAAGTTATGAAAAGCATGTGCTTTTCTTGTTGAGACCAAAATTTTAGTGGCAAAAGACCTCCAAATGTGCACTTCCACTCGGTGAACCACCTGCATAAGTGTGCTTTGGAAAAATTGTATGCATTGACAATCGGTGATGAGACTTTGGTTTTGATCATTTCAATGCTTTCAATATCATTGTAAATTAATTGGAATCTATAAATGTAAACATGGATGAAGTGGATAGATGTATAACATTGCTCTGTTCCCTTCCAGATTCATGGAATAATCATGTCATGGAAATTAGTACTACTACAAAGTTACAACTTGACGAAGCAGTGACTTCTGTATTGTCAAAGGAGATGAGATGAAAAACGATGAATGGTGATGAAAAGGATGCCCTCGTGGTGAGAAGAAGATCCAAATAGAATGAGAGAGAGAGAGAGAGAGAGAGATCTATACCCAAAGACAAGTCTCCTAACAAGTCAAAATTAAAGTGTTGGATGATGATACTCCAACTAACTCAAATCCCTCCAGTGAAGAAATGATGTTTTTAATACTTCCCCTTGAATGCATGAGAAATTAGAATAAAACAATAAGCATTAAAAACAACGTTGAGAACACTACTCTAATACATGCAAACCTCCATTTGAACGTCATACCATGTGCTCTTGATATCGAAGACATAAGGGTGCTCTCACTTCACCAGCATAACAAATAGCATTATTTGGACTATAAAATTAATAGTATTACTTTGCATTGAAAATTGCTAATGAAAAGGATGAAATTGAGGATGATTTTATAGATTTTTGGAGGATTAGATAGATGGCTTAGATTAAATCTTGAATCAAAAATCTGATCCATTATTGATGAATGTGATGAGGAGAGATGGCAATCATGGAGGAGTTGCAAATTATTTTAAATTTTAACTAAAATAATGATTATTAGTCAACTAAATTTGACGAGTGAATTGGATTGATTGGTCAGTTAGAGGGAGTTAACTAATTGCACGGAGAATATATGGGGTGAGTTGACTGAGTGCATAAAGGAGTTTTGTGATTGCATGAAGGAGTTGACTAATTGTATAAAAGTTAAGTGACTTGATTGATTAGTTGACTTATTAGATGAATGACTCAACTAATTTTGATTGATTAGTTAACTAAATTAGGTGGAATATAGAATTTAAATTATTTATTTATGAATAATGTGAGAAACAACTCATTTTATTTATTTAAATAAAAGAGAGAAATTAGCCCAATTTTAGTAAATAAAATGAATTATTTAATTAAATGATAATGATTAATGGATGATAATGAATTTTTATTTTTTTTAAAGATAAAATAAAAATGGATATTGGAGAATAATGTTAATAATGTGATCATGGCGACGGCAGAATTATTTTGGTGTCTACACCTCTAATGTCCATGTATGTGATGACACTTGGTTAATTGATTCTGGAGTACCTTGTCACAACTCACAATGAAAGGTTTGTAAGTTAAGAAAATTTAAGTGGAAGTGAAGTGTATCTTGTTGATAACACTACCAATAAGATAATAGGGAGTCGGAAGGTTAATTTGCTGCTCAACAATGGTAGAACATCAACAAATACTCTTTTAGGTGTTTTGCATATTCCAAGATTGTTAAGGAATTTGATTTGAGTAAGCAAGATGAACAATGCATATATTAATGTAATTTTCACCAAGAAGATTTGTCACTGGGAGGAAGAATACTTACTTGAAGTAGTCTAAAAGCTTCCCAATTTTGCTCCAAATGTCATATGATTGTTTCCAGCATTATCTATGCTCCAATTTAGATCTTTAGAATACTCTACGATTTTGGAGTCATCTTGTTACAACAGTCATTAGTCTATAGCAATGTTGCAAGTTTGCAAATAATAATAACAATAATGTTTATGGAAAATTCCACCAACATCGTACTCATTTTAGGTGGCAAAATAAAATGTCACATAGGTGGCCAAAACGATATGTTTAAAACTCTACGATTACTAGCCGGACTCCAAAGTAATAGCAATTCAAAATGAGTGTTGAGTGACTCATGAAAAAACTTGGCCATGAGTTATTGCAAAACTCGTTGCTATTCCAAGCAAAAAAATCGTGAACTCATCAAAAACTCGCAAATTAGGGTTTGACTCATCCAAATAAAACAAATAAAATGTGACACGATTTCATCATTTAAACTTCACATTTGTTAAACACCACATTGAGTCATTTCTACAAACAAATTTGGAACAAAAAACAATGTGATAAAATTGTGAAAATGGCATGCACCATGAAGATTTGTGTGGGTTTGAAGGCCTTGATTTTTGCCCCTCAAACCCACTAGGGGCTCTACCCCTAGACCTCCACAAGAGGCGTCGTCCCTCAACCCCACTAGGACCTCAATCCCCAAACCACCACCCACCACCAGCTCATTACTGTCCCCCCATCCTCAAGACCCATCAGCTAGTTTCACTAATGCCCACCTTAATATAGATAGATCATAGATTCTTATTCACAATGTAAAGAAATACATAGATGATTAATGCATTTTCTTGTTATTTGTATTTTGCTAGGCTTTATTTCCATTTTCTGGTTTCTGAAACATAATATGGCATCTACGAGTAGGAGACCTAACAAGTCTAAAGACTTGTTTTCTGGTCAATGATATGTATTGAACTCTAATCTTTATTTAAAAAATTAAATATGAAGGAAATCAGTAATATGTGTGTTTTTTAAGAATATTTTTTAAAAAGTTATGTATTTTTAAATGTTTGATAAATTTGTCAAGTTTTTCTCCAAAATTTTACGAAGTCTCAAGTTTTTAAATTTTTTGGATCAGCCAAGTTATTGTCAAGTCTAGGTTCTTAAACAATAGCAAAAGCATAACAGCAGCTACACAACTAACAAAAACTGCCACAGCTTGATTAAAACACCCACAAAGAGAGTTTGTTGCAGCATCAACAAAAGTTGAAAGGTTTCTCACAATTAAAACATCATTTGGGAGCAGAAATTGAATTGTTATTGGCAACTCAAATGCCCTAGACCATTATTCTTCCAACCATGGCACAAACAAGGAAAGGAGGAACATGTTTAGCATGAGGAATAAATCACAAAACGAGAGAGGGAAAAATAATTTCCTTTATGGAAGGAAAAAAAAGGCTACTGCAATGTCCTGTAGCAGATCCCTTCATAGAGAAGGTGGTTGCAGGTCTAATTAAGCTCTAATAACTTGTGTGGAAGCTTGTTGTAGCCATGTTGGCATACTAATGTCATGTCCCCTTTTTGGAATTAAAAAATTGGACAACTAGTAGCATGTTTCTTTATTTCCCATAGACTAAGGAATAAAGTTAGGGAAATAAATTAATAATAATATTTTAAGTTAGTTCTAGTAGCTTTATTTCAAAACATTGTTAAAGGACAATTTAAATATTACTATAAAGTGGGCCATCTAAATGGGACATAATAAGGCCTAATGTAATATTTTACTAAAGTGTTTCAAGTGAACACTTCTGGAGGAAATTTTTGGAGGCAAAGAGAATTCAAATTGAAAGGGGCAAATGAAGTTTATAAAAGAGAATTACTCAAAGAAAAGCATATAGTCTTTATTAAAATCAAACCCTTTTTAGAGCTTGAGCACTTCTATAGTACTCATCTTCTCACCCAAGTACAAAAAACCTCTTGTCCTTTTCAGGTAGTTTCATGCAGGAATCACATTTGTGCTTGTTACATCCCAAATTGTGAAGTTACTATTTACCATTAATAGATAGGGTAAATGTGAATATAGTGTGGAATCTGGAGATGAATTATTGATGCTTGTACTTTGTTTTCAATATGATGTTATCTCACTTGATGTTGTTTCATTTGATGTTATCTCAGTTGATGTTATTCATGGTGAAATACTGCATAAGGAGGTTAATGAATCATGTTGATTTATCATATATACTGCTATTGTTGTGAGCATTTGATTGTCGTGAGTTTATGACGGTGGATGCAGGTATGAGGACCATTCCTCCGAGCAAAGGAGAAATATCACTCGAGAGAGGAGCTTGGTCGGGTAAACAATAACGAGAACCATTTGAGCATACACACACACGTTCCTTAGACTGAGTAAGCTAAGTCAGATAAGTTGGTCTTGATAAGTCATCCATAGGCTTTAGGAGTCTGGTTTACTTCTTTGTGCTTGTGAGTGATGATTGTTTGTTTATCAGGCTTACAGTATTATGATCATTATGAGGTTAACGTGAATGGACATAAGTGAATAGGTTAAGTGGGTGTGTATATACATGTATATAGTATGTACACTGAGGTATATACGAGTATATATGTGTATACACACGCTACCTATTATTTGTGGATATTAATAATATAATATTATTATTGCCTAATGACTTTACGTAAAAATGTATATATATTTATATATCGGGTTGCTGACTGGCTCATGATATTTTTTGTTAAATATATAAATATATATATGAGATTATATATAATATTGTTATAGTTATATTAAAATATATATATATTAATAAATACTCGGGTATTATATATATATATATAATATATTCAGGACTATAATAATATTTATATAATAAAATATATAAAGGAATTATATTTTAATATTATAAATCTCTAAAGTGAAAAATTAGAAGATTTAATTTTTACTTGGAGTAAACATTATAGAATGGACTATAGAGAAATAAATTAATCTCTTGATCTATTGAGAAATTAATAAATCTCAACAAGGGAGAATCGACCCTTTTCATTCAAAACATAACTATAGTAAAATCAAAATATTTGAGGGAAATATTTAAAAGAAAGCAAAATATTTCTGAAGAAGTTATTTTCCTGTGAAATGGCATTGGAAGGAAACACAGGAAAATCTAGAAGAAAAATTCAACAAGACTGGAAAGAGGGTGACGCAGCCTGAAGGGTATGATGTGTTGCAAAATGTATCTTGACCAATTCGCTGAAAAGATGAATCATTTATTCTTGGGCGCCATAACTGGTATTTTCCTGTAAGTGGCATTTTTTCCTTTCTGAGTTGATTAAGTTTTGATTTGCTAGCTCAAATGAGGTCATTTCACACTCATTTTTTATGAATAAGGGTTTAGAAACCCACCAAGTTTCACTTTGAATATTTCTGGGGATTTTGCTGTCAATTTACATGCCTCCATAAGTGGAAATCATTGCATTTCGAGCTCTATATATAGACGCCATGCCATTCAGTGTTTCATCAATGGAGCAATCCGAGTTTAGCATTTTCATTGAGCTCCCATATCCATTTCATTATTTTGTTTGTATTTTCTGTTTTGGCTGAGTAGAAAAATATAGTGAGTTTTACCAGCAACTGCCTTTAACGGTGAAAATCTCAAGTTAAGCTGAGAGTGAAGTCATTGTGAGTTATAGTTGAGTAAGAAATTAGTGGTGGATTCATAATGGAGAGAAGAGACTTAGGAAGTTCATTATAGAGTGAGATATTATCATTGAGAAGCCATTTTTAGTGTGAAGTCTCTATAATTCTGGAAGTTTGTTTGAAAGAGGGACTGGAAGAACAATTCTAGAAGGAGAAGCTTAAAATCAGGCATGAATCCTCTTTAGTTTGTAAATTTTATTTGAGTGTTGGTTTCTTTTATCTTGTGTTTATTGTTTTCCATAAGTTCTAATAGGATAGAACTATTATGATGAACATCCACAAGTAATGCATAATAGGGAATTTGTGTAAGAGAATCATTGAAAAAGGGAATGGGTAAAAAGGGGATATATGTGAAAAGAACTTAAGGGAATAGTTTACTTATTTTGCATAAAAAGGAAAGGGAAGGATTTAAATGCATTTTGAATGAATATTGCATGTTGTGTATGATCTTCGTATATGGAGAATACGTAGAAGTATTTATTATCTACTAGGATCGAAACGAAAGAAGAACCAAGTATGGTCTTAAGCTTAAGTTATTAGGTTAACTGTGACAAGCTAAACACTCCTAGGATAAAGATTTCCCAATTAGGAGTTAGGTTACAAGACACTTGTAGACTGTTTCTTTTCTAAGTAGATTGTTTGATGTAAGAAATCTGGGGTGACTGAATACCCATTGAAGAATATAACCTACGCGTAGTGTAAGATAGTCTTAAGTCAAATCAGCCCTGAGTAGTGTTTATGATAGATGATCTTCATTCGAAGTATTGAATGAGAATACTTTGGCCAAAGTAGTGAAATGTACGACATCCACTTAGGTGTGAGATAGTTGAGACTACACTGTCAGTTCATTGTGATCCTTGTACTAGTTCAAGATTGTGAAATAGCAAGGTTCTAGTTGTGTAGGACACAGCACTATGTTCAATTGGTAATCGTTAAAGGATACCCTACCAATGTCTTCGACAAAGGGAGGGCCATCTATTGAATAATGAATGTGCGGGGGACCGCATTATAAGTTCGTGGTTGGCGGAAAAGTGTCTGAGTGATGTTTCTCCTCCTTAGCAAGCGGCCAATGTACTAAGAATTGAAAGGAAAAGAATTTTGGACCTTCTTACTACTATTTGTTCTAAAGCTCATTGGAGCTATGTTAGTAAGGTATGTATTTTGGTTTCATGTACTAGTGAAATTATTATATTGAAATGGAATCTTTATTGTAAATTAATATGGCAACTTGTTCATATTTTATCAATAAAGAAAAGGAAAAATTTTATTGCAATGTCATGTTAACATGTTTACTTACTTGTACAATGTAAATTAAGGAAAATTTTACTTTACGCAAGGGATAGGTCGTTACAGTGTTAAAACTTAACAATTTATTTTCAGTTTTAATTTGCAACAATGTTCCCGCTATAGTGCCAATATAGTATTGCTACAATACCCTATCATTGTGAGAAATATTTATAATAGCAGGGTGTATCAACAATTATTATATTTATAACAGCAATTTGTACCAGCGATTGTTGTTCGTACCTACTAATCTATTCTCCCCTACTCATTACTACTACAATCTTGTCAGTTGGAATTTGCCACTTATTTATCTATGTAGTTTTGAAATACAAATGCATAAAGGTTGGCTATATGTGACTATTTACATCAGTATTTAGTTAATATTAGTCTATTGTTTTGTGAGTTGCCCATTGCAATATTAGTATCAGTTGCTATGCAAAAGGTTTGATAATTGATATTAGTATTTACATGTATGTTAGTATTGCAATACTGCCTTGGTATTGCTTAGAAAGGAAACACAAAAAAAAAATATCCAAGTTTATAAAAGTATCAAAAAAGAGACATTAAAGTGGTATCAAAGCTTTGATCTTGTCAGCTTGCAAGATTAGAGCTAACAATTTTATTGCAGCACGGTCAAAGAGATTTTAGATTTTATCAGATAGAATAGAGAAAGTTCAAAGCTAAGGAGAAGAAATAGAAATGGAGAAAAGAAGAAAGAAGGCTATAATAGATGGAGAAAAGACAAAAATTCAATATAATGCTATTGTTAACATGAAACAAAACCAACAGCAAATGACAAATCTCATGGCACAATTATTATAGACAATTGAGAATGTAAGTATTCCAAGGCATTCTCAAACCCCTATAGATGAAGGAACTGCTACTACAAATAACAAGACCATAGGCTATTCCGCATCTAAGCCTTTCCAACCTAAATTCTTACAAAGATAAGAACAACTAAAGAAAGAAAAGCAAAGTTAGAATGAAGGTAACTTTACAACTTATTTTGATGAATATAGAACTCTCTGACCTAAATTTCATATATAAATGTCTCACAATTTCTACAGCTTGAAAATGAAGAGGGCACAAAAGAATGAGAAGAGGCAAAATGCAAATCAACCTCATAGAGATTTGCAAAATAGATTGGGTAAACTAAGCATTCCAACTTTTGATGGTTCAAACAAATGAATCGTTCATGCTTAGGTTCAAAAGCTAGATAGATGTTTTTCATTAAAGTTTTAAACCCTATCTATGAAGAAGAGTCTATAAAATTTTATATCCTTCATCTAGAGGGTGTAGCACACAAGTGGTGGTACCATGGATTGGTTACCCAAGGGCATTGTTCACAGATGGCCAATGCTCCCCTCAGAATTCGTGACAAGGGACTAACCACCTCCCATGCGATCCATGTCTCTACCATTTTTTATCGGGCATTGATAGATCAATCTTTCAACACAACGGTAAACATGGGCCAACAATTGGTATCAAAGTGTTGGGTCATGGGTTTGAATCCCCTTGGGTAACGTTGAGGGGGAGATTGTTGGCAGATGGTCAGCGCTCCCCTTGGGATTCATGACAAGGGATTAACTACCTCCTGTGTGATCTATGTCTCTACTGTTTGTATAAGGTGTTGATAGATCAATCTTTTGATGCAATGGCAAACATGGGCCAACAATAGTCTCATTTGCACATATGATAATTTTAGTGAAAGGCTACGAAAAAAGTTTGACAAAAAAAACCCAAAGATCCATTGCAAAGAGTTGGCTCAGTTGAAGCAATACAACACAGTGGATAGTCATGGGCCAAAGTTCCAAAAATTATTAGTGATGATTCCTAATGTCTATGAAAGGAGACTTACTATTCTATTTATGGAGAATTAACCAAACCTCTCAAAGGTTGGATAAAGGCTTTTGATCAACCATCTTTGTAGGAAGACACTAAGAGAGCCCTAATGTTGGAGACCTTAGTACCCAAGAATAAATTCTACTCAAAAATACCACCTTTGGTTAGACAACAAAAATCATTCTAGAAAATATCTCATCAAAAATATGTGCCACAAAGAGAGTAAAGAAGAAACAAGGAATGACCTCAAAAAAAAGAAGTTACGTTTCTCTTAAAAGAAACCATGGAAACCTGGTCACATATGTCTTGGCCAAGAACAAGTGCATTATATAGAGGTGATATCCGATGAAGGAATCAGGATTAGAGAAACCAAAGCTAAAGATTGAAGAGAAAGAACCTAAACATATAAGAAAGTAAGAAAAAGAAAGTTTAGGAGGTACCCTTGCCATACTTGACACTACCAAGTATCGCCCTTTCAAAGTTTGTGGAGTTCTGCAAGCACAAAAATTATATTGTTGATTGATAGTGGGGCAACCCACAACTTTATAGATGATGGATTGGTAGCCAAATAGGGATTGGGAACAAAGGACTTTGAAGGATCTAATGTCATAGTAGCAAATGGTATCAACCTTCTTTACACTAAGAGGATCCAACAACTAAACATTACACTAGGTAGTCACAAAGTGTGTGATGACTTCTATGTGGTGGGTCTAAGAGAGATCGACATGGTCGTAGGTGTGCAATGGTTACATTCCCTTGGATATTTACTCAAAACTATCAAAGCATGGAGCTAAAGTTCAAATCTAAGGGTGATCGCACAATACTGGTTTATAATTTTTAGCCAAACTGGACTTTGAACTGAATTTTTTTAACTAAATCTTCACTTTCTAGCACCTATAGTGGCTAAACCGTGA
Organism: Sequoia sempervirens; assembly: GCA_007258455.2. Classification (NCBI taxonomy): domain Eukaryota; kingdom Viridiplantae; phylum Streptophyta; class Pinopsida; order Cupressales; family Cupressaceae; genus Sequoia; species Sequoia sempervirens. The sequence goes on along the minus strand of VDFB02047230.1, from coordinate 404,486,045 downwards.
GGAATTTGAAGATGATGCAAACTAGTGATTTGTGACATTTTGTCTTTAGATTCTAAATATATTTTTTTCAAAAATTTTGGAATCAGATTGCACTTCTTTTTCCAACACCATTTTTAAAGAGTGACGTTACTGGCTAATACATAACTTTTTTTCTATGAAGTATAAAATTCTAATTTTTTCGAATTTAGATTCGTGACTATGATATCTATCTAGTGCATGGAATTGGTTTCATAGCATTTCATTGAATATTTTTTTATTAATTAAGTTTCAAAGTCAAACCAGTTATAATTTAGACATGATTTACTAGCTAAAACATAACTTTTCTTGTATGGATCGAAATTCAATTTTATTTTTTTTGTTGGATGAAGGACATCAATATCTTGTGCATAGGTATTTTTCAGATTTTTTTTTTATAATCTGCTATTTTTCCACATGTGAAGAATAGAGAGCTTGATTTTTGATGAAAAACCTACATTCACAAGAAATAAAAAATAAATATAATAATCAAATTAAATTTATTTAAAATTATACTTTTTGGAAAGCTTATAATAAGGACTACATACAAAAAATAAATTTCAAATGAATTCATTTGATCCCCCAAAAGGTAAATCAAAAGTGGTTTTTATCAGCATTTTGATAGGTGTAAAAGAGACTTTGTTATAGGTATGATTTAAAACTAGCGAGGTTCTATCCAAGGGGGTTTGATCTAAGGTGGTTTGATCAAACCATCTTCAATTGGAATCCTTTAAATGGAACTTTTCAAGGCTTAAATCATTATATTTTCTAAAAATATATGATTTCAACAAAAATCAAGATCTACCAGAAAGTGTAAACCACTATTGTGGGATCACCCCTAAGGGAAAGAAAGTGTTTTTCTAAGGCATCACAAATGGAGCCCCAAGAGTTGACTCAGCAAAGAAGATGGAGAGATCATTTCATAGAGGATAAGTAGCTTAGGTGGAACATTGTTTGGTGACAATCACATATTCATCCACAAATAAGAAATCCTATCATGTTGACATTCAGCCTATTTTGGATAAGCATAGTATAGTGTTTAGTGACATACCTCTAGGATTGCCACCTAATAGAGGATTTCAGCACATAGTGGAACTTAAAACAGGTTCCAAAGCTATCATTACTACTCCTTATCGCCATCCCAAATGGCACAAGGAGGAAATAGGGAAAGCAATCAAAGAGCTCTTCAATACAATATGGGACACATTAAACCGAGCTCTAGTCTCTTTGCTTCCTCTATTATCCTAGTTAAGAAGGATGGCACAATGAGGATGTGCATTGACTATAAGGCCGTCAACAAAAATACTATCAAGAATCAATTCATCTTCTTTCTTCTAAGCTCATTTTTGATTCATCTTCCTTCCTTTCCTTTTGTGGCATCTCCTTTTGATGTGACACTCCTAAAATGGCTTCTTCTATGGTGATGCCTTGTACTGAAATTTGTTCTAAGGAATCAAAGTCTCTAAGGTTAGAGATGACCTAATATCCTCCACTAATAATGATGGATGAAATGCCTTAACCAAACCTCTAAGAGGTTTAGTCAAACCCTCCATAAAAAGGAATGTATGCCTCTTCTCTAAAAAATCAAGAACCATCATTAAGAATCTCTAAAATTCTACCACATATCTCTCCACAATACCACTCTTTTTCAATTCAACCAACTCTCTAAAATATATCTCAAAATCCACCATGTGAAACTTATCAATCAATCTCTAGCTAAATTCATCATAAGTGCTAATCTACATTACCAAATTAGTGCATTTTCCCGCTGATTCTAGATACGAAATGTCTTGGAATTGGAACTAAAATGCCTATGGATTTGTACAAAGTTCAATTTTTTTGTCATCGAATCAATTCCATGAATAGTGTCACATACCCATGCGATTTGAGCTATACGTGGTGTTTCCAGATCGATACCAGTTCGTGGCTTGACTTTTGAAAAGCATAACCCAAAAAAATAAACATTTCACCACCATTTGATAATTTCACACTCTTCATTCACGTTGCCAATGTGAATTCAAGCATGTTTGCAGATAAACGGCAAAACAGGGCAACAAAAATTATGCAAACGCGAATATGAGGACATTTACAGGGTTGCAAATGCACACTATAAACATGAACAGGACCATGACAAACCCAGTATCATCAAATAGACGGTGCCTGATATTTTCAAGTTGCTTGTTTTCATTTTCCTCTATTTTAACTAAATCTAATGACATTTCTTTTACTGTGAACCAAAAGTTCAAAACCCTAGTTTCCATTTCTACAAACTTGAATAGTGTCAATAATATTTATTAATTTATACTTATGTATTTATTATTTAAAAATTAATATTAAGTTTGTAACTTTGTACTATATTATTCATTGTTATATAGATAACATTATGTATTTAATATTAAATTTTGTATTTGAATATTTAATATTTAAATCGTATAATATATTTAATATTATATATAAAAATCAAAATCTAACATATTATATAGTTTTTATTATTAAATTAATAAATAGTAGATTTGAACATTATATAATAATAATTTTAGATTGATTTTTATATATTATTTGTATGATTAAATTAAAATAGTAAAATTATTAAATTTAAATAGAAAAATTGAAGTCTAATAGAGTCATAGACTAATACAATATTGAATATACAATATGTTATATTGTTAAATATAAATTATAATTTATAATTATATCTATGTATCCCTGGCACACATCCCCAACCAAATCAGGGGCGTTCTCGGCAAGAAATGTCTTAGGGACGAGGGGATGCCTTGAAAATGTCCTCGTGCCTTACCCAAAATCTTCAAAAAATCGGAAATGTCTCTAATATGGCACTTAAAAACATAGAAACGCCAAGGAACGACTAGCCGTCCCCTATGGCCCAACCACTTTCCAATTGCTTTTTTTAACACAAAAATAATAAAAAATAAAAAGATGTGGTGGCCCCTGCATGCTATGCCCCTAATATTAGAGTACATCGGGTTATGAATAGTTGGTTTGTGGCTATCTTAACTCTTAATTAAGTCATATTATAATTTATTATATATTGTTATTTAGTTAACTAGGTCGGTCTAGGCCTTATATAGGGTTATCTAAGTCGATCTGGGTGATTTCCTAGGCATAAAGGTATATATAGGAGGTAGTAAATCTTATTTCATTATCATATTGCGAATTTTGTTCTCATTGGAGATATTTGGAGGTTTGCCCCCTCAAAGTGGCTTGTTATTCTTAGTTATTATCAAGTATTTGCAGAATATTTCCTATCATATTCTTCTATTGTGCAAGTTATTTCATTACAAGTGGTATCAGAGCATGATCTTGGCACCGTAAAGGCAAGGTGTTTTCTTCATAGTGGAGGTCATTTTGGGAAGAGCATATCTCTCATATTTAGGCGAATTTATCTTTGATTTTTAAAGAGTTTTTGAAGAACATATTCAAGAAGCTACAGTTCAGATTTCATAAGAATTGGAGCAGAATTGAGTAATTTATTGCAGAATTAGGGTTTCTGCCCAATTTATTTGGAAAGTCCATATCTCCTAAATCTTGCCGAAAAGGTTCCTGGTTAGTGGGTTTTTGAAGACATAATAGAGGATCCTACAATCCAAATTGCAAAGACATTGAAGCAAAAACAAGTGATTTGTTGCACAATTAGGGTTTCCAAAAAATATGCTCTCAAGGCTGCAAAACACATAATTTTTGGGAAATTTTTCTAGGAAAGTACAACCTAGGCCCTAGTATGTTACAACAAAACTTTCACATTATTTTGAGTTAGCTTGTGTGATTTATTGCAAAATTATTTTCTACCATCATGACAGGGCCTGCAACAAGAGGCAAAAAGAATGCTACCACACCCTGGAAATCTTCAAATAAGGAGGGAGAAGAAATTGAGGATATTAACCTAATGATGAAATAAGAAAAATCAAGGGTGATATTTCATCATTGGAGAAGATGACTGAAGAAATGTCATCAATAAAAAGGGACATGCAAAAGGATATGAGTGAATTGAAATCACTTATTCACGGTATGAAGTATAAGGGAGAAGATTCACCTAGTAAGGAGGAAGATAAGGCTTTTGTTGGACATGAATTATTTGAGCTTGATTCAGATTTCAAGAAGGATCATCTCTTTAACAGTCCCATGCCTAGGCAATTCATACCCAAGTTGGATATGAGAAAGTTTGATGGCAAGGATCCAACCAATTGGCTTTTCCAAATGAAGCAATTCTTTGATCTTCATCATGTTCCTAGTCAACAAAAGGTGGCTATGGCATCATTATACTTAGAACCAGATCAATTTATTTGGTATCGTTGGTTATGTGATAAGAAGAAGAAGGGTTGTGGTCACATGGTCAATTTTTCAAAAGGAACTTGCTACCCATTATGGAGATTATTTTATGGATAGCTACTTCTGCCAACTCACTAAATTAAAGCAAACAGGTATGGTCAAGGACTATATTAGAGGGTGATAGGGAGTCAAATGAAGAATCACATGATTCCCAACTAATCATTTATTCCCATGCACTCTTAGGTTTTAGCAACCCACAAACTCTCAAGGTAGTGGGTTTCTTAAAGAAGCAAAGAGTAACAGTGTTGATTGACTCGGGTAGTACTCATAATTCATCAACAAAACATTGGCTACTCGTCTAAATTGTTTTATATATCTAGTTCCAGAATTTCAAGTCTTGATTGCGGATGGTGCTACTGTTAGATTTTCTGGAAAATGCCATACCATTAAATTATCCATGGGAGATTATCACCTTCATAGCCCAATGTATGCTATCTACATGGGTGCAGCAGATATTATTTTGGAAGTACAATGGATTACTACTTTGGCAACAATTGAGATGAACTTCCAAGAACTATTCATGAGATTTTAATCAAAAGGAAAGACAGTAGAGCTAAGAGGGTTGAAGGTAAAAGCTCCACAAATGGCAAGCTCTCATCAAATGCAGAAGTTGCTTAAGAAAGGAGTTGATGGATTTGTAACCCACTTATGTTGATTAGAAGTCTCTCAATCTAACGCTCCCATCCATTCAGATTTACAAGCAATCATTGATCAGCACTTAGTAGTTTTTGGAGATATGCCTAAAGGACTTCCTCCTAAGTGGGCTCATGATCATGCCATACAACTAGTTATAGGGAGCCAGCCACCCAACATTAGGCCACAAGTACCCACATATACAAAAAAGTGAGATCGAAAAGATTGTTGAGATGCTAAAGGTAGGAATTATCAGGCATAGCCAATGCTTGATCCTCGCCCGTGGTGATGGTAGGTAAGAAGGATGAAACTTGGTGCATGTGCTCGGACTATAGAATGCTCAACATGTACACCATCAAAGATAAGTCAAGTTTCCTATGTATTTCACAAAGTTAGATCTTAGATCAGGTTATCAACAAATTTGAATTAAGAAGATATTTGTAAGACAGCATTTAGGACTCATGAGGGTCATTATGAGTTTTTGGTGATGTCGTTTGGTCTTACCAATGCACCATCTACATTTCAAAGTTTGATGAATTCCATATTTAAGAAATTCTTGAGAAAGTTTGTATTAGTGTTCTTTGATGATATATTGATTTCTAGAAGACATGAGAAGAACACTTGCAGCATGTAGATCAAGCATTACAAGTTCTCAAAGATCATCAATTCTATGCTAAGCCATCCAAGTCTGCTTTTGGTCTCAACAAGGTGGAGTACTTGGGACACAGTTTCACATGGAGTAAAGGTGGATCTGAATAAAATTAAGGCTATCATGGAATGGCCTATTCCCAAAACCATTAAGAAATTAAGAGGTTTCTTGGGATTGATTGGATACTATAGAAGACTTGTGAAGAATCATGGCCATATAGCAGCACCCCTCACAACTTTATTGAAGAAGGATTATTTTCATTAGAATGAATCCGCTAATATAGCATTTGAGAGATTGAAGGAGGCTATGTGTACAACCCTAGTGCTTGCCACTCCATACTTCACCAAGGATTTTTTTGTGGAATGTGATGCTTCAAGAAATGCTATAGGAGCAGTTCTCATGCAAGAGGGTCGGCCCATTGCTTTTGAGAGTCATCAATTAGAGGGTAAGATCAACTCAAACCTATTTATGAGAAGGAAATGTTAGCTATTCTTCATGCAATAAAACAATGTAGACCTTATCTAATGGGTAGACACTTCAAAGTTAAGATAGATCATGATAGCCTAAAATATTTTTTGGAACAAAGATTATCTTCCAAAGAGCAACAAAAATGATGGCTTTGAAATTGTATATAAGCAAGGGAAGGAGATGTTTTGTGGTATAAAGAGTGATTGTATCTTTGCAAGAATTCCTCTCTCAAACAAAAGATTCTCATAGAGCTTCATGAGTCTCCAGTTGGTGGTCATTCAGGATTTTTGAAGACATATCATCGGGTCAAGAGAGACTTCTTTTGGGAAGGGCTAAAAGGGGATGTTCAAAAATTTGTGGCAAAATGTTTGGTTTGTCAAAGAAATAATGGGGAGACAATTAAGACACTTGGTCTCTAGCAACCCTAGTTATTTCTAGCCAACGTTGGGAAGAGGTCTCCATGAACTTCATAACAGGGGCTTCAAAGATCTAATGGTAAGCATGTCATCATGGTAGTAGTGGATCACCACACTAAATATGCACATTTTATTGCATTATCACATCCTTTTACAACAAGTACAGTGGCAAAAGCTTTTTTGGAGAATATTCAAAAGCTACATGGTATACCTAAGGTTATTGCTAGTGACCGTGATCCTATCTTTACTAGTAACTTTTGGACAGATTTATTCTCATGTTTCGATACTCAATTGACCCATAGTTCTTCCTACCATCCTCAATCTGATCAGAAAACTGAGGTTGTTAATAAGTGTTTGGAAGGACATCTACATTGTTTCACTTCAGATAAACAATCTCAATGGATAGATTGGCTACCACTTGCAGAATGATGGTATAACACTTCCTTTCATAATTCATCAAAAATGGCTCCATTTATGGCACTATATGGATATCATCCTCCTTCAATCACATCATCATTGAAGGTGTCACCAAGAGTTCATGCTATGGAGGACCACATGATTCATCAACAAGTACTTTCAAGACTCAAAGAGAATCTAGCCATGGAACAAAATTGAATGAAACAGTAAGCGAACCAGCATCATAGTGAAAGAAGTTTTGAAGTTGGGGATTGGGTTTTCTTGAGATTACAGCCTTAAAAGTAGATGTCACTAAAGCAACAAACAAAGAACAAGAAGTTGTCTACAAAATATTATGGCCCATACCAAATCATGCAAAAAATAGGTAGTGTTGCCTACAAGCTTGAATTGCCACAAACAACAAAGATACATCCGATTTTTCATGTTTCTTGTTTGAAGAAGGTATTTGGGAATATTATCCCTACTCAAACAATATTACCTGAGCTCGATGAAGAAGGAAGAATCATATTGGAACCAGAGTTTATTTTTCAGAAATGCACAAGGAAGCTAAGGACCAAAACACTCACTCAATATCTCATCCAATGGAAGAATTTACCAATCAAAGATGCCACATGGGAGGACGAGGACTTCATTCAGAAGCATCCACACTTGATTAGCATTGAGGACAATGCTTCTCTAAAAAGGGGGGGCATGCTACACCTTTAAGATTAGAGTACATTTGGTTATGAACAGTCGTCTTGTGGCTATCTTAACTCTTAATTAAGTCATATTATAATTATTATATTGTTATTTAGTTAATTAGGTCGGTCTAGGGCTTATATAGGGTTATCTAAGTCGGCCTGGGTGATATCCTAGGTATAAATAGGTATATATAGGAGGTAGTGAGTCTTATTTCATTATCATATTGTGAATTGTGTTCTCATTAGAGATATTTAGAGGTTTTCCCCCTCAAAGTGGCTTGTTATTCTTAGTTATTATCAAGTATTTGCAGAATATTTCCTATCATATTCTTCTATTGTGCAAGTTATTTTATTACATTGCATAAAACCTTAACCTAAAAACAACATTATAACATTCAAAACAAAACAAATAGCTCATTTGTGTCATTTTGCAAATTGTGAAGAGTTGAAGGAAGAAGAGCACAGCTATTAGAAACCAAGTAAAAGAAGGAAAGAGAAGTGAGAAAAGGACAAAAGAAGACCAAGTATCCATCAATTGAGGTAAGTTCATTATTTTTTGTTTATTTTTACAAATTCTTTTGCATTTTTTTTTGTTTTTGTTAAAATTTCAAAGGGTTTGCACTTGCAATTGTCATTTACATTTCAACCAAAAAAAAACAATGAGCACTAGCAACAGTGACGATGGCAAGGGTCAAGAAATTGAAATTGAACAAACATGCCATGGAAGTTCTTCAAGGAGTGTGAGTGTTTCAAGGACACAGTTCAGAAAATCTATTTCAATGCCTTTCTAACCTCTTGAAAAATTAAGCAAAGGATCCATTTAACCCAAAACAATCTCTTTTATAATTTCCAACAGCCATAGACACTAATAAAAATAATTCTAGGGGGAGTAAAGTATGGTTGTGTCAAATTTGCAAGGAGGACTATAGGGGCAGCTACACAAGAGTTTAATCTCATCTTTTAGGCATACTTGTCAAGGGGTAAAGATAGGCAAAACCATAACATTAGCTGAGAAGATCAAGGTGACTAGGTTGCACATGGAGGGTGAAGCCAAAAAAACTAAAACACCAATGAAGTCTTTGCAGCCTCGTGGGTCATTGTTTAGTGCTACTGCTACTGAATCTAGGAGTGTTGTGCCTCAAAGTCAAAGAGGAAAGAAAAGGTCCACTAGCGTTGCAAGCATGTTTAACATGCAATTACGAAATGTAGCTAATAGTTCTATTGACAAGAAAAATTATCCTAATGCCATAACATTTCATGTGGCACACTCCATTTTTAAACAAATGTTCAAAGATTCACTTGCTACTAGTCCTTCATATGTTCCCCCTAGAGATCATAAGCTAGGCATCTCCCTCCTTGATAAGGAGTATTTTAAAGTGACTATAATGATGGAGGAGTTGAGACAAGTTTGGATAAGGGATGGTTGCTCTATCATTATGGATGGGTGGACCAATATTAGACATCGGCCACTCCTCAATGTTATTGTCACATGTTCAGCAAGCTCTTATTTTCTTAGAGCTATTGATTGTTCAAGAAGAGCAAGGATGCAAGCTTCCAATTTCAGATTTTGAAGGATGCAATAGAAGAGGTTGGACCCTCTAATGTTGCACAAGTAGTGACTAATTTAACCCATGTATGCAAGTTAACTAGCTTAATGGTGGAAGGTGCTTACGAGCACATTTTTTGGACCCCATGTTGTGTTCTTGTGTTGAAAAACACATTGAAAGACATTGGAAAAATAGATTGGGTGAAGGAAGTGGTGTTAGAAGCTAGAGGCATTCAGATGTTCATTTGCAATCATCACACATCACTTGCTTTGTTTAGGACTTTTTTGAGGAAGGAATTCCTCAAACCTATGGATACTAAATATGTGATCTACTTTATTTTGTTGGAGAGGATGATTGAGATGCAGGAGCCTCTACAATTGATGGTGGTTAATTCAAGTGAGCTAGATGGGCAAAGGCAAAACACAATTGAAGGAAAAAGTGTCAAACAAAAAATCTTCAACGATGATTGGTGATCCACAATGAGGTAAGAGATTGTTGTTTTTTAGTTTTTAATGAATTGTTGATTTTTAATATTAAATTTTTTATTTTATTATTAACTAATACATTGTTGATTTTAGTATTAAATTTATGGTTTTCATTTTACTATTGATATTAAATTAATAAATTACTGATTTTTTATTTTTTTGATCAATGCAAGAGTGGGACGAGAGCCCACACCCTATATTAAACATTAAAAAATAAGATACACTAATCTGTCACATAGACAAAGAAGGAATACAAAAGAATAAGGGTTTGAGAAGAATGAAGGAGCCTAAAACAGAGCTACATGAAGAAAGAGGAGATACAAAAACTAAGTCAAGTTACAATAATCAGCTCACAAGAAAAGGCGTGTAGCCACCCACAAGATTTCTGCTAAGTTCTTTTATTCTTGGAGAAGAGGGCATCCATGGTCCACTGGGAGACCTCCTCCACTACTTCTTTTCCTTCAATGCGCAATTTTTCAGCCTCAAATTTTCTTCCCACCTTTCGCTTTGAGCCACCACAATCAGGGTTCAATTTGTTGCTTGTTATTTGAGTGATCCCAAGTTGCCTTGCTAGCTCAAAAACTATGTCATTGTCAAAATAGTCATGACTCTAATCTTTAATGTCTTCCATAAAAGGGTACGTACCATCAGATTTTGAGCCATCCACCTCCGCCCCATGAGGGGTTGTAGGCACATTATCTTGGGCAGGGATTGCAGTGGGAGGGGAAGACTCTCAAGGTTACTCAAGCTCCAACTCTGAGGCAAGTTGGGAATCCACAAACATGCCATGATTGTGCCAAATAAAATCTGTATCCAGAGACCCAGCCTTCTTGACCCACTTGTTAAGCCTAGCAGATCTAGAACCAACCTGGTGATGGAAAGAGCAAGCCTCAACCTTGTGACCCAACATATTACAACGAAAGCAGCAAAAAGGAAGGCCTTTGAAGTTTAAAAACTGTGTCCATATACTATGAGAAGAAAGGATCCAAATAGAGTGTGTGAGAGGTTTAGAGATGTCCACCATAGACAAACCCTGTAAAATTTGCGATCAGGAGCCACATCTTCAGCATCAAATTTGATGAAGGTTGCAACTTGACAGATCAATTTTCTTATGAGATCCGACTTTCGCATAACCAAGGGCAGATTATAGAGTCTAATCTAGACAAGGACCTCAATAATCTTTGCAATGGTAGGATCGAAAAAGGGAGACTAAGGGACAATGAAGAGACCAGAGTGCCCAAAGAACCACAAACCATTTAGAAACACAAACCTGTAATCTTCAGAAGAGCTAAAGGTGATCAAAAAGAAACCAAAGTCCAATGATTCAATCTTTGGGGTGGACAGGTTGCTCCATGAAGATTTCACCCACTCGACAACAAAGTCAATTGACGAACGCCTTCGCAAGCACCTCATAACCAAAGAGCGAATGCCAAGATCTTCAACAACCTCCTCAATATAGCTATCAGGGAAGCTAAAATCCAAAAGTTCATAGGAAAATACCACCTCCATGTCCCCAAGCGAAACGGTAGAGCCACTAAAGTGAGTATCTGGTTCTACAATGGGGGAGGAAGGCGGCATAGAGGAGGACACAGGTTCATGCGAGTGAGGGGGTGCCTGCAAAAGTTGGTCCAGGAAAAATTGAGAGCAAACATGATAGGGATTCAAACAATTCTTGCAAGCTGCTAGGGCAGCCGTATCCAGAGTAGGAGGCTCGAATGGCTTGTCCGCCACATCCCAAACAAAAGAAGACCCTAAGGGATCAAAATTTTGCGACTTTCGAGGAGGAACCGGCAGAACAAGGGCATCCAAAGCAGAAGAGGAACGGAGGGCATATCAGTTACGCCCCTCCCCGTTCCCACCATCACCAAGTCCATGGCGGCCACAACACGAGCGTTTCACTTTCTCCCCACCGCAAGACTTCCTTGTGCGCCAAGCCCTTCCACCATCACAAGCCTCCAAACGGTTAGAGACACAGTCCTAGTACCTTCTAGGGTTGTCATCACACATTTTTACTTCCTTCACAATTGATGATTTTATTATTAAATTTCTGATTTTGTAATTTTTATTGTTTCTAAGTTTCCAACTTGTAAATTCACTAAATTGTGTTCATTCTTAGTAGATATATTTGCTCCATTATCTCACATGTTGTGCAGGTCATAAGATATGTTGATACAAACTCTCCTAGCCTTGGAGAGATTTATGAGACATTTAATAGCATGCTTGAACAGATGAAGCAAGCAATTCATAACAGGGACCCTAATTTGGAATTTTATGAGGAGCACATTAGATACATTGTGAAGTGGTGGTGGGACACTATGAACACCCCACTCCATATGATTGCCTACACTCTAAATCCCAAATGGTATGCAGCAAGACTTGGGAGAGAGCCTCCATTTGATGATGAAGAGGTGAAAGAAGGCTTCATGAAGGCCCTTGGGAAGATGTATATTGAGGAGTCTAGCAAACTTAGAGCATAGTGGCTAACCTTTGTGAGTCTTCGTGGCCCAACATTCAATAGACTAGAGGCGAGGACGGATAGACCTACATTAGCTCAAACCAACCCCATTGGATGGTGGACATGGCATGGCATACGATGCACCAAAGTTGAGGATGCTTGCCACTCGTCTCCTTTAATAGGTTGCTAATCCCTCTTCTGCAAAGAGGAATTGGTCTACATATAGCTTCATCCAGTTAGTCAAGAGGAATAGGCTTAGCTCTAGACAATCAAAGAAGCTAGTGGTTGTGCATAGTGCCTTACAGCTTCAAGATCAACAAATACCTGAGTATCATCTAACTCTAGTTGCACGTTGGGATGTTGATCCCAAAGATACTACACAAGTTAATGATGAGGAGGCACATGATGTATTGCTTGGAGTTCCATTGGATCAAGATGAGACAGCTTCTCATAGTGGCAATGACTCAAACTCCAATTTTGATGCAATGTTAGGGGATGTTGATTAGGGACAGCTACATATTTCTATATTTTTGTCATTTTGTAGTTGAAACTTGCAGCTTTTGGGCAATTTGATGTAATTTTTATATAATATATATGCACATTGTCAATTAATGCAATTCAATTTTGTTAAAACTTCATTTGTTTGTCGCTTTCTATGAAATGAAAATATCAATTGAACTCTAATATTATGTGTTAAGGTTCTATGATGTATATGATGATTATCTTATCAATGCTATCACATGAATTTTCTATATTTTTAAAATTTTCTCTATTTTTTTAATAGCTATCCCCTAAAAACATGGCTTCCCTCCTATCCCCATCCCTAAAACGCATCCCCTCACCTACCATCCCTTTCACGAAAACTTGGGGCAATATAGAATTTATTATATATACATATGAATATATATTATATATAGTCTATAATTTTTTTATTATTGATATAATAATATTAAACATGCTAATATTTTATTTGATTATTGAATAAATAACATAGAATACATATATTTTATATAAATTTAAAATTAATAATATTTATTAATTAATACAAAATAGAATTTTTATTTGCAATTTTTATGAATCATAAAATTTAGATGTTTTATAAATTGTTTGAGTTTTGTTTGTTTTTTAATATTTTATTGTTCAAACTTTGTTTTGGTAGGCCTGTTGCACGTAGATTGTTATGATGGCAACTATTCTAATCTTGTCAGCAAACCCTCATTCAAAATTGACCCAAATTCACTGCTATGGAGGCATGTAGAAATGGTAGAGCAAATTCCAAGTGGGGGGACATATGTTTGGATATGTAGTGGGCATGATAAGATGTATACAAATTCCTACAATCGAGTGAAAGGCCATTTGTGTGCAATTCCTCGAATGGGAAGCAAACTCTGTCCAAGCAAAAATGGTGTACCTATACCAACTTATAAAATAGTAGAATATATTAAAGAAGAAGAGGAAGCATATGCAAGGGTTTCAAATAGAATGGGGCATCTATTGATGAGAGGAAGGGCTCACGTAGGCCACTTGCTTCTCCATCTCATACACATTGTGTCACCCCTACTATTGTAGTAGAAAGCCATCCATTTTTGGGTAGGAACAAAAATGAGGCTAGAAATGTGAAGAGGGTAAAGGCACCATTGGAGAAGGCATTTGATAATGATGTCAAAGATATTATTGACCAAACCATTGCAAGATGCTTCTATGCAAATGGTTTGTCTTTCAATGTTGTTCAATCACCCTATTGGCAAAACATGGTAAGAAAAGTAAGTGAAGCTTCAAAGGGGTACACAGGCCCAACTTATGAGAAGGTTGTATTTCTGTCCTTTGTCTTGGGTGGTGTGATCAGAAAAGAGATTTGTCAATTATAATAAATAATTGTCACCCAGGCCCCTAGCTGACTTATATGGATGAATTAAATGCAATTCAAAGTAAGCTAATGTCAAGCAGAATGGCCAAATCAACCATGTATTAATTATGTAATGGAAAACTAAATGCAGAATGACCAAGAAACTTAAGGAAACCAGGAAACTTATGCAGGTCAACTTGGAGAATGAGAAATATCTTTGACCTGGTTTGACTGTATTTGGCATGAATAAGATATTAGAGTTAATATATAAAGTATGTGAAGTTATGATGACCAACAATTATGTAACATAAGAGGATATCATCATCTTCCTATGTGTTATGACTCAAATATTCCAAGTAATCTATCTTTAGACCATCTTCCATTGTCTTGAAAATGCAGTTAATGGTTTTATCATGAAGTGAAGGCCTAATCTAGACTCTTAACACTTTCCATAACTTTATTTATCCTTAGTTCCTTGTACTAATGCTTTATTATTTACTTGGATAAATATCTTATAGACAGCTATACTCCATTAATAACTTTTACCAAGATCTCCTTGAAGTTATATTTAAGTATAATGCTTTATAGATTGAGTTGTGAAGTTGTACTCATAATCAAAATCATTTCAAACTAGACAACTTAAGGATAACATCCTTTGGTATAAATAAAGAAATGCAATTGCAGATACAACTTAGCTGAAAATACAGCTTGTATTTTGCCTCATAACCGTCTCTTGGTAACTATGCAAGCATTCCATAAATTTTATGGACATAAATCCATTTTGAGTGGCAATGATACCAAAGTTATATGGGATTCACAAAATGAAACATTTTTTTTACAATCCCATAAAACTTGATTGAATCTCAAGAGTCACCTATGTCATACAGCCTATTACAGCTCTTCATGCCATATCTCATTCCTACTGCTATTTAGGAAAAAGAAATTCATTTATGAAGATAAAATACTCTCAATTATAGCTGCAATAAGGCAGTAGTCCACACATGCAGGTTTTTGCATGGCTACATTTAAGTCATAGCTTCGTAAATTAAGTTCTAGGCCAATAAGTTACATATGCCATAAGCACATGTAAGTTAAGAAGATGGCTACCACTCGTATAGCGCTTCACCAAAAAGCTATTGGAAGCTCCCAAAATCGAAAAGATAACAATCCAGGCTTCAGACTCACTGTTATCTGAACTAAAAGGCAAAAGCAACACTGTTTGCCCACAGTCACCATTTCAGATTTAATTAAACTATACCTTAGATGAAATATACCTGAATCTTTAGTCAAAAAGATATGCCATAAGGATAAAAACATTTTACACAAGACATTGCAGAAAATTATCTGTAACATCTGAGCTATTTAAAATTCCTCTGGATTCAGGAGATGTCCGGAACCAATCTCCACCACTCCTATACTAGAATTATCACTTGAACATTCTTTCAAAATCACAAATGAATTCAAATAGAATCTACAAAAGGATAACTAAAACCTTCTTTGACCATTTGCTGAACACACAGGAAAGTTATTAACATCATTAAGCAAGCCTGGACCAAGAGATGTTCATATCAAGGGATGAAGACATAGGGCCACTGATCCAAGAAGTAATAGATCAAAGATGTTCAAATAAAATCCTTTGAATCCAACCAGTTGACCAACAATTCAACCTCATTGAAACCCAAATGCTAAATTCCTTCTTACAAAATTCAACACTTTCTTTCAGCGCAAATATAACACACCAAAACTAGTAATATACATGCAAAAGTTGTTCCTTCTAATGTTTCTATTTCAGATAGGATCAGATTCAGAGTTCATCCTTGACTTATAGCTTGAGATAACCCTGAAAATATTGCAATAACAGAATAATACCCTAAAAAAGACTAAAATTTTGTCTTAAATTCAAAGATCTGGCAATTTACAAATAGCATATACTCAAGATGAAGTAACTCTATACTCACCCCATCCACTTTTGTCAGTTGCATTTCGACATTCAACATTAAATCGTTTCAAATGACTGTTCACTTCAGCAATTCTTTCAAGTTGCTTGCTAGCCAAAGCTGGACTAATCTCTACAGACCTGCAAACAATGTGGAGTAAACAGTTCAGCATCTAAACTTGATAGGCCAATCTAAACAGACTGCAATAACCAAACCCTCAAATCTATTCTTTGCAAGATAACCTATTAAGCAATTCAGTAAGCACTAAAAATGTATTAACCCATGTCCCCAGTAATTTTGAAAACAGAACGCAAAATAGAGGAAAGAAATGAAATCAAAAGCACACTACGATATACACAGAATAAATATATTAAACAGAACGTCTAATAGTGCTAATGATTGTTATCTCAATACAAAATGTAATTCTATAGAAGCAAGCTCTTGAAGAGTAAGTCTATGGAATAGATAAAGTACCCCTACTGAAACAGCCATGTTAACCCCTGTCACTAGTTCCTTATTCCCTTGTATCAGCCATTTAGGATGTCACATCATGTTTGTGATCTGGATGTCACAAGGGGCGTTGCCCATCAACCCTGCTGGGGGCATTGCCCCCAAACCCCCACCAAACTCATTTGAATAT
The DNA here is from genome assembly GCA_007258455.2 of Sequoia sempervirens. Classification (NCBI taxonomy): domain Eukaryota; kingdom Viridiplantae; phylum Streptophyta; class Pinopsida; order Cupressales; family Cupressaceae; genus Sequoia; species Sequoia sempervirens. The sequence continues at coordinate 404,469,510 of VDFB02047230.1, read as the reverse complement.
TGATATAGAGTTACACATTACTTAGCATGAGTCAACAACAATTGTAACTATTAAGTCTAACCAAGTAATAGACCAATGATTAATCATGATCACAAAATTTACAAAATACATATCCCCTATTGCAGATCTTTGCATCTTCACAGATGAAGTCACAGTCAAGGATTATCTTGTTCCATACAATGGACAACCTATTCAGTATACAAGGACTACCACAGATAAAGTTGGCATGGTACGGTCATTATACTATTGAATACAAATTAAGTCATAGTTGGTAGGAAATGCCACTTTCGTAATGCAAAAATGTATTAATCATGTCCTACACAGACAACTCATAGAACAATCCCATCTATTAGTATTCCAGCTAAGGTCAAACTAGAACGTAACCAGTTACGTTTTTACTTCACTGTTCCTCTTTGTTAATTTGTTTGACAGCAAAACATGCAATCTTGAAGGCTTTAGGAAAACTCCAATAATAAATCCCTCATCTGAATGTACACACCACTCAAACATGTCTTTATTCACTCATATATATATATATATATATATACCCATGCTCACAAAGGTTCTATAATGTCTATGACGAGTGCTAGATCAATGTTATCATATGAATATTTGAAATTTTCCCTATTTGTTAATAGTCGTCCCTTGCCGTCCCCTAAAAAATGGCCTCAATAAAAAGCTGTCCCACAAACTGTCCCCCCCTCCCCTGATATCCCCATCCCAAAAACTCGGGGGAGCATAGGTTTTCCCAATTAGATCCAAAAAGTTAAGTGGGAAGGGACTCAAAGGCACACTTTTGCTTGGCTAACCATTCTTAAAAAAGGGCTTTCAAAAAATGAGAGTATTAAAAAGTGGTTATAACGCACACTTTAAGTGGTTTTGTGATGGTTGTAAGTTCAAAAGTGTTCCTTTAAGTGAAATGAGGGCTTAGCAAATCAAGATGTGCTCCTTTAACTGAAAAAAGGGGCTTAGTGTTAGTTTTTATGATCAGATTTAATGCACAGAAATTTAATTCAAAATCAGACACAATAACACAGCAGATACCCTGGGAAAACCCTCCACCTGAGGGAGAAAAACCCAGCAACAATATATCACTTATATATTGAATGTCAACACAAAATGTCTCCTTTACAAGAGGCCGATAAGAGGGCCAAATAGAAGCATCACAGACAGATGCAAATACAGATGCAAACAGATGTAGTTCGCTGATTAGAGATTCAGCCTTCAATAAGTAACAATCTGCTCTCTTATAGAATTCGCAATCTGCTCTTCTTTCTAACTCGCACTTGTGAATGAATAAACTATGAATGATCAACTCAGCCTTCTATGATGAACCGAATTGATCTGCTCCTTTCTTAATTTGCGCCTTAGACCAATGATGAACAATGAATAGAATGGATTGTAGAATGGTGTACAAATGAGGATGTATATATACAAAATTAATGATAGAGACGTGCCTCTTCAAAGTAGCAAGTCGGCCTCAATAAGAGATATATCTTTTACTAACCAAGAAGTCAGCTATCACAAAATCGCGCCTCCTCATTTAATTTCGAGTCTCTTCATTAAATATATGTTAAGCCTTATTTATCAAAAGAAGTGTCTTCACATGAAATCGCATCCAACAATTAAATAGAGGAAGGCTAGCATTTAATTGTCATGTGATCTAGGCTGGAAGAAATCGTACAAAGCTGCTATAAACAACAACACTCCCTCTCAGCTAGGGAGAGTACTTCCAGCTGCACAAGACATATCACCTCAACATGATGTCTACCACAATGGCTACAACCAAATGTGGGAAAGAAGAATATCACCTCATCATGATATCAGATATCGCCTCAACACGATATCAACCATAATGGCTACAACCATGCTATGGTGTGTACAAGTGTTCGTCACTTGCATGATGTTGTCACCTCAACATGACTTTCACCATGGCTCTCCCAAAGGGTGAAACACAAGTACAAGATATGTCATGGAGTCACACACATGACATCCACCATGACTCTCTCAGAGGGTGGAAACAAGGGCTTTCACCTCAAATTTCAAAGAGAAATGCATTAACAAGGGCTTGCACCTCAAATTCCTCTGTCTCAGAGGAAAATGCATTAACAAGGGATTTCACCTCGAACTTCTCTCACAGAGAACTCATTACCAAGGGATTTCACCTCAAACTTCTCTCAAAGAATAACTCATTATCAAGGGATTTCACCTCGAACTTCTCTCAAAGAAGAACTCATTATCAAGGGATTTCACCTCGAACTTCTCTCAAAGAAGAACTCATTATCAAGGGATTTCACCTCGAACTTATCTCAAAGAAGAACTCATTATCAAGGATCACTGATACTGATTATCACAATGAATGATAGTAGGCTCCATTGATTGTCTAGACAATCCTGCAAGGAGCTTACGAAGCCACACTGCTTCTCGAGCTGCCACACAAGCTGCAATAAACTCGGCCTCTGTTGTGCTCAGTGCCACTGAAGACTGCTTCCTGCTACACCAGGAAGTCATCGCAGACCTCAACTGAAACAACATCCAGAGGTGCTCTTTCGGTCAGCAACACAACCATCTTCTTTAGGTTCAGTAGGCTCCCTCTGAATCTTTAAGTATTGACCTCATCATCCAAGATTACCTGCAATGCTTGCCTTAGATAAATGTTTTCCAATGCACACCTCTGGTACTGTAGAGAGTTCAAGGTAGACCTCCTCGACCTCATAGCAGATCACTCTATTCTGAATAGGTTTGCGGAGCTACCAATATCAAATCCAGATGACAGTCTTTGAGCAATTCTGATCTCAACAGTTGAAGGGATCCTCTAAGGATTTAGCACCTAGCCTTGCAATACAGTAATCTTCACTTCTTCTCAGTGAGTTACAAAACTCCCTCTTGATCCCTGCTTCAAAGATTGCAAAGAAGACTTCTGGAAGTAAACTCCCTCTAACCACCAGCTCAATTCCATGGCTGCAAGTTGTGACTTCACGCTTGATCATTTCTTTGGTTGGCATGACTTCCTCATAAGATGCCTCAAGCTTTTCATCGCTAAGCAATCACTCATCACCTTCCTGCTTCTAGCTGTTCACAAAGCATTTTAGAGAGAGATTACTAACAGATTATAACTATCCAAAGAAATATCAAGACTAGAATCATACAAGGTTTACTATCTCAGGTTATAGCATGAACACATAAGAATTTATGAATAATATTAAAACATGAATAAATAAATCAGCCTAAAGAGAAATATATCAAAAGATCAGAATGAAGGGCTAAAGAAACTTATCTTTATATAATTTTGATATAACTCTTTCTTCCATCTTTTACTCCTCTCGAGAGTGCCAAACTCAGCACAACAAAAACAATCTGCACAACTACAAATTTCTTGAATGCATTATGCGGTTAGCAAGTAGAACCAACTCTCTCCAAGAGTCAAGGCTCTAACACAGTTCATGCATTAGAGAATGATATCGATGTGATCAACCTATCACAACGAAAATGCAATTCTCTTTTTCATCTCAAAGTCACACTCAGAGATCTACATAATTAGCATGAAACAACTCGCAATAAATAATTTGAAATCTTCAAAGGATCTTTATGCTAGAGAGCACAATTCAAGAGAAATTACAATCTCTCTATACTAATCACACAAGATCCAAATAAATGAAATAACTCAGCAAACAAAGAATAATTATCTCTTGATGGATGCAAATATTGGACACAATAAGACACGCTGCTCATGCGCACAGATCAGCACACAACCTTCACGGCTTGAACACAGGCCCATGACTTAGAATAGAAATTCCCTAGAATCCTTCTGAGGGGAGATCTCATCCACATCCGCAAATGAAGCATGTTGATTAGGCCTGGTGGGGCAATCCTTTGCATAGTGGCCAAACTTGTCACAACGAAAACATTCGACTTTGGAGAGATCCCACTTCTTCTTGAATGCGGAAGCACCATCTGACCCTTTATCTCTATTCCTCTTGAAGTATCCTTTCTTTCCTCTTTTTCCTTTCTTCTCCGATGATTGAGCGGAAAGAACATGAATGTCTTCATTTGTAGAGCTTCGACCAATACCTCTCGCAGCCAACCTAGACTCTTCTTGAATACAGTCCGCCCTCAAACGATCAAAATTGGGAAGTTTCGAACTCGCGTTGATTCCTTGAATGTAAGACTCCCAAGATGAAGGAAGACCATTAAGAGCCAACATGGTCAAATCCTTGTCATCAACAATATGACCAATGGTAGAGAGCTGATCTCTCAATTCGGAAATCTTCATGAAGTAGGTGATGACAAATTCTCCTTCTGCCATCTTAACATGATGAAGTTGTTGCTTCAAGGCAAGTGCCCGGCTGGTGTTGTTGATTTCGTACATCTCCTCCAAGGTTTTGAACATCTCTCTTGCCGTCTTCAACTTGGAGACAATCGGAACAATATGATCCTTAACAGAATCAACCAACATCTTCTTCGCCTTGATGTCTTTCTTTCTCCACTGCAACTTCTCTTCTTCCTCTGTAGGTTCGGGAACTTTTGTCTCCATAAACTCTGCCAAATCATTCTCCTCCAATGTGAGCATGATTCTAAACCTCCATGAAGTGTAGTTTGACGCTCCCTCAAGTCTATCTTCGATCTTCAATCCGTTCACCATCTTGATTGATGTAGAGATAGACAAAGAATTAAGACAAAGAGAAAAGAGTATTGCTGTAAATCTGATCACGATCTTCTCAAACCCGCTCTGATACCATGTTAGTTTTTATGATCAGATTTAATGCACAGAAATTTAATTCAAAATCAGACACAATAACACAGCAGATACCCTAGGAAAACCCTCCACTTGAGGGAGAAAAACCCAGCAACAATATATCACTTATATATTGAATGTCAACACAAAATGTCTCCTTTACAAGAGGCCGATAAGAGGGCCAAATAGAAGCATCACAGACAGATGCAAATACAAATGCAAACAGATGTAGTTCGCTGATTAGAGATTCAGCCTTCAATAAGTAACAATCTGCTCTCTTATAGAATTCGCAATCTGCTCTTCTTTCTAACTCGCACTTGTGAATGAATAAACTATGAATGATCAACTCAGCCTTCTATGATGAACCGAACTGATCTGCTCCTTTCTTAATTTGCGCCTTAGACCAATGATGAACAATGAATAGAATGGATTGTAGAATGGTGTACAAATGAGGATGTATATATACAAAATTAATGATAGAGACGTGCCTCTTCAAAGTAGCACGTCGGCCTCAATAAGAGATATATCTTTTACTAACCAAGAAGTCAGCTATCACAAAATCGCGCCTCCTCATTTAATTTCGAGTCTCTTCATTAAATATATGTTAAGCCTTATTTATCAAAAGAAGTGTCTTCACATGAAATCGCATCCAACAATTAAATAGACGAAGGATAGCATTTAATTGTCGTGTGATCTAGGCTGGAAGAAATCGTACGAAGCTGCTATAAACAACAACACTTAGCAGGTCAAAAAGTATGACTTAAAATATAAAGGGGGCTTAGCAAGTCAAAAAGTACTCCTTCAAAGGGAAAAAGTGGCTTAACAAGTCAAAAACTATGCTTTTGGTCACTTAAGTGAGAAGTGGAAGGGCTAAACAAGTCTACTTCAAATTAAAAGTGATAATTTTCTAAGTTAAAAAAGTGACTATAGGTTCAAAAGTGTATGCTGTTCATCTCATTGCTAGGTAGACTCCCAAAGTGCATGCTCAAGCATAATTTTTCAAAGACACAAAAGAATAGAAAACAAAAAAGGGTGTTATCATTCATGCAAGGAGTGTTCAAGTGCAATGTTTAGTGAGAGTTTGGAGACAAAGTGTTGCTTTGCCCAAGTTTCCCAAAGATTTGAAGATGATTTTCAGGGGTTCACAAACAGATTCAAGAAGCTTTTAGACTAGCTATTTTTAGCTAGTTCTAGTTTTAAAACAAAGTCACACAAAAGATCTATTTTTAGGACAGATTTTGGAACTCTTAGTTTTATTCAGCTTTTATCTAAAAGCTTTATTTATAGTTTAATGCTTTTAAATACTTTAATTTTCATCTTTTACAGCTATCTTAAGTGAGGTTTAAAAACTTCCTTTTTGGAGAAAATTTTAAGATTTATCCTAGATCTCAAATACCATTTTATAAAGTTATAAAAATGTCCTTTACTGCACAAGATTTCAAAAATGAAAAATGATAGTTGGCTCTACACTTATGCTGCAAAATTTATTGTTCAAGTGTTCAATCTGAGTTTCATGTGTTTAGATTCCAATGAATAAAATGAAAGTGAGTTAGTGTCAAGCTTTATATTGGCATTATTGCTCATCTAAATTGTAGCTTAGTAGCAGCTCTAGTTATTCAATTTAAGAAATCTTGTGTTAACATTTTTAGGGTAGCTTATTCCTTAAAAAATTTGTGTACATTGACTTGCTGGTTTAGCTTTTAGCCAATAGGATAATTGACTTGTGTTTACATTAATAACTTAATTATTGGTTCACACAATTTAGAGTCATAAAATATAACATACTTCCTATGAGAGAAGAGTTGATTTCAGTCTTGTGCTCATAAACCCTAGAGAATTATTGTGTATACACTCAATACCTATAGATTTTGCCCATTGTTTAGAGTCTAGTATTAGTTATATGTTACAAGGGAGCTTCATCTTCTAATTTGAAGAGAAGTTTACCTCAAATATTGTTTTGTTGTGTTGTACCAAAACGAACAAATTTAAATGCTAATAAGGTGCAATATGGTAACTCTCTTATCCATTATAGGATAATAAATGATGTATTCATTAAAAATTTGATTATGGGCATGGGGAAGCCATATGAAGAGCAGCTTTCACAAGAATCAAGAGGATGATTTATGAGCAAGGAAATTGATCCATATAGTACCCAACATTAACTTATATTAGGGTTTCGGGATTCAACAAGAGGCCTCTTATGTTACCTAGGTACTCTAACAATAGGATTCTCTTATTGCACTTGAATAGACAATTAGTGGTAGTTCATTCCCTTAAAAAATCAAGGGATAAAGAGGGACTACAATGGCATATCACAATTTGTCACCATGTGAAGTGTGTGAGTCCTATGTGCGAATATTGTTCAGATCTTTCAAAGGCAGGAGCAGATAGTGAAGAAGAGTGAAGAAGTGTTCATGTGCTTAACCGGAACTATAATCAAGCATTAGCAGATGCTATTTTTCTCAATTCAAATCCTGTGGATGTAATTCAAATCTTTGTAAGACAGTGCGTCTTCCTTGGGTAGTAGGCCTATCTGTAATTGAGCAGTGAGCTCTAGGCAATGCGCCTGAATGCATGTGCATTCCCCATTCATATTTCTTTATACTTTTAACAGGGTATAATCTTGTGGACTGACCTCCACTGTGGTTTTTCCCCTAACAAGGTTTCCATGTAAAAAATCTTGGTGTTATGTGTGTTTTTGATGTGTTGTTGATTTATACTTTCATGGTTATTGATCAGATCTAAGAATAAGGTTAATAAGTTGAATAAGTTTGAAATTCTGAGACAACTGATTCACCCCCTCCCCCGCCACCCCACTCAGTTGTCTGCCCTTGTGTTGCCAACAATTGGTATTAGAGCGGGTTCCTTGGAAGAAGTTTAACAGCTTGAGGTAATCCGAGATGGCGACATACAAGAAGGATAGTCCGAGATTTGATGGAACAAATTACTCTCTGTGGAAGACTCGAATGGAGTGCCATCTGAGATGCATTGGTGAACCCTACTGGAGTATTACAAGCAATAGGTATGTTATTCCTCAGAATGGTCCTACTACTACTACTGAGATTAGGGATGTTGAGCACAATATCAAGGCTAAGGAAGCATTGTTGAGTGCTTTGACCGGTTCTGAGATGACAAATGTTATGGATTTGAAGACTGCTTATGAGATCTAGAAAAAGTTGGAAACTTTGTATGAAGGTGATGCTAATGTGAAGATTGCTAAGTTACAAAGTCTAGAAGGGAAATATGAAATGTTGAGAATGGGTGATGATGAGAACATTACTACTTTCATGCAAAGAGTGAATGAACTTGTGTGTGGTATCAGATGTCTTTGGTGGGACAGTTGGAAGAATCGAGATTGTTGCTAAAGTGCTTAGATCCTTGCCTGTTGCATACAAAATCAAAGCTACTGCTATTGAGGAGCTCTGGACTGTAACAAATGTAACCAGAGACATGTTGATTGGTAAGCTTACTACTTTTGAGTTGAGTGAATTTGGTGATGCTCTTCCTAAGATAGAATTTGCATTCAAGGCTATTACTTTCGGAAGAGATAAACAGATATATGATCCAGTGAAAGTTCATCTAGAAATGTATTCAAGTATGAGGAGGAAGTGAGAGAGATTGAAGAAGAGGAAAGAAAGCTAGAGGAGCTTGAGGCACTGATTGTCAAAAGAGAAGCCAGAGGAGAAGGTAAGTATAAAGGAAAATTGCCTATTAAATGTTTTTCTTGCAATAAGATAGGTCATTTTGCATCAAGGTGTCCGAAAAGAGTCCCTAAGCCAAGAAATAACAAGCCTAGATTTCAAAGAAAGTGCTATTATACTACTGATGAAGGTGTGATAGATGATGAATCTAATAAAGGAAATGGAAGTGAGGATGAATGGGTATTTATTGCTATCAAGGAAAATGATCCAACCCCTATTGAATATGTTAGTTGCTCAAATGTGGAGAAAGCTCTACCGGCCAAAGTTGAAGAAAAAGATGAATGGATAATTGACAGTGGATGCTCTCATCACATGACAGGTGATAAAAGTAAATTTGTGAGCTTGGAAAAGTATGATGGGGGTGTGGTAAGATTTGGTGATGACAAAGCTAGTCTTATCCGTGGCAGAGGATCCATTTGTCTTGATGGTAAGAATAATACTGATGATGTTCTATATGTGGAAAGTTTGAACTTTGAAGCATAATCTTTTAAGTGTGGGATAGATGGTTGACAAGGGATACAATCTTCAATTCAAGAATGGAAAGTGTAGAATATTGGGAAGTTTTGGTAATGTGATTGCTTCAGGTACAAAAACAAAAGGTAACATCTTTCACCTGAATGCTGCTAGTAAGAGTTGTTTGATTGCTCAAGTTGATGAAAGTTGGTTGTGGCATAGGAGAATGTGTCATGTAAACTTTGATAATATTGTTAAGATAAGTTCTACTCAGGCAGTGAGAGATCTTCCTAAGTTGGTAAAGCCTACTAACACTATATGCAAGGAATGTCAGTTAGGGAAGCAAACTAGAATTTCATTTTGGAGTAAACAGCATTGTTCAAAAGAAGTGTTGGAGCTTGTTCATACTGATTTGTGTGGTCCTTCTAGAATCAGAAGTTTACAAGGAGACAGGTACTTCATGTTACTTATTGATGATTACACTAGATTGATGTGGGTTACTTTCTTAAGGGAGAAATATGAAGCTCTGAAGAAATTCAAGACTTTAAAGGCTATGGTTGAGACAGAGACAGCTCTGAAGATTAAATTTTTGAGATCAGATAGAGGTGGTGAATTCACTTCTCATGAGTTTAATTCTTTTTGTGAAGTGCATGGGATAAAGAGACAATTATCTACTCCGCGGACCCCTCAGCAAAATGGAGTTGTGGAAAGGAAGAACGGGACAGTTCAAGATGCTGCTAGGACTATGATGTTGGAAGGAAATGTCCCTCATGTCTATTGGAGAGAAGTTGTGAGTACTGTTGTTTACATCCTCAACTGGGTACAAGTCAAAGGTGATCTTGGTAAGACTCCTTTTGAGCTATGGATTTGGTCATAAGCCTACTATTAGATATTTCAAATCTTTGGGGAGTAAATGCTATGTCGGAAAAGAGATGAAGAGATAGGAAAGTTTGATGCTAGGAGTGATGAAGGAATCTTTCTTGGTTATTCTACTAAGAGTAAGGCCTACAAGGTGCTACAACAAGAGATTGAGGAAAGTAGTTGAAAGTGCAAATGTCAAGGTTGATGAAGACATAGCTAGACCATCCGAACCTCGTGGATATGATTCGAGATGATAGAATAACAGTTCGATTTAAAGAAAAATTCAAACTCAAAATCAAGTTCAAATCATTTCATGAATCAAGAAGATCAAGAGGAAGGAACTAGTGAAAGTGCGAAGAGAGATCACAAGAGCCGAAGTTCAAGAACATCCTAAGACTCCAAGGTATGTAAGACTAAATCATTAGAAGATTAGATTATAGGTGATAAGAACAAAGGTGTTAGGACTAGGAGAAAGATTGCAGAAGAATATTATGGATTTCAAAGACTAAACCTAATAGTGTGAATGAAGCATGCAAAGATGAACATTGGGTGGAAGCAATGAAAGAAGAACTACAACAAATTGAGAAGAATAATACATGGATTCTTGTTCCTAGACCTAAGGACAAAAATGTAATTGGAACTAAATGGGTCCTTAGAAACAAGTTGAATGAGCAAAGTGAAGTTGTTAGAAACAAAGCAAGACTTGTGTGCAAAGGATATTCTCAGATGGAAGGAATTGACTTTGAAGAAACTTTTTGCCCTGTTGCTAGGATTAAGCTATGAGATTATTTCTTGCTTATCTTTGCTTACAAAAACTACAAGGTTTATCGGATGGATGTCAAAGTTGACATTTCTAAATGGTGAATTGGAAGAAGAGGTGTATGTTAGAGCAACCTGATGGATTTCAATTGACTGATCAGGGAGATATGGTTTGTCACTGGAAATAAGCACTGTATGGACTTAAGCAAGCCCCAAGAGCATGGTATGCCGATTGACAAGTATTTGTTGAAGCTTGGATTTATTAAAGGTACTACCGATAGTAATCAGTATTTCAAGATTGATCATGATAAAGATTTGATTGTTAAAGTCTTTGTTGATGATATCATATTTGGAGGAGATGATAGTTTGTGCATGAAGTTTTCATGAGATGCGTAATGAGTTTGAGATTTCTATGATTGGAGAGATGAAATTCTTTTGGGATTACAAATTACTCAACTAGGTAAAGGGATGTTTATATCTCAGTCCAAGTATGTGAAAGAATTGTTAAAGAAGTTTGATATGGAAGATTCAAAGCCAGTTAGTACACCTATGGTGACGGATGCAAGTTGACACAAGATGATGATTCTATGAAAGAAAATCAAGACTAGATATAGATTGATGATTGGTGGATTGCTTTATTTGACTCAAACTAGACCTAATATCATGAATGTTGTATGCATTATTGCAAGATTTCAAGCTGATCCCAAGGAATCTCATGTAATTGTTGTGAAGAGGATTTTAGATACTTGAAGGGGACAATTGATTTTAGCCTATGGTATCCTAAAGATGATGATCTTACTTTGAGTGCTTTTACTGATGCTGACAGGTGATGTGGATGATAGAAAGAGTACTAGTGGTGGTGCATTTTTCTTAGGTAAGAAGTTGATTTCATGGTTAAGTAAAAGCAGAATGCCATTTCTCTATCTACTACAAGGCAGAATACATTGTTGCTGCTAACAATTGTACTCAAGTATTGTGGATGAAGCAATGTTGAAAGATATCAGAGTTGTGTATGATGAACCCATTGCTATATTCTATGATAATTCAAGTGCAATTAACATTTCTAAGAATATGGTGTTGCATTCAAAGACCAAGCATATATCTATCAAGTTTCACTTTTTGAGAGAGAAGGTGAGCGAAAAAGGAAGTCAGATTGGAGAATGTGCCTACTAAGGAACAGATTGAGATATCTTTACAAAGTCATTCCCTAAGGATACTTTTAAGTATCTCGTGAGGAAGCTAGTGTAATGTCCCCTTCTCGACAGTTGATCGCTTTTGTTGACGCTGGCCTATTCCTGAGACCCGTGAGGGTCGTGGGTGGAGGGTGAAATTAGGGTTTCCTAGTTTTGAGGAGGTTGTTGCTTGGAGTTGGGGTTTCTGACTGCGGATTCTTTCTGGGTTTTCAGAGAGCTTCGCAGTGGTGTGTTCAGTTCGGCATTCCGGGCTACTTCGTGAATTTACTATTTTTAGTAAATTCTATTTCTGGCAGTGGACAGTTTGGGTTCAGTTCAGTTGGATCACCTCTTCTGTTGTTTCAGCTGGCACTTCAATTCTTGGCCTTGGGCGCATTTTTTAGTGGAGAGATAAGTATTTTATTATAATATTATTATTTTAATATTATACCCCTTGGTCTAGCAGTGCAACTTTAAGTTGTTTTTAAAAAAGGGGACTTTTGAGGGTCAAGGCGTCATAAGGAGTTATATTATATTTTAAATGTCAAATTTGAGATTATTAAATGGGACGCCCTTTTGTGAGATGAAGTTTATTTTAAAAAGTGAAATATTTTATGGAGGAAAAGGGACGCCTTCTTTTGGTGGGAAATGAGTAATTTGAAAATTAGGGTTTTGGGGCGCCCTCTGGAAGTTTCTAGATGTTTCTCTCATTTCTATTTAAGCAGGCCTCAGCTCTTCATTTGGCATCTTCTGTCTACTACACCGTTATGCTGCTGGATTGTATTCAGGCACTCGCTTCGAGGAAAGCACACCTCCTAGCATTGGCTCATCTTCTTGCTTGAAAGATAGCAACTAGTTGAGAGGTTAGCTTGTATTAGGTTTGAATTGCATTTCTAGTTGAGCAATTGCATTGTTGGAGTTCTAGTTTACATTTTCTGTCATATTTTGATGTTGCTGAATGTCATTGAGGAATGTATGAATCGCTCACAGCTCATGAAATAAAAATGTTATCATTCTGGGTGTTGGATCTTTCAATCTGTTTATGAAGGGCGACCATGCTTGCCAATTTCCAGATTTTATTTATGTCTCTTTGATTTTTTAAAGGAAATTCGCCCTTGCAGCTGGCCGTACCATCTGGAGGTACATTGGAGTTTGTGCAAAAATAAATAAGGCTTGTTTTGAGTGGTTTAGGGATTGTATCTTGGGCGCCTGCATCAGTATAGCAATCTGCATTTGATCTTTCGTCAATAGGATGTGTTTAGAGTGAGTTATATGCATTTTGATGAGTTTTCATGCTGCTGTTCTGTATCATTTCTGTCAAAAACAGTCACATCAGATTTGAGAAAGTTCATTAGGGTGTGAGGAGTTGATATTCAGTGAGCTTGGGAGTGTGAAAGGGAGTTCTTAATTTGATATAGCTTCGAAAGGATTCTAATCTTAAGATATTGACAAACTCTCTAATTTATTGTAAGCTGAACAGTAGTACTGTCAGCAATTCTCTCCTCTCATTTGGTATTTACTTGTACTGCCCACTGAATAAGTGGAAGAGGCTGGCTTGCCGCCTTTACTTTCTTGCATTGTAATTTCCTAAGTCTCCGCCATATGGTCGCCTCGTATCCATCACGGATTGAGTAGCACATACTTGGTGTTGAGCTCTTTTCAGTATTGCAATAGATAGGGATCCTCTGACCGAATGCTCGTCGTTCGCCGGCGCATCTCTGGTTAGAGTTCTTGTTCAGCATTTACTTTGAGATCCTCTGACCAATGCTCACACCTTGCCCGCATCGGGATCCTGGTGTACATTCTGGTTAGAGTTACTTTCTGCATCGTTTTGGTTTATGCTAACCTTAACGGGTGCATGTTGCATTGTAATCTTTTAAAAAAAAAAATTGGTCGGTTCATTACTAGGGTGATTACCCTCCAAATCAAAACTAAGATGCATTGACTTGCATCAATCCATGCATTTTATAGTCATATTTTGATCCGATTGATGTTAGTGGCTGCTACTCAGGGGGAGTAGTCAAATGTTCAGATATGTGGTTCAAAGCTTGTGTGGAGAAAAGAGATCTTTGTCATTGATGTCAAAGGGGGAGAAGAGTCATGTGAAAAACTGTGAATTATCTGAGGAGAAGAGTCATGTGGAAGAAGAGTTGTGAGGAGAAAAGAGTCAAAACCTAAGGGGGAGTAAGTGCTGAAGATAGTTGCATTGATGGTGTTTTTCACATCATGTGTTGCCATCAATGCCAAAGGGGGAGATTGTTGGATGTTGTGGTTGTGTTGTTGATATGTGGTTGTCATTGATGTCAACACTATTGGCATTAATGTCTTAGAAATTGTATATGTCGAGGATATTGAGAAAATTGTAATGAAATAAGTTGCAGGTTGTCAATGGTGAAGTGAAGTGAAGTTTGTTGGTGAGTTCAGTACGTTGATGATCAGAGGTTGCGGATTAAAGGGTTTCTTGTCGAGTGTATCTAGTTCATCCACGTTAAGTTTCAAAGATCCGCGTGAAGATTTGTTCGTGTTATGAAGATTTGAATTCTGACAAATTTTTTGTTGCTTCAGTTGATGTTCCTGAATGGTGATGAGATTTTAGTAAGTTTAGTTGTTGTGGATGCTTCTCTGGTGATTCATGATGTTTGTGGATATTTCTAGATCATGCTCTATCTGTGTGCACGTCCGCGTTGATCGTTGTGCTCGTGATTCGAAATTTTCTCTTGAGTGTTCATGTTTTTCATGTTCTTGGCTGACAAGGTGTTGTAGCGTGTTGTGGATCTTTGAGGGTTAACTTTTGAAGGTGGTTCGTGTTTGAGAATTTTATTTTGGGTCTTCACTATGTTGTGGCCGACCTTGGTTGATTCGCATTAATAATCTTTAATGTTTTGGGCCGACAGTTTGTATTCATTTTATTATTTCTTGTTGCGGATATATATAAGTGATTGCTTTATCATTTGAAGGCAGGAGTATGTGAAGTGTGTGAGTCCTATGTGCAAATATTGTTCAAATCTTTTGAAGGCAGAAGCAGAGAGTGAAGGAGAGTGAAGAAGAGTGAAGAAGTATTCATGCGTTTAACCGGAACTATAATCAGGCATTAGCAGATGCTATTTTTCTCAGTTCAAATCCTATGGATGTAATTCAAATCTTTATAAGACAGTGTGTCTTCCTTGGGCAGTAAGCCTGTCTCTAATTGAGCAGTGAGCTCTAGGCAGTGCGCCTAAATGCATGTGCATTCCCCATTCATATTTATTTATACTTTTAACAGGGTATAATCTTGTGGACTCACCTCCACCGTGGTTTTTCCCCTAACAGGGTTTCCACGTAAAAAAATTTGGTGTTATGTGTGTTTATGATGTGTTGTTAATTTATGCTTTCATGGTTATTGATTAGATCTGAGAATAAGGTTAATAAGTTGAATAAGTTCGAAATTTTGATACAACTGATTCACCGCCCCCCCCCCTCTTAGTTGTTTGCCCTTGTGTTGCCAACACAAAGCTCACTAAAACTGATCTTAACTCTATGTACAATCAGATTTTTGTTTAGCATATAGACATCCAAAAGACAACCTTCGAGGAAAGATAAGGTTTGTTCTAGCAATTAATCATGCCCTTCAACCTAACCAACACTACAGCCACATTCATGTGGATGGTGAATGATATGTTGAGCCCATTGACCACTACATTTGTTGTTGTCTACCTCAATGACATCTTAATCCTTAGCAAAACTTGGCATGAATACCTACGCTATATTGAGTAAGTGCTTGATACTTTTTGGAAGCATAAGTCACATGCAAACATGGAGAAGTGTTCATTTGCCATAGGGGGCATGCAATATCTAAGATACATTGTAGACACGTAGGGATTGCATGTGGACCCAACCAAGATTCAAGTCATCCAAGACTGGCCACAATCAAAGAATCTCATAGAACTTTGTAGCTTATTGGGTTTGGCAATTTTCTACAAGAGATTGGTATTTCATTTTCGCATGTGACATGGTTGTTGAACCAAGTTACTAGAGGTGGCACCAAAACAAGGTTCATCTAAATAGCAACACATAAAAAAATATTCTAGGAATTGAAATCCAAACTCTATTCTACACCAAAACTTATGGTACCAAATCTTCAATAATCATTTGAGATTGAGACCAATGCATCAAAATATGCACGTGGAGCAATCCTCATTCACCATGGTCATATAGTTGTTTACCATAGTGAGACATGCCAATAAGGAACTAACCAACATATGAGCGTGAGCTTTATGTCATTGTTCAAGATGTAAGCATTCGAAGCATTATATGTTGGGCAAGCAGAGAATGATCAACACAAATCACAAGATTCTTCAATTTTTGTAGACTTGGCACAAGTTACAATGAGGGAAACATCAAAATCACCTTCTTATCTTCAACATTTCCACCTAAATATCAAGCATTAGAAGGAAAGTGCCAATCCAACTGTAAATTGTCTAAGCCATTCATTGGTTCAAGCTTTGCTTTCTACTCTTGATGCTTATGGACATGAAGTTAGCACATGGTCAAAATTATATCCTTCAAACAAGAATTTTGTAGGTGTCTATCAAAAGTTGCTTTGTCGTAATCCAATTCCAAATTTCTACTTGCAGAATGGAATCCTCTACCACCTTGAGAACTTGTGCATTCTACATGAGACAAAGAGATAGAGATTGATTGGGGAGGCTCATTTCAACAAAGTTGTAAGACATTTTCTAGTGGAAAAGACCCTTATGGTGTTGCAAAAGTTTATTTTTTACCACACCTCAATTCTTCTACTGCATGTGCAATTGCCAAGCCAATCAACAAGAAGCAAGGTTTCTACACACCTCCTTGATTCCAAAGATACCATGGCAATCTGTTTCCATGGACTTCTTCTCAAGCTACCCTACAACCAAACATGGTAATGATTGTGTTTTTGTAGTGGTTGATAGATTCTCATATATGGCAATTCTATTTCTTGCAAAAAAAAATCACAACTCTAAAAATAGCTCACCTGTATTTTCAACATGTCTAGATCCACTTTGTTATCCCACAAACTATCCTTTTAGATAGAACTAAGAGATTTTTGAAAAGCACTTTGGTCCATGCTAGAGACAAAGTTGAGCAAACCCACCACATTGTATCACCAAACGGATGAACAAATGGAACTGGTAAACAAGATCATAGTGCATCTTCTCTTACAATGTTCAATCCAAAGAAGCATGACACTTGGGATGAATGCCTACCTTTAGTTCCACACAGCTACATCACAGTTCTACACAACTCTACAACACAACCCTTTTCAAGTTTGCTTGGGTTTTCAACCTTTGGCACCCACTGACATAGCTTATATGTTCATAAACAATTGCAACTCTTTTAGCTCAAGGGAAGTTGACAAAACTATTCAATTCCTTGAGCACATTCAACAACAAGTGTAGACCATTCTATTGCAAGCTAACACAAAGTACAAGCAACAACATGACAAGCATCAAGCACCATACACCTTTCAAGTTGGTGATCAAGTCTAGATACACCTACATAAGGAAAGACTAATAAGGTCTTACCACAAGCTTCATCCACTTCAATATATGCACTACACCATCACCAATCAAGTAGGAGATGTGCATTTGAGCTTAATCTTCTTGCTTAACTTGGTTTGCATCCAATCTTCAACACAGAACTCTTGTATCCGTGAAAACTTCAAATGTTGCAAAGGCATTTAAATAGATAGAGATCAATCCAAAATGCACCATTCCAACAGAATTGGATCAAATCATTGATGCCAAGATTGAGCAAACAAGACAACAAGAGATCCCTCTCTTCCAAACTGTCAAAGCAAGTCAAGTTCCTTCTGTAAGAAAAGGTTCACAGAAGCACAAGTTGCCAATATGTTCCCACATCTTTTGCCACACCTACCTCCAATGGAGACCATTCCTCTTCAAGTAGGGGTGAGTGATTCAAGAGGATCTAGGTCACTAGATCATTCCACAAATCTCAAGTGTTGCTTGGTGGCCTTTGTGGTTTCATCAGCAAGATCTTTATCCTCATTAACACCTATATTTCAAACTACAAGTCATAACTCCACGTCAATATTACTGCACACCTTGACCTATCAATAGTTATGAGTAGTTGTGACAATTGAAATAGGAATATGAACCAACATGTCCCAATTGACATCTCATATTCCTCCCTCTTTGTATATTATTGTACATAGCTATTCTTTGTAGGATAATGGTTGCATCATGGTTATACGAGGAGATAGACATCACACATTTGTTCACATAGATCTTGTCCAAAACTAGTATAATACAAATCTGTTGTTAAAGTTCTAATATGGTTGTCAATCAACTTCTTTGTTTCTGTTGTTCAATTGTTCTTTGCATATTCTAATCCATGTCATAAGATCTAAACCTTCCAAGCATATATCCTAATTGAACCTCTTTTATGAAGAGTGTCAACCAGGGTAAGTAGAGTCCTAATTTCTATAACTGAAAATTAAATTTTAATATTACATCAATCACACATCAGTTGAAACTTCAAATTACAAAAGCATAAAACAAATTCCAAATAATTACACCTTCAAATCAGTTTTTCATTCTCTTTGAAAAACATACAAGTATTCTTCTACAAATTGTTCATCATAGCTGCATGGAATCTATCATTGTATATGATTCTTCTATCTTGTGCCTATATTTATACTATTTAGCAAAAAATATCATCTTCAAAAAACTCATTATCTCTTGCAAGAAATGAATTGGTAGATAAGTGTAAATCATTATTATATATCTATACTTTATTAGACTTAATTAGCTAAAAAAAGATTCACTTTTTACTAAAAATGAAATGCAAAATAGAATAACTCGAACCACTTCCAACACATTCCCACTAAACCTATGCAGAAATTCCTACCCAAGCTAAAAGCTCAACACTTCCTCTTAGCGAGGAAAGAATTATGCACCAATCCAAGTTTGTTTATGAAAG
This sequence comes from Sequoia sempervirens, assembly GCA_007258455.2. Taxonomy (NCBI): domain Eukaryota; kingdom Viridiplantae; phylum Streptophyta; class Pinopsida; order Cupressales; family Cupressaceae; genus Sequoia; species Sequoia sempervirens. The sequence continues at coordinate 404,450,866 of VDFB02047230.1, read as the reverse complement.
CTTCAAACTTCCCTTTTGCTAGGGTTTGATCAAAATATCATCTATCTATTGATTTGTAGAAATATACTGGAGCTTAACCACTCCCTCTGAATCCCATCATGCATGAAGTGATATTTCATCTCTACGTGCTTAGACCTATCGTGAAACACTAGATTCTCAAAGAGTTTAAAACAAGTTTGATTATCACAATAAATGACCATTGGATCCAACACATGATCAAACAATCCTACAAGTAACTTGCAAAGTCTGATGGCCTCACAACTAGGTATACTGGCTACCATGTATTTTTCCTCTACTAAACTAAGTGCCACAAAATTATGCTTCCTACTAAACCAGGATATCATCACTGAACCAAAGCTAGAGCAACACCCCAAGGTGCTCTTCCTATCTATTGCACTACCTACCTGATTATACCCTTGCAACTTTACTTCACCATCTCCAAGATATCTCAAACCATACTTCAATGTACCCCTCAAATATCTAAGCACATGTTTTGCCGCTACCCAATGCTCATGCCTTGGTTCCACCATGAACTAACTCAAGGTGTCAACTGCAAAACATATATCTAGCCTAGTGTTGATCAGATACACTATGGAACTTATCATTTGCCTATACAACATGGGATCCACCAACTCTGAATCCGAAGTTGTCACCTTCTTCAAATTAGTGATCATAGGTGCTGCTATAGGTTGCAATCCTCTATCCGGAAGTTCTTCAAGATCTCAACTACATACCCTACCCAATGAAGATCTCCCCTAGTTTTTTCCAAACCTCTAAACCCAAGAAGTAATCCATCATGTCGATGTCCTTCATCACAAACTTAGCAGCCAAATCTACTTTGCACCTTGCAATGAGCTACTTCGGTCCTGTAATAAACAAATCATCTACATATAACACCAAAATAAGTAAATCAGTCCCAACGATGATATAATATAGATTAGGATCTACTTCATTTTTGGTTAAGCCCATACTTTGTAGATATTCATCTATCCTAGAATACTAGGCTCTAGGTGCCTATTTGAGTCCATACAAGGCTTTCTTAAGCTTGCAAACATGGAATTCCTTACCATTTACCTCAAAGGCCTAAGGCTGCTCTATATATGCTTCTTCCTCAATGATGCCATTAAAAAAAGTTGTCTTAACATCCATCTAATGTATCTTCCATCCTATAAATGAAACTAAAGACATAGTTGTTCTAATGGAAGTGTATCTAGTGATTGGAGCAAACATCTCCTCATAGTTCATCCCCTCTTTCTCGGAGAACCCTCTTGCCACAAAGCTCTCTTTAAACTTCTCAATGATGTTATCTGCAGCATGCTTGATTATGTAGAGCCACTTGGAACTTACGATTGATTTCCCTTTTAGTCTTGGCAATATGTCCCATACATCATTTTTAATGATGGATGTGTATTCTTCCACTATAGAATACTGCCAAACCTATTGGTCTATTGCTTCTTGAAAGATAGAAGGCTCTAAATCTATGTTGCTACTTATCAATGCCACGTAGTTTGGAGACTTCTTCGAAGACTTGCTCTCTCTAAATGTGCTCTTAGGAATGTCAACATGCTCCTAAGCATCCCTCAATGTTTGTGTGAACCATAGAGGTCTCCTAACAAAAGTAGAAGGGGCTAAAGTCTCTTCTAAAGATTGTTGTTCTAAAGTAGAAACATTTAGCATCTTTGGAGATAGAAACAAACTTTGAAGCTTCCTAGTCCTCATTCTGTCTTACTAGAATGAGCTCATGGAACTTCTTGGATGCAAAGTCTTCCTCAAACTTTACATCTCTATTGACTACTGACTTCCTCTACTCTGCCATATAGACCCTATGGGCCTTCGAAGTCTCACTGTAACCCACACAAATAAACCCTTCTTGTTGGAAGGTTCCAACTTGGTCCTCGTCTCTACAGGTATATGAATATAAACTAGACAACCAAAGATGCATAAGTGACTCACTTTTGGTCTAATACCAATGAATGCCTCCTCTGGTGTCTTGTCCTCCAAGATCCTGTGAGGACACCTGTTTTGGATGTAGATTGTTGTGTTACATGCTTTTTCCCATAGAAACATTGGTAAGTCCTAGTCACGAATCATGGCCTTAGCAGCCCCTATAATGGATCAATGTTTACAATCTGCAACCCAATTCTATTGTGGGTTACACAAAATAGTTAACTCCCTCTAACCCCTACCTCCTTGCAGAAACTCTCAAACTCCACAGAGATATACTCACCCCTATTGTTTGATCTCAAGGCTTTGATCTTCTTCCCTATCTGATTTTCAACTAGAGCTTTGAACTTGTGAATCCTAGTAAGGACCTCATCCTTGGTCTTTAAGAAGTAGATCCAAGTCTTTTGATGGAATTCATCAATAAAAGAACCACAATACATGCTTCCTAAAATTGCAGCTACTGACATTGATCCACAAACATCTGAATGCACTATGTTTAAGATCTCATTCCATCTATGCTGTAACCCTGACATGCTTGCAAAGTGTGCGTCCTCTACATGCTCCCTATTGATCAATGTTGAAATTTGGAAGACCTGTGACTATATCCCTGAAAATAGGCAACACTTTGTGATGCAGATGCCCCATACTCTTGTGCCATAACTCACATAGATTGTCACTATTGTGAACTAGAGCTCGAACAGGTTTACCTTATAACCTGTACAGGTTGTCTTCACTAACCACGATTACTTGTGCACTGTTCATGCTAGATTATCTTGGCCTGATAAGGACTTGTTGATTCTTAAATTCAATTGCATATCCTTTATCTTCCAAAACTGAAACTCAAAGCAAATTCTTCCTAAGACAAGGAATAAACAAAACATCATCAAAAGATAAAGAGTTACATGACTATAGTTGAAAAGGAATTATGCCAACTTCTTCTAATGCATACTTGGCATCATCACCAAGCTCAATCTAAACTCCAAAGTTATGTTCTTTTATACCGGTAAAATACTACCTCGTTAATGTCATATGTCTAAATGCCCCACTATCCACATACAAAGCATCCCTTGGAATCGTACTAGAAGAAAGACAAAATACCATTGAGAAACCCTTCTCAAACTTGGCAACAAACCCATTCATTCAAATTTTTGCAGAGGTTGCCACTTCCTTCTGCTGCTACTTCCCTTTCTCCTTTTTATGACAAATGAAGTAATTATTTTACTCAAGTCCTCCTTCTCTGGCTGTGAGGATGAATCCTCATCGTTTCCCTTACCTTTGTTGGGCCCTTTTCCTTTACTTTTCATCTGTCCAAAGAGAGTTAAATTATTGTCACCACCCTTCTTGCTAGCTTTTGACTCCATTCAAGTCTCCTCCCAGATAGAGTCATCCTACAATCTTTCAAAAGAAAGAAGATTCTCTCAAGCACAAATACCCTATACAAATGTTTGCCATGAAAATGAGAAGCCATTGAACACCAAGTTCCCTAACTTCGCATTTTCAACCTTCTCCCCAACTGCTGCAAGTTGGTCACGAAGTTGTGTGACCTTCACCACGTAAATGGTAACTGTATTTGATTTAGCCATTTCTATGGATCTAAGTTTGTTTCACAATATCATCTTCCTATTTATTTTTTCACTTTGATAAAGACCAACCAAAGAATCAAACATCTCCTTGGTTGTTTTTTTTCAAATAAATGAGGAATTAAATGATCCTTTACCAAATCTATGATCATCTGCTCAGCTTTCACCTCTTTCTTTTTATGAGCTGCCAACTATTGTGAATCTCTGGGTGGTTGTACCCCACCTTTTATGATATCCATACATCATTCTCTTCCGACAACAAAGTCACCCAGACTTTCCAAGGCAGGAAAATAATGCACCTTCCAATCTACCCTCAAATATGAGGCTACCTGGTGCCATTAAAAAATATTTTTTCTTTTCTTTTCACAAAAACTCTCAGATCTGATAAAAACAAACTGCTAAAAATATTTTTTGAAAATACTTGTAAAATTTGCCCTAGCCACAGATTTCTAGAACTCTAGCCAACTAGTTTTATGTGCCCTAGTCATGATCTGTAAAAACGGCTCAAAAAAAACTTTGATTTCTACAAAAAATGGCAAAAAAATCCACATCAAACAGCTTCAAAAAAACCCTAGATTTACATCAAAAACCGAGTTGAGATTTTTGAAAAGATTTACAAAAAATATCCACATAATTTACCTTCAAAAATCCCCACAATTTTGTAGAAAAATTGGCACGATTTTATAGTTTGTTGGATGCCATGATTTTCATCAATAAACGCCTACAATTTCTTTCAATCTAGCACATGATTTTCCAACAAAAATACCTCCATGATTTTCAAGAAAAAACAGTCGTGATTTTTCTCTTGCTTTGGCCATGATTTCCTCCTTTAAAAACTCCACATGACCCTTGCAATCAGCTCTAATACCATAAAGAATTTCAACCAAGATGACTTAAGTGCTAATGTCTATAACTAAAAATTATTTTAACATTGCATTAATCACACAACAATTGAAATATAAGATTAGGAAAGTGTATACAAATGCTCAAATAATTACACTTTCAAATCAGTTTGTCATTCTCTTCGAGAAATTTACAAGGAAACCTCTACAAATTGTTCATCACAACTGCACAAAACTTATCACTATATATAATTCTTCTATCTTCTGCCCATCTTTATACTATTTAGCAAAAAATGTAATCTTCAAAAAACTCCTCTTACAAGAAATAAGTTGGAAGATAAGTCTAAATCATTAATGTATATATACACTTTATTAGACTTTATTAGCTAAATAAAAGACTTTCACTTTTTACTAAAAGTGAAATGCAAAATAGAATACATATTAATTATAACAGAAAACAGAAGAGTTAAATTCATGGTTTTGGGATTTTCACTTTCCTTCATCTCATTTTTCTTATGCAATCTTAGTGATTATCCAAATAGTTTCTTCTCAATTGACTGACCTCGAACAAAATCAAAAGCAAGAACCAAATAAACCATAAAGAATAAATCAAAAAGTACTTTATCTAAAACATAATAAGCTCAACTGTTTCGATCTAATCATTTTTACCCCAAAAAAAAAAGAAGTAAACTGAGTTTAAGAGTTTTACGTGTAAGTCATATTATTATACACCTTTGCTGGTGCATTCAACATCATGTAGTCTAATATACACTTTGCACACGTTCCAGAACCCCCACCAATTTCATATATCTGGATGAAAGAAAATGTGCATTAGTTCCAAGGATTTCATTCCTAATTGTCTAGTCCCACAACATCAGGAAAGATCATTTTAGCATCACAAATATATTTGAAAGAGCACTCTATCTCATCTAGAAAAAAGAATCATTGAAGCTGCTTTTGTCATGTACCCTTCAAAATAAATAATAAATAATAAATAATATAAGTAGGCTCGATCACTTTATTTTCTAAAAAAGACCACTTAAATATTATCTAATGTTTAAAAAAAAGTTTAAAAGTGTTTTTTCAGCATATAATTCAAAAGGGGCCCTTGGATGTAATTTAAAAAAGTATTTTCAAATAATGATTAAAACTAAAATTAAATAATGGAGGGCCAGGGAAAAAGGCAACTATAAAAAGGAGGCAAGAGCACAAAGCAATTATGTCATTTCATTTTCATTTTTTTGCCAATTTGGAATTTTGGTGCATTCAAGGACGAAAACCCTTTGATTTTCCATTATGGGCCTGAGGACGAAAACCCTCACTCATGGAGGTTATTCTACTCTGGCATCGCAATTGTGCTGAAATGATTTGAATTTGCAAGAAAATTTTCACATCAGCAATATTGTTGAAGATATTGGAGATCCAAGGTTTGGTGTGAGGAATTTCTGTATTCCAGTTTTCAGAGTGTGTATGTGGAGATTTGTTATCAGATTTGTATTGCCCATATTTTATTACATTTTTAATCAAGGGTTGCTGGTTCGATGTCATGTCCCCCAAATTGTAACACTAAACTATAAAGCATCTAAAAACAAATAAATAAATAAAATACATATTAGCCATTCAATATTATTATAATTATAATTATCAAAGATACTATTATAATTATTAAATATAACATTTAAAATATAAATATTAATATCCTAAATATTATTATAATTGTAAATATAGAAAACAAGAAACATATAATGTATATAATATACAAAGGAACTAACGTAATACAAAATGTGGTTGGTGAATTAATTCTATCGCATCTCTATGGGCACGTACCTCTTGGTTAAGCCAATAGGGGATTATAGATAGTGTCGTATCTTCTAAGGAGTCTGACTTTAGCATATTGCATCGTGAGCTCCTTCCTATGTCACTTGTTAAGTTCGATATCTGGCACAGAAATCGTTCATATCTGAAGGCCGCCTTGACCATCGAGGCTGATATTCAAACTGTTTGTATCGAATGCTTTTACCATCAGATAATCTCCCAAACACGTCTGCACCTTAGGGAGGTGCTGATTATTATTAATATGGCAGTGATTTACTTAAGACAAGAGAGCGATTGATTACTAGCAGCAATCATTATTCGAGGGAGAAAATTAACAAATTAAGAAGGCAACGGCTACACTTGAGAGGTGCGATGAAGGGCAACAACCAATAAGAAGAGTCATCATCTTCCAAAAGATGTGTATCTAATCATGAGGGTGTAAAGGTATAAAATATCAATAAGAATTGGAGAGAAGGGTGATAGGAGGTTCATACTCAGATTTGAAGGAGGAAATAAGAAAGTCGGATAGGGATAGGAAATAGGAGCGTTGCCTAAACATAGCAGCAGACATCCTCAGATGGGTATAGTACTGCAGAACATATGTAGGCAGTAAGTTTACACATGATTAAAGGTATATTTATATATTCATATAAAATATGAATACATGGTTGAAGACTAACGATTGAGACCCACGATTTTTTGGCGATGGCTCTGTGTTCAATGTTTGCTAGGGTTTGATCGCACGCGTCTCAAGGCGTGGGGAGGCTTGCCTCCCCCGCACAGGTTTGCAATTGGTATCATCCCTCCTGTACCCTTACTTTGATTCTCATTAATTGGCTTTCCTTGTGCCTGTGGCATGTCTTTTCAATTGTGTTGTTCGTTTACTTTTGCATGTGTGTCGGGTTAACTCGGCTCTAACCTAGTTTTATTTCCTAGTTGTAAATAAACAGCATTTATGGAGAGGGGTACAAAACCCCCCGACCCCCCTCATAATGTCGATGGCTCTTGCATTTTGCAAAACAACCCTATAAAATCGTTCAAAGAAGTGGTTTCAAACCCCGTCCTCTCAGCGTTGGAAGGCTCAAAGTTTGTAGTGGAAGAAGATGGCGGCGAGGATGACAGAGGGGAAGGTAAGCTACCCTCCAAGCTCCTTAAAGATTTTTACTTGCTTCCAAATTTTGAAATGAAGGAAACCATTTCTAAAGAAAGGAATAGGTTAAAAGATTCTGCTATTTTTTTAGCAGCAATCGATTTAAATAAGTTTCCAGCAAAGCAGTTTTGTAGATTCCTGGTTTATTAACGTATGGCAGAATAAATTTAATGTTCAAATCTCGTATTGTAGAATGTTGTAGAAAGGTTTATTTGTGATTTTTTTTTTAAATAATGTAATGCAACAAAAAATTCTTACAAAACTTTATTGGAACATAGGCGGATGCACATTTCGTGTGTTCGCCTAGTCGGCCTCAGCTATTGTAGAGGAGATCATTGCCCTCTCTTGCCCTAGGTGGGTGATTGTGAAGGATTTGCCGCTAGAATTCTGGAGGATAATACTGAAGATTCTGGAACTAGTTGGAAAAGTTTTGAAGGTTGACGAAACCAAGGCTGCCCTCCCAACCCTAGATGCTAGGGTTCTGGTTTCGCTCAACCCAGGGATAGTAGTTCCTAGATGCCTAAAGATTGTTGAAGATTTTGGGGTTTCATCTTGCCACCTGCAAATTTTGGGCAGGCTAAATGCCTAGTTTTTCTATAAGAGGGAGGGGCACCTAAGAAAAAACTGCCCTATCCTCCAAAAAAGGAAGGCGGTGAGGACTTCTCAACCACCCGGAAGGGTTAACCCCTCCGCTACCCTAAATGTTAATCCCCCCCCTCCCGGCTTTGACCGAAGGCCTGGCTAGGATGCATTTTGAAGGTGATGAAAAAGGGCACACAGAAGGTGTCACTACTTGTGTGCAAGGTTCTGAAGGTGACACGGAAAACCCACTCCCAAATATGGGTGGCGACCCCGTCCCTCCCATTTCAGAAAGGCCCGTTGATTTCTCCTACATGAATCCTTTTATTGTCCTTGACTGTGGTGAGGGTCCCACAAACGCCGCTTCAAATGTGTCCGCTCCCCCCCACCCCAAGCCAATTTCAACCCAGGATCTTACTGGGGATGTGCTACTTCTCGAGTGGCTGAATGCTCAGCAGCTTGCTTTGAGAAGTTTAAAGCAGTGTATCTCTGAAAATTTCGAGGGTTTTGGTCCTAACTCTAAGCCCTTGGATTTTCAAATCAAAAAAGGGGCCAACCAATTTGACTCCAGGCTCGTCCCTGTGGAAAAGGAGGTTGTTGGGGGTATTGAGGTGGACAAGGACCCCGGGGTCCATTCATCCGATTTGATGGTGTGCTCCAACACCAGACCACCCACTGAAATTGTAAATTCAAAAGATGATTCAGCCAATGCAGTTGGTGTTCCCATTGCCTATGAAGAGACTCTGGGACCTCGAACTACATTGCCTGGATCTGGTAACAATATTGAATTCTCTGACCAGTATGGGGCATCGTCTAATCCGTGGGATGGCCCCCCTGGTGCCCTTGAACATCCCAGTAACCCTAGCCACATCCAGCTGCCTGAGAATGTTGCAAATTTGTCCAGTAAGCCTTATGGTGGGGCTGAAGGTATTGCTACAGAATCTGATGCATCCCCCTCGAGTGGAGGTTGAAGTTAACCTCTCCAAAGAATCTGAGGATACTACCGCCAACCGAGATGTGGTCTTAAGGAGATAGGACTATTGAGAGTGTCAAGCAAGGGCATATGGACCAAACCTCAAAACCAAGGAACGGCCTTGGAAGACCAAGAAAGAATAAAAGCTCTGTTACAATGGGCAAAGGCTCAGGGAACCCCAGACACAAAAGAAAAAACATCAGTGTGGTAATTTAATCCCCTATAGCCAAGAAGCTAGAAATGGAAGAAAGGCTACCCAAATGTTTTGAACAGTTCTAGCAGGAACTGAGTGACAGCCCAATGATTGGTGATGATGAAGCTTAATTGTATATCCTGGAATGTTCGGGGACTTAAGTCTCCACACAGAAGATACATCATCAGGAGATTTCTAAACCTGGAAAAAATGGACTTTGTCCTGCTATAGGAAACTAAAGTGGTTGGATTCACCCTAGAAACAAACTTAAGGTTTATTTGGAAAGGGGCTACATCCTTCTCGATGGCTCATGAGCGGGGCAGAGGGGGTTCCTCTATCTTGGTGTTTGATCAATGGACGTAGTGGGTCACTGATAGTGGTTGCTCCCCCCGCAACCGAGCAATTTGGATTGCCTTGAAGAAGGATGATCTGGAATTTAGGGTTTGCTCTGTGTATGCCCCAAATGATTACAGCGATAGAATCTTACTGTGGCAGTGGTTAGTTGGTCTTCTAGAGATCCCATGGATCCTGGGAGGGGATTTCAATATGATTGAACAAACGAAAGACAAATGGGGAGGAAATGAAAGATTCTTCTGGCTAAGTTTGAAACATAAACTCATTCTGATTGACCCCATGGAAAAGGGTAAGAAAGACTGTAAAGGGATTTGGTTTAAACGATGTAATGCTCAGAAAAGGGGCAACAAAATCTACTGCAGGCTAGACAGGATATATGCAAATAAGGACTTCTTTAATTTTACTATGGATGAATTAGGAATTAGAGTGAGTGTCTACCCATACACTCTCTTTGACCATCACCCAATCAAGGCCAATCTAATTGCTTGCCAAGGCAGGCCAAGGAAATCTTCAAGAAAACCCTCGTTCCTTCTCAACACTCTTTTGCTAAAAAACACCAACTATTGTGAAGCTATTGCATCTATAAGGGAAATAAATAAGTGGCTACTAAAGGGCTCCACTGCCATCGAAAGATGGAATTCTAATGTGGAGGCTTGGAGGAAACTATTCCAAACTGTGGGTAAAAAGTGTGCTCTTAATGCTAGGAAAGAGGAGTACCAAGAGCGTTTGTTTATAGCAGAATCCTATATCCAACAACATTCGGATGATGTTAGATTAAGTGAGAATCTGGCCTTAGCAAAGGATAGCCTGAGAAAAGTGCAGAACCGCAAAATCAACAGGCTTAAAATCAGAGCCAAACTAAATTGGCTGAAGGAGGGGGACAGGGGCTCAAAGTTCTTCAATTACTTAAAGGAAAAGAGGGCTAGCGAGTAGATTGACCAAATCTGGTATACGGAGAGACTGCTGACCTCCCAAGAGGAAATTCTAAACCAATTTGTCTCTTTTTTCAAAGGGCTATTCTCCTCAGAAGGAGAAAATGAAACTTCCTTATCTGCTAGAAACACTATTGAAAGGCTTATCCCCAGGAAAATCTCAGTGGATGATGTGGCTAAACTCTCGACAGGGCTATCTAAAGAAGAATTCAGAGAGCAATAACCTCCATGAAACATGATAAGTCCCCCAGTTGCGATGGTCTGCCCATTGAATTCTATAAGTGCTTCTCAGATTGGGTGAGTGAGGACTTACTATAGATGTATGAGGAAGCTCTGAATGTTGGCTCTCTAGGGAGCTCTATCAACAAAAGTATTATCAAACTCCTTCCAAAAGGGGGGGACAAAACCCTAGTCAAGAACTGGAGGCCTATTACTCTTTTGAATGTGTCTTATAAAATTATGGCAAAGGTTTTAGCTCTAAGGCTGATCAACATCCTACCAAAGTTTATCAGTTCCACCCAAACAAGATTCATAAAAGGAAGATATATATTGGAGAATTTGCTAATGAGTTGGGAAGCGATGGAGTGAGCTAGGAATTCTGGACAAAATGTGGCAATGTTGTTGCTGGATTTTGAAAAGGCCTATGACCGAGTGGAGTAGTAGTTCTTAAGGTCAATCCTCAAAGCTTTTGGCTTCCCCAATGAATTTTGCAAAATGGTGGATGTACTCCTAAAGGATGCATCTACCCAAGTTGATGTGAATGGAACTCTTTCTAAGGAAATAAAGTTGGAAAGGTCTATCCGCCAAGGTTGTCCCTTAGCACCTACCCTCTTCGTCATTGCATCAGATGCATTATTCTATCTGCTAAGGGACCATTCTTTCTCTCTGAGGATCAAAGGTATTAAACTCCCGGATAACAATGAGTTGATTAATGTTCAATTCGCTAATGACACCTCCCTCTTCATTGAATTGCTTAAAGATAGTATAGACTCACTAATGAGGAAGCTTGATCTGTTCTCACAGGCTTCGGGGGCAAAAGTGGCCAACTCCAAATCCATTATGCTGGGTTGGAAGGAGGTCCCTCCTGATTGGCTGAAGGATTATGGTTTCCAATGGGGAGGCCTGGACATGCAAGTAAGATATCTGGGAATACCCTCTACAATATGTCCTAGTCTAAAGGAAATGTGGATTTGGATTAGTTCCAAAATTGAAAAGAAGCTAGAAAGGTGGAACAGGCAATACCTGTCATTGGCAGGTAGGGTGCAGGTATGTCAAAAAGTGTTATCCTCTTACAACATCTACTTTGCTTCAATATGGTTTTCTGTAGTTATCAAATAAATGAGATTCAGATAAGAATAAGGGGGTTCCTATGGTCTGATGGAAAGGGGAGCAAAAAGAAGCATGTAGTAAGGTGGGATTGGTGTTGTTTAGACAAGTTGCACGGTGGACTCAGTCTAAAAGACCTAAGGCGGCAGGGGATTGCTCTTGCTTCAAAATGGATAGTGAAGGCCTTAGTGGGTGATGAGCCTTGGAAGGTTCTAATCAAAAACAATATTCAAGCTACCACTCCAAAGTGGGTGAAGGCTTGGAAACATCTGCCTATGTGTGACATTCTCATTAGCAGCCACCCCATGAGCCCTACTGGGTCCCTAGTATTCAAGAGTCTTTGGAGGGCTTGGGAACTCTCCAGACATAATGCCAAATTCAAATCCGCTAATATCACCCTGCAAAGCTCCCATTGCCAAACCTACAACTCCATTTGGTGGATGCTCCACCACAATGGTAAGCCCCTTGGTCTTCTCCAGGGCTGCTCTACTAAACTGTGGAATCAAAAGGGCGTCAAGGTCTTTAGTGACATTCTCAAAGATGGTAATGTTAAGAGTTGGGAGGCCTTGAGTGCCAAATTTGATCTCCCTGCCTCCACTTCAAGGACGTTCACCACATTATTGGAGGCCTGTAAAAACAGCAACTTCCCTTCAAACATTGACAGGGTGCTTGATGTGGTGAACGATCTTGTTTGGAGGGATGGAGGAAAGCTGATTGACCTCAAGGCCAAAACCCTCTATAAAGATTTAGTCTCAAAATAATTCTGTTTTTGAACATCTTACTTAGTGCTGGAATGTGTCTCTTAATGATAAAGCTTGGCAAAAAATTCTTTCTGATATTTGGAATAATAATGTTGAGCCTAAAAAGGCTTGTTTCAAGTGGCTTGTTCTGCTTCAAAGGTTACCTTTCAAGTCTAACATGAATGATATTGATGTGTGCAGCATTTGTTGCACCCCAAAATCGATTGCTCATATTTTATTTGAATGCTTCTATGCAAAGGAAATCTGGAAACTCTTCTGTCATAATTTAAAAATTTGGGATAATGATAAAATTAGTTGGAAAAATGTGTTGCTTTGTGACAAGAAAATGAGTAAGGATTGCTTTAAGTTTTGGAATTTTTTATCTATTGAAATACTATGGCACATTTGGAAAGCAAGGAATGAGGATAAATTTAAGGGCTACAGGAGAGTGCTTCTGAGTCACATAAGAGACTCACATTCCTTAATGTTGCATTGCAGGTTTTGCTCCATATTGAGGTATCACTGCCCAAGTTCATGAGTCTCTGCAAAGAAGGATTCGTTGCAATCAGCAGGGAAGATGTCAGATGTGGTCATGCGTGTAGGCTTAACAAGGAGATCTTCCTGAATGCATTCCATGAGTTCCAAAGGGCCTTCAATAATGATGCTGCAGGTGGTAGACAAACACAGGGGCCCCTGCCCCCATGCCCAGCAGGAAAGTGACCCCTTCTCAGTGACTGGGCCAGATAGGGGTGTGGATGAAGCCAATAGCGGAGACACCAATCAGCAACCTTAAAACTGTTCCTGCAGCTCTTTTTGTCTATAATTTTTGGGAAATACTATACAGCGTTGTTAAAGACTTATGTATATTTTTTTGGCTAATGTATTAAACTCTTGAACTCACCGTCTGCAAGCTCTCAAGCTTCCTTTTGGTACATAGTATAAGGTGATAAACTGAGAACTGCCAGATGTACTAAGTTTCTTTACTCTATCTCTAATATAAAAAATATATGAATACATAGATTATGTGCAATTATGCCATAATGATGCTTGCAGCAATTATTAAGCCTTATAAGTTGATATATCTCTTGAATACAAATTTGAATAATAGATTCCTAAACATTGATTTATACTAACAATGACCTCCGAGCATTTAGGGCAGATCAGTCAAGGACATAAAAAAAAGGAAGAGAAGCAAACCAACCCACAAACACTCAGTTTGCATAAATTAACTTGTGATTGCAAAAATTGTGAATTCACATATTTGTGGTAGGATATGGGAATATAATGTGTTGCTAAAATATGATCAATGGTTCATGCATATTCTCATTTATATCTTATGATAGCACATTCATAGTTCATTAGGTATTGCTGATGTGATTATTTGCAAATATATGAGTTTGATTAATTTATTATGTACATTTTTTCACCACGATGGGAGAAGGGAGAATTGCCAAGGGAATATAGTGAGCGGGCCTCTTCTAGGTACACCACCCGGGGGGGGGACAGAATGAGCCCACAAAGGGACAAGGGGGTACTGCCTTTGTACAAAGGGTATTACCCTTGGGCCTCGGAGAATTGGCTACCAAGACACCTTTTGCAATCTCACTTCCCCTATCATGGTGTAGCAATATAAGGAGATCAATCATGAGGGAATAGAAAAGGACGGAAGGATGAGGGATCCTCAATAGGCCACCTCATATGAATGGCATGCACCACATGAGGTCAAGGAGGCCACCTCATATGAATGGCATGTGCCATATGAGGTCAAGGAGGCTAAGACACCCCGTCAAACCACCCTCTTCCATGCTCCCCCATGATTGAGCATCCTCAAAGTGGAGTAATAATCGGATTAACAGATTTACTTTAGTGTTACTAATGTTAAATCATGATATCCTATTTGTTAAGTTATTATTGTAATTGATTTCTAACTTGTCTGCAGGGATTAAATCGAGCCAAGGTACTCTCGAAATCCATTATTTGCTTGGAAATTGATAATTTAGAGTAAAAACAATATAATTCCTATTAGGGACATTACATTTGAACCTCATTTGTTGAGTTTGCAATTTGCATGAATTGTTGTTGCATATCTGTGAAAGAGTTTTGTATCATATGAGGTAAATCGTGTTTGCTACTCTATCTGATAAATTAAATACATGAATTAATAATGGAGATGACAATGCATAGCAGATACATGCATAAAATATATCTTTATTCACACATGAAATTATTATAAAAGAAGACCAAAGATGGTCAACCAAGGATCAAAGTTGATCCAACTAGATCATACTACTCTCCTTGACAATACACAATGTATTTAAAAGACTCAACGATTGCCAAGAGGAACACAACCATTAACCAACCAACACTTGTAACTACCCAAACCCATTAATACAAATAATCAATACATAGTCGGATAACCAATATTACCAAAGCATAATAATAGACATTGTACACCGACTACATCATCGCCACCAAAAGAAAAAAATTGTCTTCCAAACGACAAGTAAACATCAAGTAATATTAGGGAAGACTTGCAAAACGGATGGCAATATTGTAGACAAGGACTTGTAGGAAAACTTGGAAGTGTACGTTGCAAACTCAAACTTGGAGTGTACTTGGCAATTCAAAGGAGTGCAATGGGGGTCTGGGGGCAACACTCCCAGCGAGGTCAAGGGGCAACACCCCTCGCGAGGGATCTAGGGGCAGTGCCCCCAGCGAGGTCGAGGGGAAACACCCCTCGCAGGGTCTAAATGATGCTAACAAAGCCAAAAATTAGAGATTTTGGGGTGTTTAACCGACGTATGATGTCAACGAGGCAAGGAAGCTGATGTATGATCATTGATTGTCGTGCGATTGGGGATTGTGTTTGCCTAAGGATGCAACCTAGCCACCGTATGATGCAAGCAAAATGTCTCCTAAATGGTTGAACGGTTATGAAACCTGCCCATCGTACTGATGAGCACAAGATTATATTGAGAGAGGGGGTGAATCAGTATAATATAAACTTTTACAATTTAAACTTAATTAATCATAACAATAATAACCATGCAAGATCTTGACAATTAAGAACACACAAGGCTTGCATGGAAACCCTTGCGGGAGAAAACCATGGCAAAAATATTGCTTTTATTAAACTTTCTTTTACAAATTCTAGAGGCACTAATCCCTCATTCAATTTGTGAGCACCAACTCCCACTTCTGAATTTGTAGGCACAAACCTACTAGAGGCACCAACCCCTCATTCACTATGAAGTACTCTTCTAAAATATGCTATGACTTTCACCACCAATCTGCAATAATTCTGATTACAAATCTTGGCAAAAGTCTGATCACAAATATCCTATGAGATTTCTTACTGTAAATTTTATAATCAGATTATATGCACAGAAAATTAATTCAAAATCAGACACAATAACACAGCAGATACCCTAGGAAAACCCTCCTCTTGAGGGAGAAAAACCCAGCAACAAAGATCTCTCTTATATATATAAATAGAGGCAACAATCCTCTTTACAATGAGGCCAATAACAAGGCCAACCTTCAGCACCTACACAAGATGCAATGGCAGATAATAATCTGCACCTTCCAATATCTAACTCTGCCCTTGAAACAATTCGCAATCTGCTCTTAATGCAATTCGCACTTGACTGAATTGAACTTGCTTGAAATGAATCGAACTTGAATAATGTACAAATGATAAGTGAACTCCTTTATATACAAATTGAAGAGGCACCTCCTTTCATATATCAAGTCGGCCAAGCAAAGAATAAATATATATATTCTTTTAATTAATCGCGCCAATGAGGAGAGGTCGGCCATAACACAAATGATGATTATTCATTTAAGGTTAGTTGCTTAACAAATGAAAAATCTCTTTATAAGAATCGCACCTCTTGAGTTTGAATAAATTAAATAGCATCATGCTATCATTTAATTTATTATAAAGAGGATATCGCTGGAAGTTACTTCTGACGCTGCAATAGATCATTAACACTCCCTCTCAGCTAGGGAGTAGACTTCCACCTGCACAGGACTTATCACCTCAGCGTGATGTCCATCATATTGGCTACAACCAAATATGAAAAGAAGAATATCACCTCAACGTGATATTAGATATCGCCTCAACACGATATCTACCATAATGGCTACAACCAAACTATGGTGAGTACAAGTGTTCATCACTTGCGTGATGTTGTCACCTCAACGTGACTTTCACAAGTACAAAATGTGTCATGGAGTCTCACACATGACATCCACCATGACTCAGGCTCAGAGGGTGGAAACAAGGGCTTACACCTCAAATTCCTCCGTCTCAGAGGAAAAATGCATTAACAAGGGCTTGCACTCAAATTCTTCCGTCTCAGAAGAAAATGCATTAAACAAGGGCTTGCACCTCAATTCCTCCATCTCAGAGGAAAATGCATTAACAAAGGCTCACTGATACTGAGACTCTACCCAGTCAAGGCTGGATTCTCCACCATACCAAGCTTATCTCGGAAGTATACAAACTTTATCCTGGCGAGAGGCTTGGTGAGAATATCTGTCGTCTGCTCATCGTGCTGATGTACCTCAACTGTGATAGCCTTCCTCAGTACCATATCTCTGATATAGTGGTACTTGATCTCAACATGCTTGGTTCCGTCATGAAACACGGGATTGAGAAAGCTTCACACAACCTCGATTATCACAATGAATGATAGTAGGCTCCATTGATTGTCCAAACAATGCAAGGAGCTTGGCCACACCGCCCCGAGTTGCCAAACAAGCCGCAATATATGCGGTGACTAGTGTGCTGAGATCCTGCTTTCTACCACTAATCTCATCTAACCTTAAACAAGAAGCAAAAAGGTCTTCCGATCTACAACACCGCTTCCAATCAAAATCGGTGAAACCATGTAACCTAAGTCTCAGAAGTATACCTCAACCCTATCCAAGCATTGCTAAGTATCTGGGATATGTTTAGCTTTAAATAAGATATCTATCTGGGATCACACATAAAGCGGCTAAGTGCACTCCCATAGCAGTATCAGTCTAGAGAGTTAACTAGATACATCAAGGATCTAATCATTTGTCTGTATGAATGTAGGATCCACCAAATCTGAACTAGCTGCAGCCTCCTTCAATTTATGTAGATTGGTCTCCATAGGTGTAGACATGGTTGCAATCCATCATGCCAAATCTCTTAAGTATATCAATGGTGTACTTCCTTGACTTAGAATCATCTCATCTAGTTTCTGCACTTCTAATCCAAGGAAGTAATGCATGAGCCCAAGGTCCATCTCAAATTCCGAAGTCAACTCCTTCTTACACTCAAGAATCAGGTGATCTTCTCCAGTAAGGATTAGATCGTCAACATATAAAACCAAAATTAATGCATCACCATTGATTACCTTGAAGTAGAGATTTGAATCGCATCATTCTTTAAGAAGCCCAAACTTGACAGGTACCGATCAATCCTTTCGTACCATGCACGAGGAGCCTGCTTAAGACCATACAAGGCCTTCTTTAGCTTGCAAACATGTGACTCCTTCTCATGAACCTCAAATCCATCAGGTTGCTCTATATAAACCTCCTCCTCAATTACTCCATTGAGAAAAGTTGTCTTCACATCCATCTGGTGAATCTTCCATCCTCTAGATGCAGCAATAGCAATGATGGTTCTGACTGAAGTGTAGCGAGCAACAGGAGCAAATGTTTCATCATAATCAACTCCCTCTTTCTGAGAAAACCCATGAGCCACAAATCTTGCCTTGTACTTCTCTATGCTTCCATCTGCAGATGCTTAATCTTGAATAGCCATTTAGAAGATACCACGACTTTGCCCTCGGGTCTAGGAACAATATCCCAAACATCATTTTTAAGAATTGACTGATACTCCTCTGTCATAGCATCTCTCCAAACTTGAAGACTAGATGCTTCCTCAACACAGGTAGGCTCGGATTCTATAATCTGACTCATCAAGGCAACATAACTGGAGAACTTATGTGGCCTTTTGCTTTCTCTGAATGTGCCTTTAGGAGCTGCAAACTTTCAGCCTCATGCATAGTACTCGCCCATAGAGGTCTCTTTCTCCCAATAACAATGTCAGAGGCCTATCGGGGTTCCAAGGGTTCAACAAGGATCAATATCTTCTTTTTGGTTCCAGTCTCCCTCTGAATCTCGAGTATGGTCAACTTCCATATCCGAGGAGACTCTTCATTATCAATCTCCATATG
Organism: Sequoia sempervirens; assembly: GCA_007258455.2. Lineage (NCBI taxonomy): Eukaryota > Viridiplantae > Streptophyta > Pinopsida > Cupressales > Cupressaceae > Sequoia > Sequoia sempervirens. The sequence goes on along the minus strand of VDFB02047230.1, from coordinate 404,432,223 downwards.
AATCCCCCTAGGATCTTCTGAATGCGACATCTTCCTCGAATGACATCCCTAATGATCTCTATCATCTTCTGACTGGAATGAATTTCAGAGGCTTTTGATGTCTCAATGAATCCACAAATATTCCCTTCTTGCGAAGGCTCCAACTTGGTTCTCTTTTCCTTGGGAACATGAATATAGACCAGACATCCAAAGATCCTCAAGTGACTGACTTAGGCTTCTTCCCTGTAAAAGCTTCTTACGAGGAGTCATATTCTCCAAGATCTTATGAGGACTTTTGTTAGAATACACGATTGTCTGGAAGCCTACCATAGGAAGGTTTGCAAATCTTGATCATGGATCATGGCCTTTGTTGCTTCCCGATGATTCGTTCTTTCTTTCTGCAACACTTTTGTTGAGGATTATAGGGAACACAGAACTCCCTCTTAATCCCTGCATCAATACAAAATTTCCAAAAACTACCAGAGGTGTATTCTCCACCATTGTCAGATCTGAGGACCTTAATTCTTTTACCAGAAAGATTTTCTACCAAAGCTTTAAACTCTTTAAACCTATCCAACACTTCTCGGACTCTTTAGATTTCAAAAATAAATCCAAGTCTTCCTAAAAGTGGTCATCAATAAACAAAACATAATACAAGAATCCTTTCGGGAAGGCCAAGGAGATGGGACCACATAAATCAGAATGAATAAGATCTAAAATACACTTAGATCTATTTTCTCTACTATGAAAAGGGGCTTTTATATTCTTACCCAATGTGCAGCCCTTGCAAGTACCTTTGTGCTCCTGGTTGAACTTAGGAAGGCCTTCCCATCTTCTCCATGATAGGTGGGCTCAGTGTAAGTGAGCCAATCTCCGATGCCAAAGTGCAAAGACTTGAAGAGTCATGAATCAAAGCTTGTAAAGAACGTGTGCAAACCTTGTAAAGGTTTTCGTGTCTAACTCCAATTACTTGAGCATCCTTGAATCTAGAGTTCTCATCCACACTAGAACTTTGCCTTTGGAGAAGGCAACTTGATATCCTTTATCTTCCAAAGCTGATATAGAAATAAGATTGCGCTTGATTCCAGGAACATAAAGAACATTACCCAATTGAAGTGATATGCCGGAATCCAAGTGAAGTGTAGAGGTCCCAATTCCTTTCACGGAGTAGCTAGCATCATCTCCAATGATGACTTGTTCAGAAGACTCCTTTTCCACCAAACTTGATAAGTGCTCCTTGAAGCCGGGTGATGTGGTGAAGCACCATTGTCGATTATCCAAGTGTTGGTGTCGAAGGTACACTGCTTGATAATGCCGAATAGAACAAATATTCACTTGAATCCTTTTGAGGGAGGCATCATCAACATCCGCAACGGTGACCTGCTTAGGTCTAGTTGGACAATACTTGGCGAAGTGCCCAAACTTGTCACACCTAAAACATTGAATCTTGGACATATCCCTCTTCTTCTTAAATGGAGGTGCATCATCATTTCCCTTGTCCCGATTCCTCTTGAAGAATCCTTTCCTTCCATCTTTTCCTTTCTTCTTTGATGCATGGGAAGCAAGAACATGAATGTCTTCATTCTTTGAACTTTGACCAACGCCTCTTGCCACCAACCTTGATTCTTCTTGAATGCAATCAGATCTTAGGCGATCAAACTTAGGCAATTTCGATCTTGCACTGATTCCCTGAATGTAAGATTCCCAAGACAAAGGTAGACCATTGAGAGCAAGCATAGTCAGGTCTTTGTCATCAACCATATGCCCTATTGTCGAGAGCTGATCTCTCAAATCTGCAATCCTCATAAAGTATGCAATCACTGATTCACCTTTCGACATCTTCACATGATGAAGTTGTTGCTTCAGTGCAAGTGCCCGACTAGTATTGTTGATTTCGTACATCTCTTCCAATGTTTTGAACATATCTCTCGCTGTCTTCAACTTAGAGACGATAGGCACAATATGATCCTTGACGGAATCAACCAATATCTTCATTGCTTTAACATCTTTCTTCACCCATTGTAACTTCGCTTCTTCCTCCTCAGGTTCAGGAACGCTGGACTCTAAAACTCACCCAAGTCATTTTCACGCAAGGTAAGCATGATCCTAAACCTCCATGATGTGAAGTTGGATGCACCCTCGAGTCTATCCTCGATCTTCAAACTGTTCACCATCTTGACTAATGTAGATAGATGAACAACTAGGGTATTGCTGATTAGAAATAATCTGATCACGATCCTCTCAAACCCGCTCCGATACCATGTAAATTTTATAATCAGATTATATGCACAGAAAATTAATTCAAAATCAGACACAATAACACAGCAGATACCCTGGGAAAACCCTCCTCTTGAGGGAGAAAAACCCAACAACAAAGATCTCTCTTATATATATAAATAGAGGCAACAATCCTCTTTACAATGAGGCCAATAACAAGGCCAACCTTCAGCACCTACACAAGATGCAATGGCAGATAATAATCTGCACCTTCCAATATCTAACTCTGCCCTTGAAACAATTCGCAATCTGCTCTTAATGCAATTCGCACTTGACTGAATTGAACTTGCTTGAAATGAATCGAACTTGAATAATGTACAAATGATAAGTGAACTCCTTTATATACAAATTGAAGAGGCACCTCCTTTCATATATCAAGTCGGCCAAGCAAAGAATAAATATATATATTCTTTTAATTAATCACGCCAATGAGGAGAGGTCGGCCATAACACAAATGATGATTATTCATTTAAGGTTAGTTGCTTAACAAATGAAAAAATCTCTTTATAAGAATTGCACCTCTTGAGTTTGAATAAATTAAATAGCATCATGCTATCATTTAATTTATTATAAAGAGGATATCGCTGGAAGTTACTTCTGACGCTGCAATAGATCATTAACACTTACTCTCTTCTTTATCCAATCTGCTATTATGCTGATCATAAATCTCCCATAAATCTGCCAACAATCCTCTTAATACTTGCTCTTTATTTGGTGGTGTATATGATATGTTTATTGTCTTTTACTCCACAACACACCTTCTCATCAGCCTGCTGGCGTATATTAGATGTCTTCTGATCTTGCACACATACACTTTCTCCATATTCCACAACTTTATTTATACCTTCATATCTTTCATATCATTCCATACTTCATCATTGATATTTCTTCCTATATTTCTACACTTCCTTACTGATATGTCTTCATATATTTATTATTCTTATATATTTTTCTTCAAATCTGTATATAACTTTTACAACAATCTTCTTCTCATATATGAAGATCTATAGATATTTATCTTTTCTCATTACCTCACATTAGATCTGCTCTTATCAAAATCTGAACAATTTTTTATTTTTAATCCTTTCACACACTCACTTCTTCCACACAAAATGATTTTATATCTCCCAAGAGAGTCGATTCCTTAGAGACATCTCTTTTCAAAACATAACTCTTCATTAAAAAAAATCACACCTCCTTAAGGTTAATCACCGCCCTTTTCAATGTTTATTTATATTTTAACATAAGTCACTTGCTTTCACAAACTAATACATATCAATTGCTGCTGTTCCTTGTTTATTATTAATCACTGCCTTTGACTTGTGTTAATCTTTTTACATATTAATCATTGCTGCTTTTATTAACCTCTATCGCTCCATTTATCATTTAAATCGCTCACTTTAATATTTGTTTTGGGCACCATGTATATAAGCATCTTCATGATAAAGTTGGCCCATATTATTTAATTTCATGTCGGCTTAATGAGCAAGTTTCTTTGACTAAGGGGGTCAGCCCAATATAATTTCTTTCTTTTAAATGGTTTGGGTGCTGCCTTAGCATGCTTATTTAATGGATATAGTAATCAATGTATATTAACTAATAATGTCTTTGCATAGCATGATCACTGCTCCTTTTCATCAACCATTGCCTCCTTAACCATAATCTTTGCTCTATGGAATACAATTGCTGCTATTAATAATCTTTAAACAATGTCATATATATCCTCATAAATAGTGTCTTGAATCCTCACCATAACTTATCCTTATTATAGTGAGCTTGGGTGATTTAGACATTTATATGTCTTTGTCTTCCTCGTGATAAACAGGAACATCACATGGTTCTATCATTCATAACTTCCAAAGGATCAATAATATTGCTTAATGATTTGAACATGTTTTGGCAATGTGCATCACGTATCATGGGATGCAAATATGCTTGTGATCTTCATTCCAAGTATTACCATACGAGCTACCCAAAAGTGTTGCCATATGAGGATTGATTAGTGGCCTTTGGTCATTGCAATTTCCCTAAAAGTCTTTCCTTTCATATTAAAGACAATCTTTTCAACAATCCTGTCCATTCACTTTGACATCAATGACAACTTCCTCTTCGCACCTTTGACATCAACGACAACATTCTAACATGTATTGTATCCCAACTTGTTGACAGTACTTTAATTCTCTTTGTAGATCATACGATTGTGAATACTGTGTCTTATTGTGTGATGCTTGGCATAGGTCGTACGATGTATGGACATAAGAGCGTAATTTCCTTGCAAGCTCATACACTACTATCCACCATGTGCCTTGCACATCATACGATGCTAATCTCAAGTCATACAATGCACAAATTTCCCCTTTATACTTTGTTCTCCCCTCTTTGTACCTTGCGACAACTTCGTATGATGTACCAACTTATCCATCATACGATGTAATACCTTCTCTATTGTATGGTACTTTGTACTCTGCAACAACTCCGTACGATGCAACCTCTCCTCTATATGGTGTAGCAGCTTCTTTGTACGTTACAACGATTCCTCCTCCCGCTTGGTCGTACGGTGTTGATACTCCTTCATCGTACACTACAATAAACCCCTCTGATTTCCATTCGCTATCATACGGTGTAATGGATTATGCTTCCCCCAAACCATATGTTGCCAATCGTCTAATACTACTGTATGATGCCAATGTGAACTTTTTGTCATCGTATGGTCTTCTTCCAACCATCATAGGGTCTCCTTTGACTATTTTGGCCATATGATGCCTTGTCATACTGTTGCACATACGGTACTTGATGAGCGTACGACCAGCTTTGGTCCTTCCATGGGTCGTACAATGTCTTCCTGGTTTGATCGTACGATAAGAATAAATTTGCTTGGAAACTCGTTATGTCGTACATTATAGACATTGGCACCTTGATGTCGTACATTATGTTCTCTACCACACCATACCATACAAGTCCGTACTCTGAAATATTTTCTTTTACCACTATACAGTGTACAATGCTTTCCCAAGTTGTACATTGTACTTTGTTTTTCTCTTTGCAAGTCATACGATGTGTCCTCTCTTTCATACAATGTCCCTTCGTCTGTTATTTTGCATTCTTCTATAAATTCAGATACCTCCATTGCAACTTTTATCTTTTGCCAACCATGGACTGCATCCCATGCACATAAACTATCCAACTTTCCAAAGTCATTTTTCATCAATTGCTTTTCACTGAGATTCATAGCTTTGAGAAAATTACAAGTCGACGAAAATACCTCATAGTCCTTTGAAATAATTCCCTTAACTTTTCCCAAAATTAACATTCAAATCAGCAACCAAACACTGATTAGCGTTAGCTCCAAAATGTAAACCAGCAAAGAAGATAACTCTAACCAAGAATGTTCACCAAGATCCCAATGTGGCGAGGTGATAGCATATGGTCAGAGGATCATTAGGCATAAACAGAGCTGAAAGTACAATTCATCTGCTGTGCAGGCATCCACAAGCAGTGGGGATACTCCACTTATTCAGTGGGTGAGATTATTACATTATTAAAGGCAGCAAGCCAGCCATTTAAATCCTCACTTCCACTTATTAACGTGGGGGGAATACAGTCCACACAACCACTTATTTAGTGGGGGGAAACTTACAATTAAGAAAGATGATTATTTAAACTCAACCACTCAATCGTGGGAGTATGAAATTTAAACTAATTGCAGCAAATAAAATAAATAGCTGTTAGTACTACTAATCAGCTTTACAATGAATTAAACAGCTGCAAATAAGAAAGATATGCTTCCAAATCAATCAATGGTTAGAGTAACACTTCCTCTAACTCTTACAATACAATAATGATATAGAAATGAAGCTCAAACCAGCATTATATCAAAAACTAACAAGTCTGATCAGAAATAGAGAATACAGAAAATCAGACCAGCAAACTGTACATCAATGAAATGCACATAACTTTATCAATTTACCTCCAAATTGAGTGAAATCAATTGCAATGAACCTCTGGAGGATAGGCGCCCATGTCATGATGATGAAACAGCTTCAAAAAGCAACCATTAATTTACTTGCACAATTCCCAATGCTCCCAACATGGTACGACTCTTGAGAAGGGCGATTTAGCAAATAAAAATCAAAGACTTGGAAATAAATTCCAATCTCTTGTGGAAGGGGTCGCCTTGGGTCTAGAACCACTTTGCAAACATACCCAGAATGATATTTAATTTGCTCAAAAAGCTGTTAACAAAAAACACTTTCAGCTGTAGACAAACCAGCAACTCCAAAATGATAAAAACTCTCAAAATTCTTCAAATTAAATTCTGATCTTCTATGGGAAGGGGTGCCCATGTACTAGGAATCAATTTCTTCAATACCCAGAAGCACATAAAAAACATACAAAAAGCTGTTAATGAAAACCTCCTTCAACCATGATATGACCAGCAAACACAATTCTGAAAATTATTATCAAAAACTACAAAATCTTCAACTTTGAAACTCAATGTGCACTTCTGGATGAAGCACACTCTCAATCCACCATCTAGGGAACCATAGTTTCAGGCCCGAAGAATGGAGTCAAATTGCTAAGCTTTCCCTTAGCCGGATTCTGGATTTCAAACCAGCAGCATAACTTTACAATATTTCCAAAGATGATCAGCTCTACAAACAGCAGCAATATATAAGCTTCAATTGGCAAATGAAGCAACAAGAGACTCTTCAAATTCCAAGAAGTTGAATCACTTCAACTTCCAAAAGGGATGCCACTTTAAGCATTTCACTTTTTGAAATAATAAAATATTAATCAACCTCTTTTAGGCATCCAACTTCACTTTGCAACAATAAAGCATTTAATAATTCATTAAATGCACCATTGACCCCTTAATGACCCCCTTTTAAAAACAACATGAAGTGATCATTCCTAGGCGTGGGGGTACAACTGAGAAACATAAAAATGACTAAGTATAAAACTTAATCCATGGAGATAACCAAAGCCAAACTGAAACTGAAGGATAGCAAAATGACTTGAGCTGAATTGCTGATGATGCTACTGCCAAAATTAGACTTACTAAAAATAGCCAACTGCTATAAATAGTAAGTTCACATCAAAACAACAGAAAGCCAAACTGAACATTGAACTGCAAAGGATTGAACTGCTGCTAGACAGATACTGCCAAAAGATAGACTTGCTAAAAATAGTGAACTGCTATAAATAGTAAGTCTGCACAACAACCTCAGAACGCCAACTGAGCAGTATCTGAAAGAGGAAACCCTAATTTTCCACCTCAACTTAGCCTATGGATTTCCGGAAATAGGCTAAATCCTATTGAAGAGTGTAGGGCCAAAATGGGGACATTATAGTCCGCCCTTCCCAAAATTGCTTGTCCTCAAGCAATTCCACATGCCAAGGGAAATCAATTTGATCCTTACCATGCCAAATAGGATCCCAGGGTCCCAAATCATCCTAGGAGAAGGATAGCACCAACTGATGTAAGCACTGCACTGCTGGATGCCAACACAAGAAATCACCAAGATTAAAATTAAACTGAAACATCATGGGAATAAATTCTAGAAGACCATCATTGGCTTCATCATCTTCAACTATGGAATCACAAACCCAAGTGATACCAGGATTCCAAATCTTTCTCAGGAACACTGTTCCTCTAATAGTTGCGCTACTCTGATTAATACAACCGAATACTCAAAGTGGACCAACATGTCACGATCCACAAAAGACAATGCATCAAACATGTCAGTGCCTGGGTCCCATATCAGTCTGTAGGACCTCCAAACCTTGTTGTCATAATTCTGATCAGCAACAAAAATATTTTCAAACATGCTTCTAAACCAATGCCAAACCAAGAGCAAAGCTCCACACTCCATCCCTATCCAAGAGGATGCACAATGCTTCCTTTGAAGCAAACTGATTTCACTGAAAGAACTCCAAGAAATATTCACATATCTCACATCAAGAGTCTCAATTTGACAAATCAAATCAGCTAATAACTCGCTGTCCCAAAAAGTAATGTATGAGTTGGTACCACAAAATTCACTGTCAACTATCAATGAACAACCCATACCTGAACTTTGACCATACAGAAACATTCCCTTGCTTATTTTTGGCAGAAATTCAGTCCAAATAGGAGGTGAAGAGGCCTGGAAATGAAGTAACCAGCTTCCTAAGAGGTCTGAAATAATCATCTTGAGATCTGATTTTTGGAAAATCAGCATCCAAGAAGACAAGCAGCAGCTGCTACAAAAGAACTTTCCATCAAAATGAGCATAACTGCTCATGAACCAAGCTGGTGGCACTTTTAGCAAGAGACCCCATGTCACCACAAACCAACTTTTGATCATATTTCCTTCCCAGAACACCAATGTATGATCAGAAATAAAGAGGCAATGACATAGAAAGAAGGGAGCAGCAAACATTAAACAGAATTTTTGACACTTATCTCTCCATCCAACCTTCTTTTTATGCATTCCATTCTTCAAAAGAAAATGCTTGAGATCCCAAACACTGATTTTCAATTGAAGACATTTTCCAACACATAAGCAAATGGTCACAACTACACTCTGAATATTATATGCTGGTCTATCTATTTTGAAATTACCTTCTTCCCAAGTAATGCCAGGATCCCAAACTAACAACCATGAAGAACCACTTCTCAAACTGATAATTGCTCTCACACGAATCCTTTGATTCACTCGTTCCATCTGCAATGCCACTTCTTGAAATTCCAAGAAGTATTCAACCAACCTTTGTTCATTGAAGAAATCAAATCTAGAATCTTGTGATATGACTTGCCGGAAAGATTCCATGAATCCTTCATCAAATACAATTCTGAAATCTATCACTCTAAGAGAAGATGGTGATGAACTAAAATCTGATATGAGTCTCACAAGCATCCTCATCAAAAAATAAATTAAACCTTCATCAACAAACCCATCAACTCTTTGTTGATGAACAATAAGAATGCCTTCATTTCTTTGTGTTTCAAGAGTTACCAATTCTTGCTGAATGGTTGCACTAGGAGCAGCAGTAGATTCAACTTCGTGCAACTCACGTATTAACTCTCCAATGCTGGAAGACAAACTCAAATCCCCTTCTTCAGTAATCTCTGAAGCAATTTCTTCGTCATTTTCAAAAAGAGGATTTACATAAACCTTACTAGAACCTTCTTCATACAAGAGATTGTCAAAAGCTTGATAAGCTTGAGAATTTGAATGCTTTGGTCTCTTAGGACAGCATTCCAAATCATATGTTTCTTGTATGAGATCAAACTCATCAAGAATTTCTTGAAGCTCCTCTGCTCTTCTTCTATTTTCTTGCTCCCATGAATATTGAACAGCAGAAATCTGATTCTCTGCTTCAATTAGAGTCTCATGCACTTCTTGCAACTTTGTTTTGGTAAGCTCATGCCACTCCAATGCCTTGTCAGCAATATTGGCCACTAAGTCTTTGTCACGAATGATGTGCAAAAGACTAGATTTAATTTCCTCCAAGGCAAATTTAATGGACTTCATGTCATCAATAGAAATGCAACATACAACTTCTCCCCTAGGCACATCATAAATCATCTGTTCTACATGTCTATGAATTCTATCAAGATTTGACAAAATTTGAATTCCATTATCAGCAATGTGTGAACTTGAGCTGCAATCATTATATACTGGCTGAGATGATGTAGAACAACTTTGATGGATAAAGATTTCAAAAATGGTTTGAGTTGTACTCCTCAACTTGTCTCGCATGTGATGAACACTCTTCATCATTCCATCCATAGTGCCTTCCAATTCCTTAGCTTTTTGTCTTAGCTTGATTTCCGGTGAAGAAAAATCTGCCTTATAACTACTAGAAACTTCACCTTCCATGTTGTCTCCTACACATGATTCAAAAGAATTGATCAAATCAACTTTGAAGTGGGAAGAGACTTCATCTTCCTCTTTCTTCTTCTCCTCCTTGACTTGACTTTCAAACCAACATTCTCTAGAATTGTGAAGAAGCAAATTGCTGATTGAACACATATCTTCTACTAATCGAACTTCTCTTTCATTTGGATCTACACTTATGGCCTCTTCATGCATCTTTGTTTCAACTTTTGTTTCCAAAAGTTTTTTCTTTGAATCTTCAACATGAGGCTTCTTAACACAAGTCAACTCACTGTTCTCCTCTGTAGAAAACAAGAGTACCTCACTAGTCTTCAAGGCTTCCACTGACACATTACATTCTTTTACAGAATGCTTGGATGAGTGCAAATCCGTAGATACCCCTTGAACTTTTGCAATGTCTTCAAAGGGATTCCAACTTTCATCCTCCTCTTCAACTTCGGAAATCTCCTCTTTGTTCACAACAGTCTTCTTCAAAAATGGTTTCAACTTATCTTCACATTGACTGAAAATTTCTTTAACTAACAAATCAGCAGTGGGAGAAATCTGCTCTTCACGTTTATAAGCATCCAAGAGAAGAGTTTGGACACTTTCAGGAAGACTATCAACTTCTTTAATTGTAGAGATTAGAACATTCATGACAGCTGCAAGCATACTCTCTTCTTGCTCACTCCAGGTCGAGGTGAAAAGATAATTAAACAAGTGATAAATCTGATTCTCCATCTCAAATTCTATCAATAAGATGCAAGCACCAACTTCAGAAAATGTTTTTAAAATAGCAGCTCTTCTTGGAAACAAGCTACTACCAGTTTCATCCAAATCTTGAAAACATTCCACTATCATCTTTAATATGATCTTCATAGTTTCATCATCATAGGGCAACTGGGGAATTACAATTCTCATTATCTCCATAAAACAAGAAGAAATCAGCAACTTGGTCTCTTCATCAGGATGCCCCAACCAATAGGGCTGATTCAAAAAATTCACTGCAGGAGCTAGTGCCAACTCCATTATCTCTGAAGGTGATGGCTTCACTTGTCTCAAACATTGTTCTAACAAATGAAGAATGTTCTCTTCATTTTCCTTTGACTGAAATTCTTTACCAAGTCTCTTTCCAACCATAAAGAGAGTCTCTGCCAACTTCATCTCTTCTTCATTAGCCATGCCTAACTGCCAACCTCTGGATACCACAAGAAACTGAACTAGAATCTGCACTGACTTTCGATGTAGTACCGGAGATCTCTATCACTCATCTGCCTAAGCATGAAGCACTGATCAACAGGATGGCAGGATCTTCTGCTCTGATACCACTGAAATATTCCCCTTAATTTTTTCCCAAAATTAACATTCAAATCAGCAACCAAACACTGATTAGCGTTAGCTCCAAAATGTAAACCAGCAAAGAAGATAACTCTAACCAAGAATGTTCACCAAGATCCCAATGTGGGCGAGGTGATAGCATATGGTCAGAGGATCATTAGGCATAAACAGAGCTGAAAGTACAATTCATCTGCTGATGCAGGCATCCACAAGCAGTGGGGATACTCCACTTATTCAGTGGGTGAGATTATTACATTATTAAAGGCGGCAAGCCAGCCATTTAAATCCTCACTTCCACTTATTAACGTGGGGGGAATACAGTCCACACAACCACTTATTTAGTGGGGGGAAACTTACAATTAAGAAAGATGATTATTTAAACTCAACCACTCAATCGTGGGAGTATGAAATTTAAACTAATTGCAGCAAATAAAATAAATAGCTGTTAGTACTACTAATCAGCTTTACAATGAATTAAACAGCTGCAAATAAGAAAGATATGCTTCCAAATCAATCAATGGTTAGAGTAACACTTCCTCTAACTCTTACAATACAATAATGATATAGAAATGAAGCTCAAACCAGCATTATATCAAAAACTAACAAGTCTGATCAGAAATAGAGAATACAGAAAATCAGACCAGCAAACTGTACATCAATGAAATGCACATAACTTTATCAATTTACCTCCAAATTGAGTGAAATCAATTGCAATGAACCTCTGGAGGATAGGCGCCCATGTCATGATGATGAAACAGCTTCAAAAAGCAACCATTAATTTACTTGCACAATTCCCAATGCTCCCAACATGGTACGACTCTTGAGAAGGGCGATTTAGCAAATAAAAATCAAAGACTTGGAAATAAATTCCAATCTCTTGTGGAAGGGGTCGCCTTGGGTCTAGAACCACTTTGCAAACATACCCAGAATGATATTTAATTTGCTCAAAAAGCTGTTAACAAAAAACACTTTCAGCTGTAGACAAACCAGCAACTCCAAAATGATAAAAACTCTCAAAATTCTTCAAATTAAATTCTGATCTTCTGTGGGAAGGGGTGCCCATGTACTAGGAATCAATTTCTTCAATACCCAGAAGCACATAAAAAACATACAAAAAGCTGTTAATGAAAACCTCCTTCAACCATGATATGACCAGCAAACACAATTCTGAAAATTATTATCAAAAACTACAAAATCTTCAACTTTGAAACTCAATGTGCACTTCTGGATGAAGCACACTCTCAATCCACCATCTAGGGAACCATAGTTTCAGGCCCGAAGAATGGAGTCAAATTGCTAAGCTTTCCCTTAGCCGGATTCTGGATTTCAAACCAGCAGCATAACTTTACAATATTTCCAAAGATGATCAGCTCTACAAACAGCAGCAATATATAAGCTTCAATTGGCAAATGAAGCAACAAGAGACTCTTCAAATTCCAAGAAGTTGAATCACTTCAACTTCCAAAAGGGATGCCACTTTAAGCATTTCACTTTTTGAAATAATAAAATATTAATCAACCTCTTTTAGGCATCCAACTTCACTTTGCAACAATAAAGCATTTAATAATTCATTAAATGCACCATTGACCCCTTAATGACCCCCTTTTAAAAACAACATGAAGTGATCATTCCTAGGCGTGGGGGTACAACTGAGAAACATAAAAATGACTAAGTATAAAACTTAATCCATGGAGATAACCAAAGCCAAACTGAAACTGAAGGATAGCAAAATGACTTGAGCTGAATTGCTGATGATGCTACTGCCAAAATTAGACTTACTAAAAATAGCCAACTGCTATAAATAGTAAGTTCACATCAAAACAAGAAAGCCAAACTGAACATTGAATTGCAAAGGATTGAACTGCTGCTAGACAGATACTGCCAAAAGATAGACTTGCTAAAAATAGTGAACTGCTATAAATAGTAAGTCTGCACAACAACCTCTGAACGCCAACTGAGCAGTATCTGAAAGAGGAAACCCTAATTTTCTCAGCTTAGCCTACGGATTCGAAATAGGTTAAATCCAAATGAAGAGCGTGGCCAAAATGGGGACATTACATCCTCCAATTGCTAGTGAAATAGGCCACAAAGAGAATTTTTGTTTCATCGTCCAAACATGACTGTAACTCCAAAATTCCTTCATCATTTGGTTCCATTGGACCTTGACTCTCCATCCATTCTCAGGAGTCTGAAGCTGATGAATCCAAGGAGGCTGCTTCCTCACTGACTACTTGGTTTTTCAAATTAATTATATACTTCCGACCCTTATTCTCAATGGAGATTGTATTCTTTTTCCAATTGTGATTGGCTTTGGTTGCCACCAACCAACCCCAACCTAACAATGCGTCGTACGCTTTCTTCCTTAATGAAATGACCACAAAGTTTAACAAAAATGTTTGAGTTCCAATAATTACCTTTTGTCCCATTAAAACTCCAAGCGCCTTAATACCTTGGTAATTTGCACCCACTAGTTGAAAAGTTGGCGGCCAAATGGTTGGCTTGCCAAGACTTCTCCAACTATCTTCTGGCATTCACGGCCGACCCGCCATCAATAATTGTATTGGTGATATTCCTTCCAAAGATCTCCATATTCACCACCGCTAGTTTCTTTGTCATGTTAACTATTAGTAACATTGGATCAATCACTTGGTTGCCTGATAGAGGAGGTTCAATTATTGGTTCTTCATTCTCACCAGATTTCAATTGGGTCGTAGTATGCACTGTTTCATTCTCCCTGATATAATAGCATTTTGAAGTTTAGTAATACTCTGTAATAAATCCACTACTTTAACTGGTACAGTAGCTTGAAGTACTTGTTGTGCAATATTTTTCTCGGATTGTAATTGGTTTGTTATTGTAACTACATTTGCATTTGAGTGACATCATTCATTGTCCATAGCATTCTCCACTTCACCCCTTGCTTCACAAATCCTTTCTAATTTTGTACGTGGGTCTAAATACACAGCGTTCTTTGCTTGGGCATGAGTAATGGCCAATACTTCATTATACCTTACATCAATCATATTGACACTAGCCTTTTGCTTCAAACATTTGGTGTCTTCATGGTTTCCAGGTCCACACCATTTGCATAGTAATTGCACTGTCTAGCTTGTACTAGCATTCTCTCGCAAAATGTCCCCATTCACTACATTGTCGGCATTGTATAATAGGGCATCCTTTGGGGTCATATTGTATATGGCTTTGTCCTTCTCTTTGATTTCGATAACCATTGGAGATGTATTATGTGGCATCAATGGAGTGGACTCCTCTCCTTGTGTAAAGAGTACTTGTGTACTCCTGGTCTTCAAATTGTAAGGGCACTCCTTTATTGAATGACCCATAACCTGGCAAATCTCACAAAACATCTTTTTAGGACAATTACCTTTTGTGTGCCCCTCAATTTTGCACTTAGTACACTGCAGTTCATTAGTTTCTTTGTTGGTTTCTTCCTCCGCCTTCAATTCTTTCATCATCCAGAGCATGTGCCTCCAGAGTGCTTGTACCATTCCTGATTTGTCGTCACTATTGTCATCCAAACTTCCATCTTCCTCTGTTTCTCTTTTGTTGCACGACGACATTTTATCTTCACTTTCTATGTCCATTGCTTGATTGTAGGCTTCAGCATACAATAACAGAGGCACTACTTTCATTTTCTTCCTTAGCAAAGGAATCAATCCTTTATGAACCAACTACTTTTTAGTTGTGATGAACCACACTCTGGTGATCCACTCTGCTACCACTGTAGTGAAATGCTCTGACACCACTGTGATGAACCGACACTCTACTTCGATGGTTTCACGGTGCTTGTAGGTCTGATTTGTATTTGGTGTTTGTTTCTTTTGTGTTTTTCGTGTTTTGATGTTTGATGCCAATGATACACATGAATTTAACAAGCATATGCATGTAATAGAAACTCAAATAAACCAAACTACTTATGAAAATTCGAACAAGACTCAAATGGTAGTCAAGAAGCATTCTTCATGATATAAGAGCTTACATGGAATAGACGACTTGCATCAAGTTTGAACAAAATACATCATATGAATTAATTTAACTTACAGCCAAACATCACTGTGAATAGTGACGTACTACAGTACCCGCCCCTAGTAAAATGCTCATACAAACTAACTTACGAACTTCTCCCACCAAATAACGGATTAGAAGTCTTCCAGTAGCAAGGGCGCCCCTTTTGGATGTGAAAGCAGCCACTAAAGAGAGGCGTTTTTCTTTCTTTTTGCTGTCATAAACCCTCAAACAAGGCGGCTGGCTGTAGATGCTTAAAAACAGCTCCAAAGTCTTCAAAAATGCAAGCAACTCCTTCTAGATGGCAAATGGAGACTCTAGCAACAAACCCCTTTTCAAAGGATGACTTCAACAACTTGTAATCAGCAAACTAAGCTCCAAATGGATCAACAAGAAACTAACCAGCAACTTTAGGGTGGTATTTCACACCATCAAGAAGCCAAAATTCGAAGAACAAAGCCCAATCCAGGCTTTCCCACTGCTGAAATCAAGAAACCCTAGTTTCTCTCTTCCACAACTCCACACTTCCAAGTTTCATTCAACAAAATAACTCTATGCATGAATGGGTCGAACTTTCTCTTGCATTCTTATAATTTCTCATTGAAAACACTATTCATTAAAAAAAACACTATTCACTTAAGTTATGTCTTTTTTCACTTTAGCCATGAATAGTAACTAAAAAATAGAAAGTGACCCCTTTAAATAATAGACACATGGTCCCTAAGCCTGAGGAAGTGAAATAAATGGTGAAGATCATCATTTTAAGCTCCAATAACACGCCAAACGCACAAATTCACCACGTAACCATACTTCGGATACTAATACTGCATTTTACCGACCAAGTGCCCGTTCCAGAGACCCTTTATCCAGAACCATTAGCCTACGAGGATCGACATAATAGGCTAATCCACCAACCCTGATGCTCGCGCAAGAATGGGGACATTACATTAGTCCATCGGCCAGTTGGTTCTCCAATTTCACTAGTAATTCCTTGAGCCTATGATTATAGGCTCACACATTCTCGTGCTTCCCTTGTTTGGTATTGTAGATCTCCGCCACAATTTCATTGTCGTCTCTCAAGAGTTTGAATTCCTCTGGAATGCTCTTTTCAATGCATCCCATGTATTTTGTGTGTTGCTCCAATTCTATGTACCAATCTATAGCTATCTCTCTGAGAGTTGCTGGAAATGATCTCAGCCAATACGCTTTGTCATCTTGACCAATTGCTACCCAAATTGTCTCACATGTCTTACAATGTCTTACAAGGTCTTCCGACTTGTTTCCAATGAACTTTGGAAGTTTTTGTCACTCTACATTCGAACTTGTTGGGGGTCACCTTCTTGCCTCCCTCCTTAACCCTTTGTGATGATAACCTGGTTGGAGAGTTTTGATTCGTACGTTCTGGTGCATTCCCTGCACTCTTAGACACGCCGCAATCCTTCACTCATCCCTCTTCAATGTTCATCACCCTCAGGTTGCCTTCGAGGTCCTTTCGATGCTCCCTTCATCCTGGTGTTATCAACTCTGATCTTCCAATGTTTGATTCTTTCGTCAGTGTCAAGTCTTCAATCTAGTGAATGGTCTCTGTCAGACCATTGGTAGGTTCTCCCTCGTCTTCCCCTTTGGCCGACTTTGATGGTACAAATGGTTTTTCAACAATCAGTTGGCAGGTTCTCCCTCACCTTCCCTTTCGCCCGACAGTGAACCTCCTTTGTCCGATGGCGATGGTCCCAATGGTTTGCAAATGGTGAGATTGGTGGGTTCTCCTTCGCTTTCTCCTTCATCCAACAGTGATGGTCCAAACAGTTCATTGATGGCGAAGTTGGTGGGTTCTCCTTCGCTTTCCCCTTCGTCCGACAGTGATGGTACGAATGGTTCTCTGACTTGGTCGACGAGGTCAGAGAATTTTGTGTATGCTTCATCGAGGAGCAGTAGGTGTTGTGCTATTTCTTCCCACTCTCCCTTCATCTATTCTCTTGTCATGAAATTTCTCTTTCTCTCCCAACTATAGCTTCGGCTTCTGCTCTTGGGTGGACTTGAGATTTCCCTCAAAAACCCTTCGCCTCTTCAGCTTCACCTCTCAGTCATCTCCTTTGTTCTCTTTGTTTGATGATCCTTAAAGATCACTTGATCTCTTGATCTTGACCACGTTGTTGTCTCTTCCCACCTTTATTGGGGTCTAAGGGCATGAATCTCTCAAATCTGGCCTGATTTCTTTAAAGCAAAAGTACCAAATGTTTGTTGCTCTATCTAATAAATTAAATACATGAATTAATAATGGAGATGAAAATGCATACCAAATACATGCGTAAAATATATCTTTATTCGCACATGAAACTATTACAGAAGTAGACCAGCAATGGTCAGCCAAGGATTAGAGTCGATCCGACTAGATCATACTACTATTCTTGATGATACACAATGTATTTAAAGGACTCAACAGTTGCCAAGAGGAACACAACCATTAACCAACCGATGCTTGTAACTACTTGAACCCATTAATACAAATAATTAATACATAGTCAGATAACCAATATTACCGAAGCATAATAATAGACATTGCACACCAACCACAAATCGCAGCTTGACAGTTGTTATTACTGGCTACAAATAATAGCCGTACCATTATCCTATGGTAGCATTGGTGGACTGTATCCATCTTTGTTAATAAGCTGCTGGTATAAAAGACAAAAGAGATAAAGTCTGAATTTGCTTGGTAGGGCCCATATTATATATTTTGATTCCTTTAAAGGAGACAATCTCTGACATCTGCAGTTTCTGTTTTTTGTAAGCCGTATGGGCATTGCAAATTATGAATGATTGTGTAAAAGGAATTGCTGATGATTATTGAGGGCCCACAACACGTCAACGCAGCCTACTACTATTTACGATCACAGCATATGCTTCCAAACAAGTGCCAGCCATATATTATTCGTGGTTTAGGATATTTTGTGGGCCATATTAAGTGAATAGTCATCTACCACAGCTACACACTGGGTCCCACATAGTGTTCTCAACCTTAAATATCATTTGGACTGCTGTTATTAAGGGATCGCAAGCACAGGAGGCAGCATCTGTTTGCTTCATGCCTACCGCAGTCTTCCAAGATCAAGTCAGCAGTCATTATTTAACTGCTGGGTATGGAGTGTAAACTGTCATTGCAGCATACAGAATATTCCTTGGTCTCTAGTGGCTTCCATACTATCCATTCAGGTACAAAGAAATATTTGCAAACTATACTAATATTGTACTTTAGGTGGCTGAATCAAATAAAGGCTACCAGCATTGCACAGTTGAATCAGAATACTATTGTACCAGCATTTGTAGGGCTTGCTGATCTTTCCAAGTGTAATCAGTCTGCTGTTCATGTGTCATTGGTATTAGTATACAGAAATGGTCAATTATATATTAAATGAGAAGGAGTTTAAGCTGTTGTAACCATTTGCATTTCCCATACTTTCAGTTTGCAACTTTCAGATAATAACAATGGGATATATATATATATATATAACACCAAGAATGAAAATAGAGAGTTCTGAAAGGCTTTTTCAAGCTACAATTTCAAAAGCAAATGGCATGTGATTGCTCAAATGTGTCATTTTTAAATGCTCTACTTTAAGATGCTTCTAGAATCAACTACATAGGATAATTCATGTTTGGCATTTTGGATCTCTTTACCAGAAATGGCTTTAATCTTCCCATTCCTAAACATGGATCCAATAGAACAATACAGAACGTCAGACACAGATCATTCTATGTAGTTGATTCTAGAAGCATTCAATAGAGAGGCAATATTCTTTATACAATAACTCAGGCAGTTATTTATCCCCTTTCCATTATCTTAACCAAACATAAGACATTATAGGAGATCTCAAGGGCTACAATGTGTTATACCCATACGAAATTTTTGTATTGTGTCAAGTTTTAAGCTGAAAACTTGTCTTTCCATCCATTCAAATGATTATATTTCAATGTCTTGCCCTATTAGTCTATGTTGTTTTTGATCTTTTCTACTAACAACTTTTGCATAGTTAGATGATGACTGCAAACTCGATAGAGACTAAACAATGATGATGTTCAAGGATGGATCAGGGAAGAAAGAACAGATTAGCATGCAAGAACAGCAGACAGGGCAGAAGTCTGTAAGTGTTTCAAGCATCTTTCAAAGAGAAAGTTAAAAGAAAGGGGCTTTGATAAAAAAAAAATTGCAAACAAAGAAAAAACAAAAATCATGGCAGCCTAATCAAAGATTGTGAACAGCAGAAAATGAATTTCACAACCAGCAGAAATCAAAAAACAAAGACCACCAGAATTCAAAAATTAGTACCCAAAACTTAAGAAAATGTGCAGAAATGTAAGCGATTAGCATCCACCTAGAGTAAAGAGTTTCAAGTCAACTTTTACTGCGCTTTTTAATGGTTATAAGTTTATAACCCTCATAATCTCTGCCCAAGTATCATGAGAAGTGGCAGAAATCTTAGTGAAAAGCACCTAGCAAAATGAAAGTGGCTAAAGCATTAGTGAAATGCGTCTAATGAGCTAATAGATTAGTCAATACAAGAGTGCACTTTTCATTGGTATTCGCCACTCAAAACTTCTCCAGCAAGGTAAAAAGTGGCACTAAGCTAAGTGATTTCCACCAAGAGTTAAAAGGGGATAAAGGAGGTATTTTTTACTATCATTCTCCTACTAAATGATTGTAAACATAGAAGTGAAGTGTGCCCAGCATGTGAAGGGTTTTCAAGAAAATATAAGTCACACTTTTTTGTGACAAATGTCATGCAAAACTTCTCCTAAATAACAAAGTTGTGTACCAAATATAAAGCAAGAAGTGATTTGTACCAAAGAAAAAGATGAATCCCATAACTTCTTTTCTTCATTCAACACTAGTTGTAATTGATAGAGGTCACATCACCCAAGATGTTCAAGTGATATTTGTTGAAGAAATAAAGAATTTGGTACCAAAGGATGGTGATGCTAATGAAGGATCACAACTAGGTAAAGAACTTAAAATAATTTGCTACCAAATAAACGCATATATTATGTTAGAGAAATATATGGAGGATTTATTACCAAAGCTTGATTGTTTTATGCAAAACATTACAAGTCGATCTTCAGTGAAAGATACAATAAATTTTCTTTTTGAGTTTCGACTCATCCTCATCCTCAATAGATCCCATACACATCAATTCAAAAGTAGAAGTTAAACATATAATAGCAATTTGTGAGCATGTATCAGAATAAGTATGGTCAACCAAAGAAAAAGAGCTGCTATCCATAGTATACATACTCGTCAGGTACTCAGTGACTCTTCGAGTACTCGCCATTTTTTTACCCACGAGTTTTTACAATGTTTACTTGCAAAGTTTGTAGGGCGAGTACTTGATGAAAACTCATCAATTTTTTTGACAAGTACTCACCAAAACTCAATGAATCCGATCTAAAAACTCACCACCATGGTATACATGGGTTTGATGTGGAAAATACTAGGGAAAAATGCAAAAAAAACATGGTTTGCTGCCCATAAAACCCTTCAATTGCCCCTCCTCCCATAAAAACATAGTATACATACTCGTCAGGTACTCAGTGACTCTTCGAGTACTCGCCATTTTTTTTACCCACGAGTTTTTACAATGTTTACTTGCAAAGTTTGTAGGGCGAGTACTTGATGAAAACTCATCAATTTTTTTGACAAGTACTCACCAAAACTCAATGAATCCAATCTAAAAACTCACCACCATGGTATACATGGGTTTGATGTGGAAAATACTAGGGAAAAATGCAAAAAAACATGGTTTGCTGCCCATAAAACCCTTCAGTTGCCCCTCCTCAACACGCACAGCAGCAAGCAAGCAGAGCTAATTGGGAAGATTTTTTAGGTAATTTAAAGAAAAAAAATCTAAAATTTTGGATTTGCATCAGGCTAGTTCTTTTTTTTAAGCATTTAAAGTTGTAAATGATTCCTAATTTTTTTAGCATGTCAAATGTACATAGTTTATTGAATTGATTCAATTTGTCTAAATTTTTGGATTGATTAAAATTTAAATTATTTACACTGATTTGAAATAGTTTTTTCCAAACATTTTCTTCTCTTTTTTTTTAATATAGGGTTTACATTTTAGGGTTAAGAGATGATAATATCATATTTTTATCAAATTCATTAATTCAATTACCATTTACCATATTACAATTAAATTTTTTAAATGCATTTGAATTTTACATGATTTTTAAGAAAAGTCATGATCAAATTGCTATATTTCTTTTTATCACTATTTTTTGTTCTTATCAATACTGCAGGTTAATATATAACCACAATGGCATCCGGCTCTGCATCTGGTTCAAACTTAGCAAGTGGACATCATCCCATTGGAAAGAGACCCCTTGGAAGCCATGACCCCACTTGGAAATGTGGCATAATTGGACTGGTAGTGAGGTTCGTGATTTGTAATTGGTGCAAGAAGAAGCTTAGTGGAGGCATCAATTGCCTAAAATACCATCTTGCAAGCATTCCTGGTCACAATGCCAAGTAGTGTGAAATAGCCTCAAAAGAGATGAAACAAGAGATGTTGGCCCTTATTGTAGCACTAGATGAAAAGAAATTGGAGAGAGCCAAGGCACAAGCAACCATACAAGAAGCCATTGCTCCTGATTTGCCAAGAGAATCTAATGTCGATACCCAAGGCATTGTGGGCTCTAGTTGCAATCCACATATAAATGGCCCATCCTCCTAATCCAACTTGAGTAGAGTTCAGTCACAGAGTTTTTTTTGCCTAAAAATGTACTAGAAGCACAACCTTCATTGGAAGCTACAAGGTGGAACAAGGAGGTGCACAAAGAAGCAAATAAGACTTGTGCACATTTTTGTTATTACAACAACCTTCCCTTCAATGTGGAAAGGAGCATATTGAGAGTGTTTGGTGACAACATTGATAGTTGCAGGAAAAGGGTATAAGGCGTCCTCTCCAAGAGATTTAAGTGTCAGGTTGCTCCAAGATGCTATTAGAGATGTACAACAAATTGTAGAAAATCAAAAGAAGTAATGGCAAAAGTTTTAATGCACAATTCTTTCAAATGGATGGATAGATGGAAGGAACCACACCCTCCTCAACTTTCTAGTGGCTTCAAATGGTAAGTTAGTTTTTTTGAAGTCAATTGATACCTCCAACAAAATAAAGAATGCAAAAAGTTTGAGCTTGATCTTGGAGGAGGTTATTTTAGAGGTTAGAGGTGGGCATACAAAATGTTGTCAAGTTGTACTGACAATGCAGCAGCATATGTGGCGGTTGGAAGATTGCTTCAAGAGATGCATCCAACACTTTTTTGGACCCCTTGTGCAACTCATTGCCTTGACCTTCTTTTGGAGGACATAGGCAAAATTGATTAAGTGAGACCAATTGTAGAAGAAGCAAGAGATATAACAAAATATATTTATAATCACCGCGGGTTCTTAACTCGATAAGAGATCACACCAAGGGGGAAGAGCTTGTGCAATCGGGTGCTACAAGGTTTGCAACTAATTTTGTAACGTTGCAAAGTATTTCTAGTTTATTGACTCCCTTGAAGCAGATGTTTATGAGTCAAGCATGGCTAGACTCAGCTTATTCAAAGAAGGTTGATGGAAAAAGGACCACAAAATTAGTTTTTGATGATGTTTTTGCATATAGAGCTATAAACATTGTCAAGATAACTTCAAACTTAATTTAAATTTTAAAATGAATCCTTTATTTTTAACTCTAAAAGTATTTAGTTTCATTGCAAGTTGTAACTTAAATTTGTTTGTACTTTGTACTTTGTAGGTAACAGAGTTGTTGGTGAGGGTTCTACACTTGGTGGATAGGGTGAAAAAATGAATGGGATATATTTATGAGGCCATCCAAAACTACTACAGGGGGGATGCAAATAGATTTTCCCCTAATTGGGAGATCATTGATTGAAGGTGGAACAATCAACTCTACCAACCCATTCATGCAATAGGGACTACCTCAACCCCAAGTTTTTCTTCTTTGATAGCTTTGCAGATGTTAATGGGGAGGTTATAAAGGGCCTATCCACATGCATTGATAGGATGGTACCTAAGGTTGAGGTGAGAGACCTCATCATTTTTGAGTTGCAGAATTATAAACAAACTAGGAAGCTCTTTTCTTAGCCATTAACTATACAAAGAAGAACCACCCAAACACCAAGTAAGAAAAAGTGAAGTCTTATATCTTGCAACTTATAAATTGCAATTATTAATAGAATAGTCGATATTTTTTTATTTACAAAATCTTGAATATCTTATTTGCAAGTTCTTGGTAGGAAGATTGGGGTGGGAATACCCCGAATCTACAAAGTCTAGCCCTTCAAATCTTCTCTCAACCTTGTAGTGATTCTAGTTGTGAGCGCAATTGGAGTTTGTTTGATGCCATTCACATAAAGAAGCATAATAAGTTGACTCAACAACACCTCAATTATCTATTTTTTGTGCAATATAACCTTTGGATTCGCACAAGAAAGGTGGAGGGCCAACCAAATCAGCTTCTTGGTTTGGATCAGATTGATCCCTACAATGACTAGATTGTGCAGGATGATGAACCCTCCTTGTTTATAGAGGATGAGATTGTTGATTTCAAGAAGCAAGCTAAGGAGGATGTGGCTGCAGCAAAAGCAAGGGAGATTGGGTTGTCATTGGATGACAGTGATGGAAAAGGAGTCATTGCCATCTAGCAGCAAGGTGGAGCCATGAGCATAGTCTTCTAGGTCAAGCAAGGAGCCACAATGGAGTGCAAGGACCATACCCTCTACCCCCAAATTTTTCAATAGAATAGGGAAGGGTAAATTGTAAAAACTTGAAATTTTTTACTTGCCTAGATATGCAATTTATGATGATGATTTTTAAAGACAATCATCATAAATTCATAATAGTTATTAGTTAGCAACTAACTATTGTATCCATTATCCGGCTTTGCATGATGATGTGATTTTGTAATCCATTTGTATTCAAGAATCAAATCTAATAGAAGACACTTCCTCATGGTTTTCTAGACTCATTTGATATATTTTGTAATTGAATTTTGCAAAGAAAAATCTTTTTTTAGAAATTTAAGTATTTTTTAAGTTGACGACTTTTGCCAAGTCGAAAATTTTGGGCTTGCCAAGTACTCTCCGAGTTCAAGTTTGAGAACTATGCTGCTATAAAAGATTCATATCCTCATTCCTACCCTAGTTATAAGAGAGAATAGTAACACGTTTGGTAATGAAGAGTCTAATTGTTTCCTTCCTTTTAAGGATGTATTCTTTGAAGCCAATTGCTTTAATGAAGTTAAAGCAACCCAATTTGCCCAAGGACTACCACTATGGGATGATGGATGGCAAAGTTTGTTATCAAAAGATGATTTTTTGCTAATGATCTAATGCTTCAAGATTTAGACCTTGACAAGTTCTCAGATGAACATTCAATCGATGAAAATAATGAACTATTCCTACCACGAGATGTACAATTGATACCCATTGTTGATCCAAAATGTCAAGAACAGGTGATGGAATTTCCTTTCAATAACTTTAGCCTTTCACAAAGGATGATACTAGGACGCAGTTTAGGGTTGTGTATGCTAAAATAACAATTGAAAAACATCATATTGGATATGTGGTGGTTAGTATTTCTGCAAATGAGCTATAGCCATAGGACCTTGATAAATACCTTCAAAAGGATTCATAGTATGTCCACCTACTAGAAAAAGTGTGACAAACAGCAATATGATGGGCCTCTTGAAAGCTACGCTCCACCCAAGACTCCAACCAATGCGCCCAAGCTGTATGGCGCCCAAATACAAGAAAAAGGGTCTCCAAGACAACAGAAAAATGTCACTTCCAGCTTAGCTACCCCAACTCTCCACACCTCAAAAGGTCGTACCATCAAGAAGGGGCGATTTGCTCCAATAAATTGAAATCTTCTCCAAAAGATCCAAACCAATACTTGAAATAATCGCCCTTGCAAGAGAAGCTGATTGGTCAAGTACCCATTTCGAAAACAATCTCCATTTTTGTTTTATGAGCAAATATGTGATTCCCAGGTTCAAAAAGAAAGCTCCTGAAACTGCAACTAAACACACCAAACTGAAAGAGAAAGCACACCACACCAAAACCAGCAAACCCACACCAAAAAAACCTACTAAAATCCACTCAAAATTATTGAAATATCTTCATCCTTGAAGCACAATTGTGATCTCTGCATGAAATCACACAACACCAGCCTGAGCAAAGTCTTTCACTATAGGGGCTAGTCTTAGAAACTAAGAGGTATCGTCCTCATTCCTATCCTGCAATCTCGGGCTTCAAACCAACAGCATATTCCTGTAATATCAAACTCCGGCATAAAGAAAAGAGCCTCCAAAATGATATGTTATCAAACTCCAAGTTAGGGCGACCAAGCAACTCTAAAACCCACGCCTCTCCTCAAACTTTTGAATTTTAAATTTAATTTTTAATACTTTCCTTCATACTTGGGTGCCCAAGGTGAGAGATAAAATAATTTAACTTTAAAAACAACCTTAAGTCATATAGCTAGGCGTCCAAGGTCACTTTTTAATGAGTCCCCCTTATGGCCCCTTTTTAATTTAAAAATATAAAGTTACTTTATTAAGCACACATTTCAAGGCATTAATCAAATATTAAAATAATTTCCTCGAAGTGACTTTATCATCTAAATATGCTGCACTGACAAGCCTAACTTGGTCCAATGTTTTGAAAATGGACTTACTATTTTTAGTAAGTGCTAAAAATAGTAAATCACCATCCAAAGCTTTAACTAGAGAGTAACTAACAACACACCAAGGCTCACTATCGACAGTGAGCATCCAACTGGCCCTGCTAAAAATAGAAAGTCCCCCGGCAAACAATAAACCCAAATTGGAACTAAGTCCCTTAACTGAACCACCTAACCAACAGGAACTCAGGAATTGGCTAGAGGTAATGTCCACTGGTTAGAGGCTAGGAGGGGACATTTCAGTCCGCCCTCCCCAAAGATTGCTTGCCCTCAAGCAATCGTAGTGCTGGATGTTGAAGTATCTGCTCACTCTCCCATATAGCATCCTCAACAAGTAAGTCTCGCCACTTCACCAAGTACTCGGTGATCACTCTCCTCCTAACGGTCCTCTCTCTGAAATCAATAACTACCTCTGGTATAAGCTCCAACCTCCCCTCATCCAATGGGGCTAACACTGCTGAAGGTACCACATTATGTCTGAGTGCCTTCTTAAGGCGTGATACGTGAAATACATTATGCATTCTACTATCCTCTGGCAACTCCAGCTCATAAGCAACCCCACCAACCCTCCTAGTGACTCTGAATAGGCCATAAAATCGGGGTTTCAGCTTCTCTGCTCCACTCTTTTTGAGAGTGGACTGCCTGTATGGCTGTAGTCTGACATAAACCATGTCACCCACCTCAAATTCCCTCTCTATCCGATGCTGGTCAACGTACATCTTTTGTTGATTTTGAACCTACTGAATGTTTTCTCTCAATGATCTCATGATGTCCTGACTCTCCTGCAAAAATCCTTAGCTTGGGGCACTCTACAATCACCAAAAATCAAATCAATG
The DNA here is from genome assembly GCA_007258455.2 of Sequoia sempervirens. NCBI lineage: Eukaryota > Viridiplantae > Streptophyta > Pinopsida > Cupressales > Cupressaceae > Sequoia > Sequoia sempervirens. The sequence continues at coordinate 404,405,164 of VDFB02047230.1, read as the reverse complement.
AAGATAGGAGCCTCATACCCATACAATGCCATGAAAGGAGACATCTTGATGGACATATGGTAGGTAGAGTTGTAGCAAAACTCTCCTAAGTGCAGCCATCTAACCCAAGCCTTCTGCTGCCCTAAAACATAATACCTCAAGTAACCTTCCATCCACTTGTTAACCATTTCAATTTTTCCATCTGTTTGGGGGTGGTAGCTAGTGTTGGGAGTCAACTCTTTGCCACAAAGTTTGAACAATTCCTACCAAAACAAACTCATGAATTTGTTGTCCCTATCACTTATGATATTTCTAGGTACCCCATGAAGTCTAAACACCTCCTTGAAGAATAAATTTGCCACTTGTAATGCTGTAAACCCTACTGATATAGCAAAGAAATGGGAAAATTTAGTCAACCTATCCACTACCACATAAATGCAATCCTTCCCTTGCACCTTGGGAAGTCCTATGATGAAATCCATAGTTATACTCTCCCATTTTTTAGCGGGAATGGGTAATGGTTACAGTAGACCTACAAGAAACGTGTGCTCATTTTTATTCTATTGAAACACCTGACACTCACGAACATATTTGGTTATGTCATCTTTCATTCTCTTCCATGAGAACCTCTCATGGATCTGCCTGTATGTCTTGTAAAAACCTGGGTGACCAGCCAATGGAGTGTCATGAAATGTCTTCAAAATCTGCTCCTTAAACTTAGTTTCAGCCACAAGAAGTATCCATCCTTTATAGAAAATTAACCCATCCTTCACACTATACCTTTCATCATTCAAAGTGCCATCTAGTATACTGTTAGTGAATGAGTCTTTTGCATAATCAACTTGTATTACTTCTTTCCAATCTGTTGCTATCTCAAAAATAATGCATAAGTGTGGCCTTCTAGAAAGAGCATCAGCAACTACATTGCATTTCCCTTTTACATACTCAATATCAAAGTCAAAGGCTTGAAGTTTGCTTACCCATTTTTGTTGCCTTTCACTTAGATCTTTCTGATTTAAGAAGTATTTGAGGCTGTTATGATTCATCTTAACCACAAATCTGCCCCCAACGAGGTACTATCTAAACTTAGCCAAGGCATGCATGATGGCTAACATTTCTTTATCATATATGGAATAATTTCTTTCAGCCCCTCTCAATTTTCTGCTCTCAAATGCTATTGGATGCTTACTTTGCATTAGGACAGCCCCTATTCCTTCTCCCAAAGCATCACACTCTAGCTCAAAAGGTTTAGTGAAATCCGGAATAGCTAAAACGGGGCACGAGCTCATCAATACCTTGAACTGATCAAAAGCTCTCTATGTTGATTCGGACCAAGTGAATGCCCCCTTTTTGGTCAAGTCTATAAGTGGGGCAGCAGCCTGTGAGAACCCTTTCACAAATCTCCTGTAAAAACTGCATAGCCCAAAGAACCTCTTAAGCTATGATAAATTTGTAGGTGGTGGCTAGTCTTGTATTGCCTTAATTTTATCAGGGCCTACACGCACACCATTTGCACTAATGATGTGCCCCAATTAAAGCAACTCATTCATGCCAAATTCACACTTAGATTCCTTTCCAAACAATGACTCCCTCTCAAGAATGCCAAGCACCTCATCTAAGTGTTTCAAATGCTCCTCCCAAGACTTACTGAAGATAAGAATGTCATCAAAGAATATCAGGACATACTTACAGAGTTGCTTGCTGAAAACTCTATTCATACATGACTAGAAAGTGGTTGGTGCGTTTGTCAAGCACCTGAAGGTTGTCTTCTCCACATCCTCTTCCCTCACTCTAATCTGGTGATAACCTGATCTCAAGTCAATTTTAGAGAAGTAACCTGCCCCATGTAGCTCATCTATCAACTCATCAATGCAAAGAATGGGATACCTATTCTTAATTGTCTTTTTGTTCAACTCTCTATAGTCCGCGCACATGCACATGGTCCCAACCTTCTTCACCAACACAACTGAAGAAGCAAATGGGCTCTTACTCAGTCTTATGTGCCCCATCTCAATCAACTCCTGAATGGCCCTCTCAATTTCATCCTTGTGCCTCTTCGGATGACGGTAGGGAGTGGTAATGACAAGTTTGGCTCCCTCCCCCAACTCAATGACATGCTCAATACCTCTATCAGGTGGCCTCCCTGGAGGTATATTACCAAACACCTTGCTCCTCTTGGTAAGGAGCTCCTGTATATCAAGTGGATAGGTCCTTTTGACCTCCTCAGTGACTGTAGGCATAACAATGCACTCCACTACCCACTCAATCCGATCATGTCTAAAAAGTTTTTCTATGCGTTTGAAGGTCACAACATGTGGTCCTCCATTGGACAAGCCTCTCAAGATGATGTTTTTACCCCTTGATTTGAATTTTAACACCATGGTTTGAAAGTTGAGAGTAATCTCTCCCAACAAACATAGCCACTAAATCCCCAACACTGCATTTGTGTCACCTATGCCCACCACATAAAAATCTTCTTTTATCTCATGGCTGTCCAACTAAACACTCAACTACGAAACCATCCTAGTACACTAAATGGTGAATCCATCCGCCACCATAACTCTAAAACCACCAACTTCCCGTGTCGGGAGCCCTCTGCGTGCTATAAGGCCCTCATCAATAAATTTATGTGTGGCTCCTGTATCGATCAAGGCTACCATACGCTGCCCCTGAATCACACCTCTAATACGCATGGACTCATTCCTTTAGAAGTTGTGAAGTTGAGCTAACATCACACTGCTATCCTCCACCTTTCCACCTTCTTCTAGAGCCTTTTCCTCTTCACTTTCATCAGTTACAACTTGCTGCTCTGAATTTTGTGCAACCCCTTCATCATCTGATTGGTATTATATCAGCAAAGTTTTAGCCTTAGAAGCACATGTATGACCCTGTGTGTATGGCTCTTTGCAAGTAAAACATAGCCCCTTCCTTCTCAACTCATTAAGGGTTTCACTGTCAATTTTAGTGTACTGTTTCTTGGGCTACTCATGCTTTTTTTGGGTGAATTTCTTGTCCTTATCCTTCTTAGGCAGCGAACTCTTTGACTAAAATTTGCTCTTAAATGTTGATGTCTCCATATCTCTAGCCTAGGAAGTGATTTGTGCATGCCTCAAAGTTATCATTCCATTATACCACCACTCGTGAGCAATGCCATCTAAATGTATGGATGCATATTGTATGGATTCAAGCTCAGGCATAGGATTCAATGTGAAGTAGGTGTCAAGTTTTTACACCCACACCCTTGCTGCCATCTTCCCGGACCCATTAAAGTAAGGAAGTGTAAGCTTCCCAACCTTTCTTTGTAACTCATTTTGCTAGTCCTTATTCCCCCTGTGGTTAGAGTGTCTCATCCTCAATTCAATGTAATCCCTCAGTGACATGTCCATCTAAAATCCAGGCCCTACATCAATCCAATCCTGTCTAAACTGCTCCTACTGCTCCAACAATGTGAGCTCAGGGTTAACCAGGGCTTCTATCCACAGTGGGAAATTTGGCATAAGTGGTCTTGCCAAAGCTACCTGGTTACCAACTACTTGTTGTTCTGCCCTATTTCCTTGACCCAAATGATCCATCCTTTGTACCAAATTTGCTAACCTGTCATTAGTTTCTTGTTGTTGTTGTGCTGCCCTCAACTATCCGCTAACCAAGGTGTCAAGTAAGATTGCCATTCTATCCGAAGGTTCCTCATTTCTCTCATTCCTGTTATTTCTTTCATTCCTATCACCATCTCCACCCCTGTCTCCCACGTTTCCTATGTTAGAAGACCCACTGGATGAAGTTTCTATTTGCTGCTCTTCTTCCGATGATGACCAATGTTCCCAAAAACTCTCTTCCTTTCTCCTACTTCTTTCTAAATACCTCCTTTCTCTATCACTTTGGCTCAGAAATTTAAACCCACTGGCAAGCAAGTTGATTAGAGCTCTGATACCACTGTAATAATCAACCCCCCAAATTTTTTTTTTTGTTTTTCCCCATTTGCTGCTTGCTGTTTTAAAGTTTCATGAAGTGTTTTGCATTGCTTGTATAGGGTTTTACATTTGCATTTGAATATTCAAAGTTGTGCATAAACAAACATGATATAAAGAGAAATATAACCTAGAATGAACACTTTCAGAAGCAATGAAAACTCTGATTTCTTTCAATAATATTTCAGTCATACAAGTAATATCAGAATCAGATTTAAAGCTAACTCAGACCTAGAAAAAGTGTGACAAACAGCAATATGATGGGCCTCTTGAAAGCTACGCTCCACCCAAGACTCCAACCAATGCGCCCAAGCTGTATGGCACCCAAATACAGGAAAAAGGGTCTCCAAGACAACAGAAAAATGTCGCTTCCAGCTCAGCTACCCCAACTCTCCACACCCCAGAAGGCTGTACCATCAAGAAGGGGTGATTTGCTCCAATAAATTGAAATCTTCTCCAAAAAATCCAAACCAATACTTGAAATAATCGCCCTTGCAAGAGAAACTGATTGGTCAAGTACCCATTTCGAAAGCAATCTCCATTTCTGTTTTATGAGCAAATATGTGATTCCCAGGTTCAAAAAGAAAGCTCCTGAAACTGTAACTAAACACACCAAACTGAAAGAGAAAGCACACCACACCAAAACCAGCAAACCCACACCAAAAAAAACTACTGAAATCCACTCAAAAATATTGAAATATCTTCATCCTTGAAGCACAATTGTGATCTCTACATGAAATCACACAACACCAGCCTAAGCAAGGTCTTTCACTGCTGAGGCTAGTCTTAGAAACTGAGGGGTATCGTCCTCATTCCTATCCTGCAATCTCGGGCTTCAAACCAACAGCATATCCTTGTAATATCAAACTCTAGCATATAGAAAAGAGCCTCCAAAATGATCTTTTATCAAACTCCAGCATATAGAAAAGAGCCTCCAAAATGATCTTTTATCAAACTCCAAGTTAGGGCGACCAAGCAACCCTAAAACCCACGCCTCTCCTCAAACTTTTGAATTTTAAATTTAATTTTTAATACTTTCCTTCATACTTGGGCGCCCAAGGTGAGAGATAAAATAATTTAACTTTAAAAACAACTTTAAGTCATACAGCTAGGCGTCCAAGGACATTTTTTAATGAGTCCCCCTTATGACCCCTTTTTAATTTAAAAATATAGTCACTTAAGCACACATTTCAAGGCATTAATCAAATATTAAAATAATTTCCTCAAAGTGACTTTATCATCTGAATATGCTGCGCTAACAAGCCTGACCTGGTCCAGTGTTCCAAAAATGGATTTACTATTTTTAGTAAGTGCTAAAAATAGTAAATCACCGTCCAAAGCTCAAACTGGAGAGTAACTGACAACGCACCAAGGCTCACTGTCGACAATGAGCATCCAACTGGCCCCGCTAAAAATAGAATGTCCCCCAGCAAACAATAAACCCAAACTAGAATTGAGTCCCTTAACTAAACCACCTAGCCAACACGAACTCAGGAATTGGCTAGAGGTAATGTCCACTGCTAGAGGCTAGGAGGGGATATTACAATGTGAGCAACCACAGTTAAAGCCTTTACTCAAACAAAGGGATAGTTATTTTTTCCAACCTATAAATGGTCTCATGTAATGCATTTTTCTTCGCTTAGTTTTCACTCATAAAAGTGCGTTTTTGTTTTGTTTTGTATTGTGTTTCCCAATTCGTAACATTTTCTTTATGTGGTATTCCATTTTCCCTTTCTATGACTCTATTGCCCAACTAATAAGCCTTGGTCTACAAATTAACCAAATATTTTGGGTTCTCCTATTCTACAAATATACCTCACGGTCCCTAAACAAAGCCAATTGTACACATGAAATTTTCATATTGTGTCAAGATTCAAAGCTAAAACCTTGTCGTTTTATCCATTCAAATAGTTATATTTCAATGTCTTGCCCTATTAGTCTATGTTGTTTTCAGTTTTTTCTACTAACCTTTTATGAAGGGTTAGAAGATCACTACAAGCTTGATAAAGACTAAACCAAAGATAAATTGGGGAAGAAAGAATAGATCGACATCCAAGAACAGCAAGGGGTGGTGGGCCCAGCTCGATTGGCAAAAGCATCCTGTTGCAGGCAAGAGGTTATGAGGTCTAGTCTCCCCACCACCCCCGTGGTACCAGAGGGCATGTTGCGCCAACGTCACCAGTCACGTGAAAAAAGCTTACCAGGCGCACTGCAGTTAATAGGGGGACGGATACCCAACCGATTCCTGCAGTCTAAAAAAAAACATCCAAGAACAGCAAATGAGGCAGAAGTCTTCCAATGTTTCAGTCATCTTTCAAAGTGAGATAAAATCAAAGGAAAGGTGCTTTGATAAGAAAAAAAAATTGCAACAGAAATAAAAAATTTAAAATTGTGAACAGTAGAAAACAAATTTCATGACCAGCAGAAATCAAAATTGAATACAATCTCCTCATGTTTTAATGACCTTTTAACAATTAATAGATTCCCTGTTCATAATTTATACATTACAAGTCATGACAAGACCATAGCTATATATATATATATGGAGATTTGTTTGATGGGGTTGGGAAGTGGGAGGTCAGGATGGGGGACCATCTTTTATACCCTGAAATCATACTATTCCTTTTTCACGGCTTGTTTCATACTTCTGATCTAGTAGCATAGCTTTTTAGTGTAGTGATTGCCTCCGAGTATGTAAGACTTAGCATTTGTTCTTGCCTAACGCATTATTAGCCAGCCCCTCATATGCAGCCAAAATTTAGATTCTCCACAATGGTGATCCAATTGCATAAATATGGACACTAATATTACCATGCATTGATCCAAAAATGTCTAGTTAGTGAATATAGCTGATAATTTGCTTTCTGTCAGGTGGACCTCTGTCCCAATGGCTCTAACCCCACCTAGCATTGAACCATTTGTTTACAATAAATTTAAACAAGAAAGGAGAAGAAAAAACAAAACCAAGAATGTGATTATTTACGCTTCTAAGATATGATAATGGCCATATAAATAAAACTTCTTACCTTTAGTGGAACCGATAGATTGGCTGTGCGTAATATAGCTTCTGCAATACTGTAGCCATACCATGGCTAAGGCCAAATTTGTTCATAAACACATTAATTCAAAATGGTTAGACAGAAATTAGTAAGTACAAAGAATTAGGAACTAACGTGTATCATACAAATGCAAAAGTTCTATAATTAAAAATCAACATAAACCAATGTGGAAAATTTGAGCACTACAATGTTATAAGTAGCACATTTTGTTTATGGTTAAAGAAATTATTGGCTCATTTTCATTTTAATATAAAGTTTAGTGATGCTAGCTTTAAATAATTATACAGAATATTAGAAAGAAAGAAAAACAGAGTAGGAGAAAAATGCAGAAAATAGAGATAGACGACTGCTTTGCTATTCTTATTCAATCAGAAAATGAAATGGAGTGAGAAAGATGAGCAACCAAACGCTAGCTAATCTGATTAGATTGAGCCTAGCTTATTAATAAATTTTATAAAGCACAATTTCAAGTCTTAATATTGTGCATTTATTTCCTAGATAAATGCACTTTTATAATATAAGTACATATGGCTTACATTTATGACCATTATATTAAATATTCTAACAGTACTTCTACATAAAATTATTTGAGGTTAATTCAGGAAGCCCAATAAAGTAGTTTTGGAGTCGTATCAAAAGGTGTTTGAACTTTCGAAATCCTTGAATATTCACTAGCAGCATGGTCTATTGCTACATTTGAAATCAACTTTTCTATGAATTGAATTACTATTACTTATCATAAAATAAGGTATGATTCTCATGGTACAGAAATCAAGATTAGAGAATGTTCACCTTAAATATTTCGACAGGAGTAAACCAAGCTGTATCGTTCTTCTTGTACAAAGAATCTAAGTATTGCATATATGCATTCCTCCCTGAAACACCAACGGAAAGGCCAAACATTTATGTAAGGTAAGCTTCCAGAAGCATTCAAAACCTTCTGCTCTTGTATTGAATTGGCATATATTCTCAAAATATTCTTCTTTTTGTATTGGAGGAGGACAATATTTTCTAAATTGTAGTGGTCTCTGATGGGGTTATTTATGATAGTGAATTCATTTTGTTACAATAACTAGTTGATAAAGTTGCTACTTATTGTACAATTTCAAAAAAAAATCAAGATAATATAAGGGGCAAAAAGAAGGGACAAACTTCTTAAGATGTGGTATTTCTACCTAAAGATATGTTACGAAACTTAAGAGCAAAAAGCTATGTTCCATAGCATTTTGGGGATGAGGACGGGGGGACAGCACAGGACGCATTTTGAGGACCACAATTTGAGGGCAATTTTTTGAGGATGGTGAGGAGACGGCAATATATATGAATTATTCAAAATATATTAATATCCAGCAATAACAGCAATATAACAGTAAAGATAGAAGGGAGACACTCAAACTTAATCATGACAGCAGTATAACAGCAATAAAATTTAATCATGACAGCAATGTACCAGCAGTATAACAGCAGTTCAATGATGACATTAGCATAACAGCAGTTCAATGATGACAATAGCATAACAACAATATAACAGCAGTATAACACCAATAAATATTAAGATTTAATCATGACAACAGTATAACAGCAGTTGAATTGACAATAGTATAACAGCAGTTTAAATTTTTAAGTTTAAAAATTAAAATTAGAATTTAAAGTTTAAATTCAAGTCTCAAATAGTCAAACTTCAAAATACAACTACGTCTCATCTGGGCTATCAATATCAAAAGATGAAGACTTTGTGTCACTCTCTAGCTGAAGTGGTTCATCCAATGGAATCTCAACCAATCCTGGTTGCACCTCCTCCTCATCAATTTACCTAACATCTTCAAGAATCAACATCCATATCAAAAGATGAAGACTTTGTGTCACTCTCTAGCTGAAGTGGTTCGTTCAATGGAATCTCAACCAATCCTGGTTGCACCTCCTCCTCATCAATCTACCTATCATCTTCAAGATCAACATCCCAACATGTTGTTAGCGTATGTCAATACTCAATAGTTTGCCGATCCTGAATTCTCAAGGCACTATGAACTACAACTAGCTTTTTTGTTCATTTAGATGTAAGCCTATTCCTCTTGATAAAGTGGATGAAACCATAGGTGGACCAATTCCTCTATGCAACAGAGGAACTAGCAATCTGTGAGAGTAGATGAATAGCAAGTTGTTTTAGCTCTAGTGTGTCCTTCCCATGAAATTTTCACCATCCAATGGGGTTTTTTCGTCCAATGGTGGCTCTATCCATCCTAGCCTCTAGTTTGCTAAATGTAGGGCCTTGAAGATCGGAAAAATGAAACCACTGCTCTCAAAATATGGTTACCTCCTCATTCCATACATCTTACAAAGGGCCTTCATAAATGCCTCCATTACCTCATCATCTTCAAAAGGAAGAATTTGGCCAACTCTAAGTGCATACAACTTGGGATTAAGAGCATAGGCAGCCATATGAAGAGGGGTGTTCATTGTGTTCCACCTCTTTGTGACAATGGGCCTAATATGTTTCTCACAGAATTGCAATCCAGGATCCTTGTCACAAATTGCTTGCTTCATTTGATCAAGCATGCTATCAAAAGTCTCATAAATCTCTCCAAGGCTAGGAGAGTCTATATTTGCATACCTAATTACCCCCACAACAGGTGATATGATAGAGCAAAAATATCTAAGTATGACATTAACACTATTAATAATGTAAATTAAAATTTGAAAATAAAAAAGTAAAACAAAGTAGAAACTCAAACATATTAATTAATATTCAAATTATTGAATAAAATTTTCTTACTTGATATTTGGACCACTAAGTGTCATTAAGCACCCTTTCTCTCATCACATTCCTTTCTTCTATCTTTGATTGAGCCCACTTTTTCCACTCTCCACAAACCACCATGGATTGTAGAGCATCCTACACCTCCAACATTCTCTCCAGCAAAATAAAAATAGCTAGCATATCTAGACTCAACTGGTTTGAGGAATTCTTTCTTTGAATAAAAATGGAATAGTGCAAGCGAAGTGTGATGGTTACATACAAACATTTGTATGTCTTAGCTTTGGCCACTGCTATCTTCACCCAATCTATTTTTCCAATGTCTTTCAAAGCATGTACACAACATGGAGTCCAAAAATATGTTCGTAAACGCTCTCAACCATCAAACCAACTAACTTACAAACACAAGTTGAATCTATCACAACTTGCACAACATTAGAAGACCCAAACTCCTCTATGGCCTCCTTCAAAATGGCAAACCGGTAATCAGCATCCTTACGTTTCCCAAAACAATCAATAGCTCTATGAAAGTATGAACCAATAGGGCATGTAACAATAATATTAATAAATGGCCAATGTCGAATATGAGTCCACCCATCCATGACAATGGAACAACTAGTCCTAATCCATGTTTGTCTCATCTCCTCCAACATGTTCACCTTTGAATATTGTTTGTCAAGAAGGGAGGTATGCAATCTATGTTCTCTAAGGGGAGCAAAAGAGGGTCCAACTACCTTGCATCTCTCAACATACCTTTGAAATAAGGAGACCTTGCCAAATGAAATGCAATAGCATGGGCAAAAAAAAATTGGCCATTGAATCATCAGCTTGTTCACATTTTTGCAAATTCATTAAGCCTATCACTATTTTTTTTACCTGCACTAGAAGTGGCCTTCCTCTTCCCTCTATCACAAATCTCTCCAATTGATACATTGGAATAGTCATATTGATCAAATGCTTTTATAAGGAGAGAGCATAGTCTCCAATTTTTAACTCAACATTATTGATTGTGCATTTAAACAGTCTACACTTATTTCTTGAGGTGTTTATAGGGAATTTCTAATATGCATAGAGACAAAGAAAAGTCAATTGATTTACCTTTTATTGAAAGGTTTAAAATTTTAAATGTTACAATGTTGCCCATAGTCATAGGACTTGGCTAGGACACATCAAAACCGGTAAATCCAAGTCAACTTATCCCAAAGAAATAGGAAAGTCCTCTTATTTGCAAAAGCATGGCTTGAATCAGCTAGACTCAGTTAGAATTGGCTCACTAGCCCTCGAAAACTCAACTAAACTTGGTCAATCTCGATCCTCATAACCATTTTGTGGAAAATATAATATTCCAAAGATTTTTCAATTTATTGTGTCCCATATCGAATGTTGATGCAATGGTTTTCCAAGTGTTGAGTTAATTTCAACTCTTTGCCATGCAAAGTACACGCCAGATCTAAGACTAACGACCACGATGTGACTTGTGCAAATCATTAGCCAGTACATTGGAGTCTTTATTACCTCAAATGTCATGAATATTCAAAAAACTTAATCCAGATTATCTAGATAAAGTCATCTTCTCTTTCCCCTCTCTCTCTACGATTTTTCTAGTGCCTTTTTTTGTCATAGTGTATAATTTCGCTTGCTGTGATTCAAATCCATTGTCCATATTATCCATTTCTACTACTAGGTTGCTCTCTTGAATCACGGCATTTGTTTATTTGATCTTAGTAAGCATTCAACATGAATTTACTCATATAAAATTTAATTGATGTAGTTGTGGTAGGTTTTCAGATATAAATCTCCAACCAACTCCAATATTGTGTAAGTTTTATTCTCTCTTCTGCTTTAAGTGCTATAGCTGTCCTCGTATGCAGGGCAGAGGAATTTTTTTTCTTTTGTTATTTATGGCTTTTCAAAATTATTTTTGGCTAAGCTATTGAATAATTAGAGTCAGAAAGGCTAAACTGGATATAGTTCACTTCAAGAAACATGCACAAACAATTGGGCGGAGATATGCTCCAGAACTACATGCAAGTGCAATATTATGAACAAAAAGATAGACAAGAATGTAAAAAGAAATTGTCTAGGATATATGAAAAACTTTGTGATGACATAAACTAGATTCACAAAGAACAATATAGTGTAGTTTAGTGTACCGATACAGATACAAATATATGGGCATAGTTCTCCTCTTTGGGCGGGATAATAGTTCAATCAGCATACCTTCTAATTTATTGAATTGAATAGATTTTTCTAGTACTCCAACTACACCAGGTCTTGTAGCAAAATACCCAAATTGAGGATCATATAATGCAGAGTGAATAAACTCCCTAACCTGCAAAATTATACAAATGTTAGATGAAAAAACTTATGTAACAAAGTAGACTACTTGATTAAAACTTGGAAACAGCGATGAACCCATTTTTAGGGCATTCCCAAATAAAATAATAACTTACTAGAATAGGTCGATCTTTAACAATATCTGCTGATGTTCTATAATATGACACTCCACACGAGAAAATGCTGCAGCGTTTAGTTATTGAATGAATGCCACTTGTCGATTGCCACACTACAAAGGAGAAAAATTTAAAAACCAGTAAGGATCATAAAGATTGAAGTGATAGTTTTATATGGAAGATTTTGAATCTTCCTGATAATAGTGGCTCGCTTCTCTAAAAATATCTCAGATAGGTTATATAGCAATGCAGTATGAAGTGGCAAGTAGTGTGATAGGTATCCCTTCTTATCAGTAGAGAGGAGAGATGGATTACGTACCAAGTGCGCGAGTAGCTCCCCATAGCACCGCACGGATACCCATCACCTCCCCACAAGATTACCAGGAAGTGCAATGGGTTATATTGTGGGCAATGGATGAAGGGACTTCTCTCGGCCTCCGTTACACAAAATTCCAAGCCGAATGTCATGCAGCGGTAATGTGCTTAAATACATTTAAAAAGTTATATCAGTCTTCGAATTATTTTATTTATTTAAGAGTTTTTTAATCAGTAAATTATGGTTTGGCTGCTTCTTTATATTATAATATATTTTAAAACATTTATTATATTAGTTATTTTTTTGGAAAGACTATTATCTTTACATATGTGGAGGGGATTACATAAAAAATCTCTAATCTTTTTGTCCATATTTATAAACTATTTTATCTAATCTTATATCACCTAGATATCTACTTTATTTATGTATCTATTAGATGATTTATATTAAGACAAATTTTATATTTAACTAGCATAAATTTGTTGCAAGTATGAGCAGTTGGTGTTGTCATTGATGTCAACAAGCCTGTGTTGTCATTGATATCTATTGAGATTGTTGCAAGAGTGTGAACAGTTGATGTTGATGCTTTGATTAGTTGCATTATGTTGTCATTAGTAAAGCTACTGGTGTCAACCTCTAGTGTTGCTTTGACAAGCTTATGTCTATGGTTGTGGAAGTGTTGAAGATGATGGTAATGTGTCTCTAGTGCTTGGTTTCCAAGTGTTTTTTAGAAAAATTGATAAAAAAAGGAAACAATGTGTTGCAATGGTGTTTTGGGTGACAGAGTTGTGTTCTGGTTTGGCTTCACATTTCTTCTAGGTTGAAGATCTGCCTATGCGATTCGGATATGTTGGTGAGAGGTGTTCAAAGGTGTTGTATTCAAGAGTTGGTTTGTTTGATTGACATATAGAAAGAGTTGTGTTCACTATTGTGCGATTGTGTATTGCAAGGGTGTCTAAGAAAAATGTTTTTGCTCCATGTTTCTTCGCATTTGTGTTTCAAGTCTTGTGATTTTGAAGGTGTGTTGATGGTGTTGGTAGTTTACCTCAGTCAAGAGGGTTTGAGGTTTTGTGCTTCAAAAGATGGCTTTCTGAGTTACAGTGTATGGCAAAGTTGTCTAAGTGTATTGGGTGTGTACATTCTTTAAGTGGAAGTTGTTGTGAAGGAGTTTGTTGGATTTTAGGGTGTTTGAGGAATATTCTAGATCATGTTCAAGTGTGGTGTGTGGTTTGCAAGTCATCCTTGGGTTTGAGGAAGCATGTACTTAAAAATTTAATGATGTTTGATCAGGTAACAGTCGACCTGGTGTTTACACTACATGCGATGAATAAATATTGTTTGTGGAAGTGTGTGGTTGAGTGGTATTGTTGATTTGGGTCCCAATTAAGTTTTGATGTAGTCTGCATTTACTAATATCCACCATAGAAGTGTTTTGGCAACAACCTAATTTGAATTTGCATGTTTGAGGTGCATAACCGACCTTGGAGAAGGTTTCAAGGTTGAAGATGGTATAAGTATGAGTTGAGTTGTTGAAGGATGTTAAGATAGATGTGAGAGATGTGAATGATGTGAAGTGCAAAGTTGTAGAGTGTGAAATTAAGAAGTGTCTAGTGTGAGCTTTCATGTGTTAGTTTACTAGATGTAGTGAGCAGAAGGTGGCTACAATCTTCAATCAAACTACGAAGGTGTTGATGTCATTATGATGGATTCCTTGTTGCATTGAGATTCTTTTCTCTATGTAACATTTATTCTCTATCTTCTTTTCTATTCTGGTAGTGAGCCTTTCTTCTTTGGGTAGTGAGCCTTATCGGTAGTGAGTCCTATTATATTCAATGTTGATATTACTTATATTGTGAGCTAATCCTCATTGTGTTTTTTCCCTTCTTGGGTTTTCCACTTAAATTTGGTGCTCTCTTATGTATGGTGTTAAGTTGTTTCAATTTTTTTTATTTGTTTTTCATGCTAATTCATCATAATAGATTTAAAGGTTTAATAATGAATGTGGTTTTGAATGCTAATAAGGGTTTTGAAGTTTTGGGGTACAACTGATTCACCCCCCCTCTCATTTACCTTGTGTATTCAACAAAATTCATATCTCTTACTCATCCCAAAGCTTTCAAATATTAGTGTGTTGAGCTAGGCTATGTCTTATGTCTCCTTCAACCCTAAGACATGTTTTGAACAAGAAATCCAATCTTCATGTTGTCTTATTCTTCTCTCTAGTTTCATTCTTTGGTTTTCATGTTGATATGAATATCCTCCATTGTGCCCAAAAACTCCACTACTTGTTTTGAATGTCCTATCTAGAGGTGGCAATCTTGCACCATATACTACTTCTATAATGACATCACTAGACCTCCTAGATACTTGACTATAACCCGTAGGATGAATTAACAACCTATATATGATTATAATAATTATTATATAACTCATTAAAGAGTTAGGTAGCTACTAGCCAACTACTCATAACTCAATACACACTATAGGATTAAGGGTGTAGAATTCTCCCCTCTTTACAAAAGTATTGTCCTTAACACTAATCAATTATGGATTCTTATGCACAAAATCTTCTTCTTCTTCTTCTTCTTCTTCTTCCCACGTCTTCTTGTGAAGATCTCACTTACCCACAAAAGTCAAGAGTTTCATTGATTTGTATCCTTGAGGGTGAATTTGGTGGAAACCCTAATTTCATAATAAATCACAAAAAAAAATCCAATTGATTTAAAACAATAGCTTAATTGGTCTTAGATCATAGTTTCCAAAAAAAATCTCTAAGAATTGTCGATTTGTAGCCTTGAGAGATAATTTAGTGGAATACATAATTCTTTAATAACTTAAATATTCCCCAGCTTCATTCAAATAAAAAATGTAGATGTATAAATGTTCCCTTTGTCAACACTCCAAAAATCAAGAAAGGACTTGTTGAATTGTAGTCTAAGGAGTATAATTTGTCGAAACCCTAATTCTATAACAAATCCTTTAATTCTACTCCAATTTTCTTTAAGTTTATATTGTCATAGACTAAATGTGATCTTCGATAACCCTTTAAAATAAGAAAAAAAATCACACAAATTAGAGAGATATGTGCTTCCTAAAATGACCTCCAAATAAATAAATAAATATCTTACCTTGACAGTGCCAAGATCGTGCTTTAATAATACTTGTAATGAAATAACTTGAACAATAGAAGAATATAATAGGAAATATATTTTAAATACTTGATAATAATATCACTTCGAGGGGGGAACCTCCTAATCAACTTCAAGGGGGAAACCTCCAATAGTCTTCAATTAGAACACAATACTGGACATGATCATAATAACTAACCTCTAAATCCTATATATACCATATTTATGCCTTGGATGTCACCCCAGAAAACTAAGATACTTAACTATAACTCCTAGCATGACCTAAAATCCTATATATAATTATAATAATGATTATATAACTTTTTTAAGAGTTAAGATAGCCACAAGCCAACTACTCATAACCCAATACACACTATAAGATTAGGGGCGCAACACAAATTCATCTCCAAGCACCTACCAAATAACATGTAGTAATCCACTACATATTTTGAAAGCATATTTCAACCTTTTGTTTATTATTCTGCTGAGAAAAACCATTTATCTCTAACTACTCATCAATATCACCAACATATCCACTAAACTTCTTGGAAAATAAAGGATTTCATTTCTAAATAGAAAGGGCTCCTTGAAATTTTGTGAAAAAAATATCTTATCATCATTAATGTTGTATTTGATTGATCTCAATCGTATCTAAAAATAGGGGAGTATGCTTATTTGGCATAAACAAATTTGTCCTCTTTAATGATGGATACGACTTGATTTCCTCATGATTTTTACATTATATATCATGATTAATATATTTTATGTTTAAACATTTGAGTTTTGTCTTCATGTTTTTAATTTATATATGTTCATTTTGTCTTTCAAACTTGGCCAAGGATCTAGATATTAGATCCTATTATACAATCACATCTTTCATTTGTATTGTAGAATTTGCAAGAATGTCAACTTCAACTTTGATTTCCCTATATATATGGTTTATGGCAAAACTTTTCAGCTTTTCCATGAGAGGCCAAACTTGTAAAAGAAAATTGTTAATTTTAAAATTTGGTGATTTTTTTCGTATTTACTATATTGATTATTATCATTGAATTGCCTTCTATTTCTACTTTTTAAATTTTTAAATATTATAAATTTGTTGGGAATAGGATCTCATTTAATTGCAATCCTAAACATTATTTCATATATCTTCTAAGTCCTTGGAAAGTGTTCCCCAACACTAGGGTTAGAAAGAGATTAAAATTGAATGAAATGAACATGTAAATTGACATTTGTAATTAATTCTAAATGATAGGAACATGTGGGGATGCCCAAGAAGAGCTCCTACAAAATAGGAGCACATGGGGCGCCCACATGGAAGGTGGAACCCACCTTGAGTTAAGTTAACTATTTGGAGAAAGATAGCACTTCAATAATGCATGTAAAGATCCTAGAAGTTAGGGATTGATGTTTACATGCATTAAGTTCAATTCAGTTCAGTTCAGTATCAGTTTAGTTCAGTTCAGTTCAGCTATGGTTCAGTTATCTTCAATTGCATGTAGTTAGTTTCAGTTGAATGCTAGTTGACTTCAATTGACTTGGAATGCATGACTAATGACTTGAGTTGCACGACATATAACAAGTGATACATTCAGTTAAGTGGGGATGATCAATCATGCATGATATTTGCATGAATGGTGGAGAGATATGTTTCAATTAACATAGATTGACTTGGACCCACCTTGGACGCCCAAGTTCGCATCTTGGAGTTAACATTTTTGCATGATAAGATATTTTATAAGGTTGAGTTAAGTGGGCCCATTCTTGGGTGCCAACTTTGAGGAGAAGCTTACAAGATATCTTCGTAATCAATGTTGAGTGAGGACTTTAGTTTTGGACGCCCAAATTGATGGACTTGGTTTGAAATTGTTTTTCATGGGAGAACTCTACTTGCAAAGAATAGGCATACGTAGGTTTTGTGAGATAAGCTTTGTGGTTTGTAATTGTAAACTCTTTGGAGTTTACAAGGCTCATTATTGTCTATTTATTGCAGCGAGTTGAAGAGAGTTTTATCAAAGTTTATTGTAGGTTGTGAAGAAGATTTGTTGAAGGAAAAAGAAGCATCTCAAGCAAGGATTGATAAAGAATTATTGCAATCTTGTTTTAAGGTTAAATAATACAAGAACTATTGATTCTGGTGGTGGAGTTTTTTCCCAAAAGGGTTTCTCCACAGTATATGTTGTGTCACTTCTATCTTCTGGTCTTATTCTTCTACAATCTTCTATCTACTTCTACAAATGGTAAAATGAATCAAAACATATAATCATCCACAAAGAAATTGCAACAAAGAACACTTAATTAGATCTATAATCTCATAGTTTTACAAAGTATTAAGCTACATAATTACCTCCATTTTCAACAAAATTTGAAGTCCAAGGATAAGATCTTTGATCTCAACTTTATTATTGGCCCTTTCTTTTATTTTTTCAATGCTACTCCAATCAAATTATCATTTTCATTTATTATAATATATCCTACTCTATATTCTCCTAATTTTTTTTGTTGATGCTCCATCAACATTCATCTTCAACCATCGTAATGGGGGAGGTTTTCATTGCACTTCTTTTATATGTTTTGAAGAGTCAAATCTTCCTTCCTCATTAATGAATGGAATTTGAGACCATGCCAATTTCTTATCATTTCATTGTTTCATATTGTAAAATATTTATCTCTTAATGACTATAATAATGTTTTATTGCTTACTACTTCAACCACCACTTTTTTTAATTTGTTAAAGAAAGTTTACTTTGGTAGTGTTTTTTTTGAAAGGTTCCTATGTTTCTCTCTTTCCAAAATTCCCAAATCATTATTCATGGACTAATTATCCATAGACTGGAGAGAGTTGAACATTTCTTCAAAATAGGCCATGATTAAAAGGGGATAAATATTTCTTTTGGTAAAGCACTCTCCCAAGCTAGTCTAGCACACAACTATTACCAACATTTTTTTTCAAAAAATTGATAATTTAATATTAACAAATGATCTACTTTATCTTCATTTTTCTTGTGTAGCATACATCTTGATGGACCAATTTATCCAAGTTTTTGGAATTTTTTTTATTAATATTTTCTTCTGAAGTGTTGTTGATGTGAATGTCCCAACTATTGCACAACATAGGTTGTTCCAACATAGTTACATAGAGGTATATTAGTTTTTTCTTAAATTGCTTCTTTAACTATAAATTATATTTTTTTGAATACTCCTTGAATTTTGAACAATTTCATCTAATAATGTCTTCTCCCTTGGTCAAATATATCTTTATTTTTCCAAATGTCTCTCATAAAGCTAGTAATTCATATTCTAGTAACTCTAAGCCCTACAGATCTTTCCATTCCCACTTTTTAACCCTTGCCTAACCATTGAAATCAAATGATCTACTGTTTTCTTCCCTCAAGTTGTTGCTGGTGAATGTTTTATGAGACTAAAATCATGAATTATTTTTATTATAGTGGGATCATTCCAGGAATCTTCCCATAAATTATCTCTTTCTCCATTTCCTATTTCCCATGTGATGTGTTATATTATTATGGATTTGCATGTTAATAAGAAGTTCCAAATTCTTGATCCCTTTGATGGACTAAAGAAATTAATATTTTAGTCAAGCTTCGTGTAACTATATATTTGTTTTGTAGTATTTTAACCCATTTTAGATTTGGTTTATAGTATATATTTCACACCAAATTTTCCTTGAAGATTTATTTTAAATAATTTGGTTTCACAATCCCACTCCCCTTGCACCTTTTGGTTTATAGATATTATCCTAGTTTAGATTAATGACATTTTCCTTTCTTTCAACATGCATTTCCAAAATAATTTTTTCATATTTTGGTAGGATTTTTATGAGATTTTAAGGCATATCATTAAGTATATTGGGATTGTTGATATTACTAACTTTAGCATAAGGATCCTCCCTTCCCATCATTTTCACCTTCCTTTCTGTGAAGCCATTTTTTGAGCATGTTTCCAATAATGGATCCCATAATTTGGTTAAACAATAACCTCAAAATAATGGAATACCCAAGTATTTGTATAAATTTTCCAAAATTGAACTCCAAAAATTTCCTTGTATAGTTTTGGTTCCACATGAAAGAAGAAAATTTTAGATTTTATTTTGTTGATTTTTCACCTTGAAGCTATCATCTAATTGTTACAAGATAAGGATTTTATCTCTTTATTGATTGTGATTCCTCCTATTTTCCTTTGTTGCTAACTTCTTGAATAGTTCTTCCCAAAGCATTACCCATGGTTATGAATAAAAAGGGAGAAACTGTATCTCCTTGACAAAGTCCTCTAGAAGCTTCAAAGAATCCTTGTGGACTACCATTTATCAATATAGAGTATCTTGGACTAGCGATAAATCTAAAAATCTAATCTAACCATTTTTTATAGAAAAACAAATATTTATATTACTTTCATTAAGAATCTTCAATCAATGTGTCATATGTTTTCTCAATGTTGTGTTTTAATTTCATGTTGTTTATTAAATATATATATATATTTTTAGGGCTATTATTAACCCATTGAAAATAGATATATTGAGTACAAAACCACTCAATTCTTTAGCTATTATGTTTGGTAATATTATTTTCAACCTATTTGCAACTACTTTAGATGAATTTTAATAAATTGCATGTTACATAAGGATATAGGATGAATGTCTTTACTTTGGAAGAAGGTTATGAATTATGGTTTAAATACTTTAGAAGAGTTCCTTTCTTCCTCGATTCTTTTGTTGCTAGCCATATTTCTTTGCCCACAACATTCTAACATCTTTAAAACAAGCTTTGTTAGAAATTCAACGAGGCTAAAGGCTTTCTTTGGATGTAGTTATGTGGAAGCTTGTCTTATCTCTTCCTCCATGAAATAAATTATTAAAAAATGATTTAGATCTTCATTAACCAGTTTAGATATATTTTCCAAAATATTATTTTGGTGTTTCAAGTCTAACCCTTCTAGGTTGTTTAGAAGTTTCTTGAAATAACAAATGGCTTCTTCCTTGATTTTATTATCTTCCTCAATAAGTTCCCTTGATTGTTATTTTATGCTTATTATTCTATTTTGTATTCTCCATAATTTCATTGAGTTATGGATTTTTTATTTATTTCTATCTCCATATTTTAGTCATAATTACCTTGATTTTTGTCTCTAAAAGATCTCTTGCCCACATTTTTGAATGTTATTTCATTAATTCTTTTTTTAGTAAATTTCTTGATACTTTCATTTTTGTGATGTAGGAGCATCCGAAGGTGTAAGAACAATCTTACATCACCAAATATTGTTCCAACTAAATAATTAATTCTCTCCCTTGCAATAACACCCGTATCTTTCTTCTCTCTCAATATTTTTTGGACCAACCATTACTTAAAACAAATAGTCGTGATCACCATAACATATGGACGATTGTAGGGTATATTTTCTATTGTGAGAATTCAAGGTGTTTTCTAATTCCTTTTGTTTCTATAAATGTATACTTTTGCCTAGTATTTTCTATTTTGTAAATGTGGATCTTCGGTTAGTATCTATTTATTATAGTTTTCTAAAATGTTTTGAGTGATTATTTTTCTAGAAAAATTAATATCAAATTTAATGATGAAAATTTTATATTCATGTTAACTTTTATTGAGTTTTGGGTCTATTTAGAGATATTGTTTTAATATGATCAGTGATATACATAATTCTATGTTGAGTTTTGCCCCTTTCTTGATCTTTTTTGTGTCCCCTTTATCTTTTCTTATACATTATTGCACATTCATTCTTATTCCCACCTCATTTGCATTTATTCCCACATATTAATCTAATTATCAACCTTGATTTCCATGCACTCATTATTAAACTCAAGATCCTACATCCATTATCCTATTTGATTTATGCTATGCATAATTTCATAATTTCTACACATCATATCAAAATTTAAATTTTTAAAATTTAAACGACTAAATCCTACCCTTTCCTCATAGCCATTAGGAACCAACTTGGTACATTTTTTGTATGATGATTTTTTATATCTTTGTATCTAAATACATTCATTTAAAAATTAATATATCATTTAATCACCATCTATAATCCTATCATGTAAAGGTGTTATATGCACAAGACAACTGAGAGGGGGGGTGAATCAATTGTACATTAAAATATCAAAACCCTCATTAACATTTAGATCTTTATTAGCCCTTAAACCCTTAATCAAACTTAGCATGAGAGTAAACAAGTGAAACAACAACACATCAAAATACCATGCACAATAGAACACCACGTTTACGTGAAAAAACCTAAGAAGGGAAAAACCATGGTGAGGATTAGCTCACTATATAAATGAATTGCAACACCAAGTAGAATAGGCTCACTATTGGAGGGCTCACTACCCAAAAGAAAGAAGGTATCATTGCCAATGGCTCACTACTGAATTAGAATTAGCATGAGAGTAAACAAGTGACACAACAACACATTAAAATACCATGCATAATAGAACACCATATTTACATGGAAAACCCTAGAATGGAAAAACCATAGTGAGGATTAGCTCACTATATAAATAAATTGAAAAACTGAGTACAATAGGAGTTAGTATCTTCTAGATAGTAAACTGACAAAAAGCCCATACTTCGTTTTCCCAAAATCTGACTTCTGGCGACAATTTTACAAGGTTTAGACCATTTTAAGCAAAATGCCTTAATGAAGCAAAAAAATTATTTTGGGTATAACATTAGGTTCCGTCTGGTGACCATGTCAGATACTTATGGCATAGGAGAACCAAGAATCTCTAAGTTTTTAAAAGTAGACCAATGACTTATCAGTTGGGCATTGGAGTTAGGACTTTCCTAATCACCTAAAAAAATTTCAAACTTTCCTAAAAATCACCTAAAACAAGACTACCTAAAATCACCTAAAACATGATGAAACTTCATAGAACGGGGAAACGCATAACGACATAACAAAAATTGTAAAATATTTGTGATGTATGAGCATCCAAAGGTGTAAAAACAATCTTACATCACCCAAAAATATAGATTAGGAACAACTAAATTTATCATGAAATGAGGTTAGTCCCATAATTTTTTCTTTTAGGTGCATATTTGGACCATATAAATTTATCAAGAAAGAATAAAATTTATAAAATATACTTGTTATCTTATTTACCTACTAGTTCTAGTCTTGGTTAATGATCTCTAGCCTAATTATTGAGGTTCTCTAGAAGCTATCCATTCTTTTGGTGTAGGAGTTTAATGTGAATTCCCAATACCCCAAGAACAACTACCAAACCAAAATATCTTCCACAAGAGAGAAAAGGCAAGGACAACTTTCTTGAATATGGATGCAAGATTGATTGATTAAATATGTAAATATATATATGATGCCTTGCTTATATAGACAAGGTTTTCAAATAGGATTAGACAAGATTGAGACGTGTCTTAATCATGTATAATGAGACAACTACCTCAACATTAATGAATGACTTAGGATACAAGTATTAAATACCATGATAAGATATGATAACACCTAAGACTTCTAGAGATATTCCTTAGGACCTAAGTAAAGTTAACATGTAAATAGGACCTATGAGTGAACTAGATAGGTAAAACACCTATTTACACCAATATTTGGAAGCTTCAATTAATTCCACAAAGTTTCCTTTCCAATTTAAAATTTTATGTGTCATTATTTTTATTTCTTTATTATTTTTTATATTAATAATATGTCAAATATCTAATCAATCCATTTGACACTTGACCAAACATCTTTTGTTAGGGACATTTAGGTTGATCTTCATTGCTCACTAGGGAAGGGATACTCCCTTCCCAAATCTCAACATTATATTTATCTTCTTTTTTTGTTCAAACTCCCCTTCTTTGACAAATAATTCATTATTAGTTTTCCTTCCTTTCCTTCTTGTTCTTCATAATCTAGTTTATCAAATTTTGATAATGATTATATAATCCCTCTTTATTTTGTTATTTTACCTCCCAAATTTCCTCCTTTCCATTTACCTTAGTTGCATCCTTATGGTCCCTTCTATAAAATAAACTTTTTCTACATAGTTGTTGTAGACACCTAAAAGTATCCTAGGTCATAATTCCATCATTTATCCTAATTATCCATTTTCCCCTAAATCTTAATCCATTTTCCCTGAGTCTTAAATCATTTTCCTAAGTCCTAAGTCCTAATTCCTAATTCATGTTCACTTTCCAGATGATTTAATTAATTATATCTGACAAATGACCATAAAAAAATGAATAAAATAAATTTAAAATTCCTTTTATTCCTCGTCACCCATCTAATAACCAACTTCCAACTATCTCCCATAAATCAATAAGTCAATTTAAAAATATCAATTTATCTCCTCCCTCCATCTCTCAACTACCCAGCCAACTTGATCTTAGCCATCCATCTCATCAGATCTCAACCGTTGATCTTTATCCTACCAAGCCTATAAATCTACCCTGTCATGTGCCATTTTCAAAGGGAATGATCTCAAATTATTGTAATATCATATTGCTAGTTTGTGAAGAAACCACATTTCCAACATTATGAGCACATCAAAGATTCAACTTGTTTGGTAAAATTTCATTGTTTTGTTTATGTATTTTGAATTATTTTTCTTAATTTGAGGTCACATTTGATGTAGATTTGAGGTTTTAATGTTTCATTTGAAATATTTATTTTAATCTATATTTTATGTTGACATTTTAACACATGAATAACCTATATTTATTCAAGTGGGAGTGTATATTTAGTGTAGGTCCACCAACCAACGGCTAATATCTCAAGATTAGTTCAAGGCACTTATCTTTCAAGATTCAATAGATAGGGATCCAATGGAACAAGGGCTCACCTTTTCCATTTATTTGGAGGTCCTAAGACCTTGACCAAAGAGATTTTGTCTCTACTCAAGGAGATACATGGTGAGTAGCTTTAGGCATCATATTGTACCTTGCACCGCACTAAGCAACAACTAAATGGTCTTATTCTAGGTTGCACAAGGATAAATAGGGAATCCTCCAAATAGCACAAGGGTATGTGAGGCCAAATCCATAGATGAAAGGGAAAATTTCCAAATAGTTGGGAGGAGAGGGTAACTTACTCTCCACCTCCACTTCTTCAAGGTATAAAGTTCTCGGAGGCTTAGCCTAGATTGATAAGATTCCACTTCCACTACCCCTATCAACAAAAATTATCCTACACATCTTTCACATCTTTCACATCTTAATAAAGACCAATGAAATCATAGAGCATATAAATAAAATGCTCCAAATCAAATTTGAAAAGAATTTGAATACAAAAATCAAGAAAGCATATAGAAGCAATATGGGTCCCAAAAAAATTGGCCCATTCAAATTGAATGAAATAAAATTTCCATATCTAAATATAAAGGCACATAAAAAGATGTGTCCTACATATAGCAGATGTCCATCGCCTTACAACTT
>VDFB02047230.1:404315868-404379987 GCA_007258455.2 Sequoia sempervirens | reverse complement strand
ATCAGCAAAGTTTTAGCCTTAGAAGCACATGTATGACCCTGTGTGTATGGCTCTTTGCAAGTAAAACATAGCCCCTTCCTTCTCAACTCATTAAGGGTTTCACTGTCAATTTTAGTGTACTGTTTCTTGGGCTACTCATGCTTTTTTTGGGTGAATTTCTTGTCCTTATCCTTCTTAGGCAGCGAACTCTTTGACTAAAATTTGCTCTTAAATGTTGATGTCTCCATATCTCTAGCCTAGGAAGTGATTTGTGCATGCCTCAAAGTTATCATTCCATTATACCACCACTCGTGAGCAATGCCATCTAAATGTATGGATGCATATTGTATGGATTCAAGCTCAGGCATAGGATTCAATGTGAAGTAGGTGTCAAGTTTTTACACCCACACCCTTGCTGCCATCTTCCCGGACCCATTAAAGTAAGGAAGTGTAAGCTTCCCAACCTTTCTTTGTAACTCATTTTGCTAGTCCTTATTCCCCCTGTGGTTAGAGTGTCTCATCCTCAATTCAATGTAATCCCTCAGTGACATGTCCATCTAAAATCCAGGCCCTACATCAATCCAATCCTGTCTAAACTGCTCCTACTGCTCCAACAATGTGAGCTCAGGGTTAACCAGGGCTTCTATCCACAGTGGGAAATTTGGCATAAGTGGTCTTGCCAAAGCTACCTGGTTACCAACTACTTGTTGTTCTGCCCTATTTCCTTGACCCAAATGATCCATCCTTTGTACCAAATTTGCTAACCTGTCATTAGTTTCTTGTTGTTGTTGTGCTGCCCTCAACTATCCGCTAACCAAGGTGTCAAGTAAGATTGCCATTCTATCCGAAGGTTCCTCATTTCTCTCATTCCTGTTATTTCTTTCATTCCTATCACCATCTCCACCCCTGTCTCCCACGTTTCCTATGTTAGAAGACCCACTGGATGAAGTTTCTATTTGCTGCTCTTCTTCCGATGATGACCAATGTTCCCAAAAACTCTCTTCCTTTCTCCTACTTCTTTCTAAATACCTCCTTTCTCTATCACTTTGGCTCAGAAATTTAAACCCACTGGCAAGCAAGTTGATTAGAGCTCTGATACCACTGTAATAATCAACCCCCCAAATTTTTTTTTTTGTTTTTCCCCATTTGCTGCTTGCTGTTTTAAAGTTTCATGAAGTGTTTTGCATTGCTTGTATAGGGTTTTACATTTGCATTTGAATATTCAAAGTTGTGCATAAACAAACATGATATAAAGAGAAATATAACCTAGAATGAACACTTTCAGAAGCAATGAAAACTCTGATTTCTTTCAATAATATTTCAGTCATACAAGTAATATCAGAATCAGATTTAAAGCTAACTCAGACCTAGAAAAAGTGTGACAAACAGCAATATGATGGGCCTCTTGAAAGCTACGCTCCACCCAAGACTCCAACCAATGCGCCCAAGCTGTATGGCACCCAAATACAGGAAAAAGGGTCTCCAAGACAACAGAAAAATGTCGCTTCCAGCTCAGCTACCCCAACTCTCCACACCCCAGAAGGCTGTACCATCAAGAAGGGGTGATTTGCTCCAATAAATTGAAATCTTCTCCAAAAAATCCAAACCAATACTTGAAATAATCGCCCTTGCAAGAGAAACTGATTGGTCAAGTACCCATTTCGAAAGCAATCTCCATTTCTGTTTTATGAGCAAATATGTGATTCCCAGGTTCAAAAAGAAAGCTCCTGAAACTGTAACTAAACACACCAAACTGAAAGAGAAAGCACACCACACCAAAACCAGCAAACCCACACCAAAAAAAACTACTGAAATCCACTCAAAAATATTGAAATATCTTCATCCTTGAAGCACAATTGTGATCTCTACATGAAATCACACAACACCAGCCTAAGCAAGGTCTTTCACTGCTGAGGCTAGTCTTAGAAACTGAGGGGTATCGTCCTCATTCCTATCCTGCAATCTCGGGCTTCAAACCAACAGCATATCCTTGTAATATCAAACTCTAGCATATAGAAAAGAGCCTCCAAAATGATCTTTTATCAAACTCCAGCATATAGAAAAGAGCCTCCAAAATGATCTTTTATCAAACTCCAAGTTAGGGCGACCAAGCAACCCTAAAACCCACGCCTCTCCTCAAACTTTTGAATTTTAAATTTAATTTTTAATACTTTCCTTCATACTTGGGCGCCCAAGGTGAGAGATAAAATAATTTAACTTTAAAAACAACTTTAAGTCATACAGCTAGGCGTCCAAGGACATTTTTTAATGAGTCCCCCTTATGACCCCTTTTTAATTTAAAAATATAGTCACTTAAGCACACATTTCAAGGCATTAATCAAATATTAAAATAATTTCCTCAAAGTGACTTTATCATCTGAATATGCTGCGCTAACAAGCCTGACCTGGTCCAGTGTTCCAAAAATGGATTTACTATTTTTAGTAAGTGCTAAAAATAGTAAATCACCGTCCAAAGCTCAAACTGGAGAGTAACTGACAACGCACCAAGGCTCACTGTCGACAATGAGCATCCAACTGGCCCCGCTAAAAATAGAATGTCCCCCAGCAAACAATAAACCCAAACTAGAATTGAGTCCCTTAACTAAACCACCTAGCCAACACGAACTCAGGAATTGGCTAGAGGTAATGTCCACTGCTAGAGGCTAGGAGGGGATATTACAATGTGAGCAACCACAGTTAAAGCCTTTACTCAAACAAAGGGATAGTTATTTTTTCCAACCTATAAATGGTCTCATGTAATGCATTTTTCTTCGCTTAGTTTTCACTCATAAAAGTGCGTTTTTGTTTTGTTTTGTATTGTGTTTCCCAATTCGTAACATTTTCTTTATGTGGTATTCCATTTTCCCTTTCTATGACTCTATTGCCCAACCAATAAAGCCTTGGTCTACTAGTGTTCATCATTTAAATGATTTAGAAGAATAGCTTGAATTTACTGCCCAACTAATAAGCCTTGGTCTACAAATTAACCAAATATTTTGGGTTCTCCTATTCTACAAATATACCTCACGGTCCCTAAACAAAGCCAATTGTACACATGAAATTTTCATATTGTGTCAAGATTCAAAGCTAAAACCTTGTCGTTTTATCCATTCAAATAGTTATATTTCAATGTCTTGCCCTATTAGTCTATGTTGTTTTCAGTTTTTTCTACTAACCTTTTATGAAGGGTTAGAAGATCACTACAAGCTTGATAAAGACTAAACCAAAGATAAATTGGGGAAGAAAGAATAGATCGACATCCAAGAACAGCAAGGGGTGGTGGGCCCAGCTCGATTGGCAAAAGCATCCTGTTGCAGGCAAGAGGTTATGAGGTCTAGTCTCCCCACCACCCCCGTGGTACCAGAGGGCATGTTGCGCCAACGTCACCAGTCACGTGAAAAAAGCTTACCAGGCGCACTGCAGTTAATAGGGGGACGGATACCCAACCGATTCCTGCAGTCTAAAAAAAAACATCCAAGAACAGCAAATGAGGCAGAAGTCTTCCAATGTTTCAGTCATCTTTCAAAGTGAGATAAAATCAAAGGAAAGGTGCTTTGATAAGAAAAAAAAATTGCAACAGAAATAAAAAATTTAAAATTGTGAACAGTAGAAAACAAATTTCATGACCAGCAGAAATCAAAATTGAATACAATCTCCTCATGTTTTAATGACCTTTTAACAATTAATAGATTCCCTGTTCATAATTTATACATTACAAGTCATGACAAGACCATAGCTATATATATATATATGGAGATTTGTTTGATGGGGTTGGGAAGTGGGAGGTCAGGATGGGGGACCATCTTTTATACCCTGAAATCATACTATTCCTTTTTCACGGCTTGTTTCATACTTCTGATCTAGTAGCATAGCTTTTTAGTGTAGTGATTGCCTCCGAGTATGTAAGACTTAGCATTTGTTCTTGCCTAACGCATTATTAGCCAGCCCCTCATATGCAGCCAAAATTTAGATTCTCCACAATGGTGATCCAATTGCATAAATATGGACACTAATATTACCATGCATTGATCCAAAAATGTCTAGTTAGTGAATATAGCTGATAATTTGCTTTCTGTCAGGTGGACCTCTGTCCCAATGGCTCTAACCCCACCTAGCATTGAACCATTTGTTTACAATAAATTTAAACAAGAAAGGAGAAGAAAAAACAAAACCAAGAATGTGATTATTTACGCTTCTAAGATATGATAATGGCCATATAAATAAAACTTCTTACCTTTAGTGGAACCGATAGATTGGCTGTGCGTAATATAGCTTCTGCAATACTGTAGCCATACCATGGCTAAGGCCAAATTTGTTCATAAACACATTAATTCAAAATGGTTAGACAGAAATTAGTAAGTACAAAGAATTAGGAACTAACGTGTATCATACAAATGCAAAAGTTCTATAATTAAAAATCAACATAAACCAATGTGGAAAATTTGAGCACTACAATGTTATAAGTAGCACATTTTGTTTATGGTTAAAGAAATTATTGGCTCATTTTCATTTTAATATAAAGTTTAGTGATGCTAGCTTTAAATAATTATACAGAATATTAGAAAGAAAGAAAAACAGAGTAGGAGAAAAATGCAGAAAATAGAGATAGACGACTGCTTTGCTATTCTTATTCAATCAGAAAATGAAATGGAGTGAGAAAGATGAGCAACCAAACGCTAGCTAATCTGATTAGATTGAGCCTAGCTTATTAATAAATTTTATAAAGCACAATTTCAAGTCTTAATATTGTGCATTTATTTCCTAGATAAATGCACTTTTATAATATAAGTACATATGGCTTACATTTATGACCATTATATTAAATATTCTAACAGTACTTCTACATAAAATTATTTGAGGTTAATTCAGGAAGCCCAATAAAGTAGTTTTGGAGTCGTATCAAAAGGTGTTTGAACTTTCGAAATCCTTGAATATTCACTAGCAGCATGGTCTATTGCTACATTTGAAATCAACTTTTCTATGAATTGAATTACTATTACTTATCATAAAATAAGGTATGATTCTCATGGTACAGAAATCAAGATTAGAGAATGTTCACCTTAAATATTTCGACAGGAGTAAACCAAGCTGTATCGTTCTTCTTGTACAAAGAATCTAAGTATTGCATATATGCATTCCTCCCTGAAACACCAACGGAAAGGCCAAACATTTATGTAAGGTAAGCTTCCAGAAGCATTCAAAACCTTCTGCTCTTGTATTGAATTGGCATATATTCTCAAAATATTCTTCTTTTTGTATTGGAGGAGGACAATATTTTCTAAATTGTAGTGGTCTCTGATGGGGTTATTTATGATAGTGAATTCATTTTGTTACAATAACTAGTTGATAAAGTTGCTACTTATTGTACAATTTCAAAAAAAAATCAAGATAATATAAGGGGCAAAAAGAAGGGACAAACTTCTTAAGATGTGGTATTTCTACCTAAAGATATGTTACGAAACTTAAGAGCAAAAAGCTATGTTCCATAGCATTTTGGGGATGAGGACGGGGGGACAGCACAGGACGCATTTTGAGGACCACAATTTGAGGGCAATTTTTTGAGGATGGTGAGGAGACGGCAATATATATGAATTATTCAAAATATATTAATATCCAGCAATAACAGCAATATAACAGTAAAGATAGAAGGGAGACACTCAAACTTAATCATGACAGCAGTATAACAGCAATAAAATTTAATCATGACAGCAATGTACCAGCAGTATAACAGCAGTTCAATGATGACATTAGCATAACAGCAGTTCAATGATGACAATAGCATAACAACAATATAACAGCAGTATAACACCAATAAATATTAAGATTTAATCATGACAACAGTATAACAGCAGTTGAATTGACAATAGTATAACAGCAGTTTAAATTTTTAAGTTTAAAAATTAAAATTAGAATTTAAAGTTTAAATTCAAGTCTCAAATAGTCAAACTTCAAAATACAACTACGTCTCATCTGGGCTATCAATATCAAAAGATGAAGACTTTGTGTCACTCTCTAGCTGAAGTGGTTCATCCAATGGAATCTCAACCAATCCTGGTTGCACCTCCTCCTCATCAATTTACCTAACATCTTCAAGAATCAACATCCATATCAAAAGATGAAGACTTTGTGTCACTCTCTAGCTGAAGTGGTTCGTTCAATGGAATCTCAACCAATCCTGGTTGCACCTCCTCCTCATCAATCTACCTATCATCTTCAAGATCAACATCCCAACATGTTGTTAGCGTATGTCAATACTCAATAGTTTGCCGATCCTGAATTCTCAAGGCACTATGAACTACAA
This sequence comes from Sequoia sempervirens, assembly GCA_007258455.2. NCBI lineage: Eukaryota > Viridiplantae > Streptophyta > Pinopsida > Cupressales > Cupressaceae > Sequoia > Sequoia sempervirens. The sequence goes on along the minus strand of VDFB02047230.1, from coordinate 404,373,707 downwards.
CTAGCTTTTTTGTTCATTTAGATGTAAGCCTATTCCTCTTGATAAAGTGGATGAAACCATAGGTGGACCAATTCCTCTATGCAACAGAGGAACTAGCAATCTGTGAGAGTAGATGAATAGCAAGTTGTTTTAGCTCTAGTGTGTCCTTCCCATGAAATTTTCACCATCCAATGGGGTTTTTTCGTCCAATGGTGGCTCTATCCATCCTAGCCTCTAGTTTGCTAAATGTAGGGCCTTGAAGATCGGAAAAATGAAACCACTGCTCTCAAAATATGGTTACCTCCTCATTCCATACATCTTACAAAGGGCCTTCATAAATGCCTCCATTACCTCATCATCTTCAAAAGGAAGAATTTGGCCAACTCTAAGTGCATACAACTTGGGATTAAGAGCATAGGCAGCCATATGAAGAGGGGTGTTCATTGTGTTCCACCTCTTTGTGACAATGGGCCTAATATGTTTCTCACAGAATTGCAATCCAGGATCCTTGTCACAAATTGCTTGCTTCATTTGATCAAGCATGCTATCAAAAGTCTCATAAATCTCTCCAAGGCTAGGAGAGTCTATATTTGCATACCTAATTACCCCCACAACAGGTGATATGATAGAGCAAAAATATCTAAGTATGACATTAACACTATTAATAATGTAAATTAAAATTTGAAAATAAAAAAGTAAAACAAAGTAGAAACTCAAACATATTAATTAATATTCAAATTATTGAATAAAATTTTCTTACTTGATATTTGGACCACTAAGTGTCATTAAGCACCCTTTCTCTCATCACATTCCTTTCTTCTATCTTTGATTGAGCCCACTTTTTCCACTCTCCACAAACCACCATGGATTGTAGAGCATCCTACACCTCCAACATTCTCTCCAGCAAAATAAAAATAGCTAGCATATCTAGACTCAACTGGTTTGAGGAATTCTTTCTTTGAATAAAAATGGAATAGTGCAAGCGAAGTGTGATGGTTACATACAAACATTTGTATGTCTTAGCTTTGGCCACTGCTATCTTCACCCAATCTATTTTTCCAATGTCTTTCAAAGCATGTACACAACATGGAGTCCAAAAATATGTTCGTAAACGCTCTCAACCATCAAACCAACTAACTTACAAACACAAGTTGAATCTATCACAACTTGCACAACATTAGAAGACCCAAACTCCTCTATGGCCTCCTTCAAAATGGCAAACCGGTAATCAGCATCCTTACGTTTCCCAAAACAATCAATAGCTCTATGAAAGTATGAACCAATAGGGCATGTAACAATAATATTAATAAATGGCCAATGTCGAATATGAGTCCACCCATCCATGACAATGGAACAACTAGTCCTAATCCATGTTTGTCTCATCTCCTCCAACATGTTCACCTTTGAATATTGTTTGTCAAGAAGGGAGGTATGCAATCTATGTTCTCTAAGGGGAGCAAAAGAGGGTCCAACTACCTTGCATCTCTCAACATACCTTTGAAATAAGGAGACCTTGCCAAATGAAATGCAATAGCATGGGCAAAAAAAAATTGGCCATTGAATCATCAGCTTGTTCACATTTTTGCAAATTCATTAAGCCTATCACTATTTTTTTTACCTGCACTAGAAGTGGCCTTCCTCTTCCCTCTATCACAAATCTCTCCAATTGATACATTGGAATAGTCATATTGATCAAATGCTTTTATAAGGAGAGAGCATAGTCTCCAATTTTTAACTCAACATTATTGATTGTGCATTTAAACAGTCTACACTTATTTCTTGAGGTGTTTATAGGGAATTTCTAATATGCATAGAGACAAAGAAAAGTCAATTGATTTACCTTTTATTGAAAGGTTTAAAATTTTAAATGTTACAATGTTGCCCATAGTCATAGGACTTGGCTAGGACACATCAAAACCGGTAAATCCAAGTCAACTTATCCCAAAGAAATAGGAAAGTCCTCTTATTTGCAAAAGCATGGCTTGAATCAGCTAGACTCAGTTAGAATTGGCTCACTAGCCCTCGAAAACTCAACTAAACTTGGTCAATCTCGATCCTCATAACCATTTTGTGGAAAATATAATATTCCAAAGATTTTTCAATTTATTGTGTCCCATATCGAATGTTGATGCAATGGTTTTCCAAGTGTTGAGTTAATTTCAACTCTTTGCCATGCAAAGTACACGCCAGATCTAAGACTAACGACCACGATGTGACTTGTGCAAATCATTAGCCAGTACATTGGAGTCTTTATTACCTCAAATGTCATGAATATTCAAAAAACTTAATCCAGATTATCTAGATAAAGTCATCTTCTCTTTCCCCTCTCTCTCTACGATTTTTCTAGTGCCTTTTTTTGTCATAGTGTATAATTTCGCTTGCTGTGATTCAAATCCATTGTCCATATTATCCATTTCTACTACTAGGTTGCTCTCTTGAATCACGGCATTTGTTTATTTGATCTTAGTAAGCATTCAACATGAATTTACTCATATAAAATTTAATTGATGTAGTTGTGGTAGGTTTTCAGATATAAATCTCCAACCAACTCCAATATTGTGTAAGTTTTATTCTCTCTTCTGCTTTAAGTGCTATAGCTGTCCTCGTATGCAGGGCAGAGGAATTTTTTTTCTTTTGTTATTTATGGCTTTTCAAAATTATTTTTGGCTAAGCTATTGAATAATTAGAGTCAGAAAGGCTAAACTGGATATAGTTCACTTCAAGAAACATGCACAAACAATTGGGCGGAGATATGCTCCAGAACTACATGCAAGTGCAATATTATGAACAAAAAGATAGACAAGAATGTAAAAAGAAATTGTCTAGGATATATGAAAAACTTTGTGATGACATAAACTAGATTCACAAAGAACAATATAGTGTAGTTTAGTGTACCGATACAGATACAAATATATGGGCATAGTTCTCCTCTTTGGGCGGGATAATAGTTCAATCAGCATACCTTCTAATTTATTGAATTGAATAGATTTTTCTAGTACTCCAACTACACCAGGTCTTGTAGCAAAATACCCAAATTGAGGATCATATAATGCAGAGTGAATAAACTCCCTAACCTGCAAAATTATACAAATGTTAGATGAAAAAACTTATGTAACAAAGTAGACTACTTGATTAAAACTTGGAAACAGCGATGAACCCATTTTTAGGGCATTCCCAAATAAAATAATAACTTACTAGAATAGGTCGATCTTTAACAATATCTGCTGATGTTCTATAATATGACACTCCACACGAGAAAATGCTGCAGCGTTTAGTTATTGAATGAATGCCACTTGTCGATTGCCACACTACAAAGGAGAAAAATTTAAAAACCAGTAAGGATCATAAAGATTGAAGTGATAGTTTTATATGGAAGATTTTGAATCTTCCTGATAATAGTGGCTCGCTTCTCTAAAAATATCTCAGATAGGTTATATAGCAATGCAGTATGAAGTGGCAAGTAGTGTGATAGGTATCCCTTCTTATCAGTAGAGAGGAGAGATGGATTACGTACCAAGTGCGCGAGTAGCTCCCCATAGCACCGCACGGATACCCATCACCTCCCCACAAGATTACCAGGAAGTGCAATGGGTTATATTGTGGGCAATGGATGAAGGGACTTCTCTCGGCCTCCGTTACACAAAATTCCAAGCCGAATGTCATGCAGCGGTAATGTGCTTAAATACATTTAAAAAGTTATATCAGTCTTCGAATTATTTTATTTATTTAAGAGTTTTTTAATCAGTAAATTATGGTTTGGCTGCTTCTTTATATTATAATATATTTTAAAACATTTATTATATTAGTTATTTTTTTGGAAAGACTATTATCTTTACATATGTGGAGGGGATTACATAAAAAATCTCTAATCTTTTTGTCCATATTTATAAACTATTTTATCTAATCTTATATCACCTAGATATCTACTTTATTTATGTATCTATTAGATGATTTATATTAAGACAAATTTTATATTTAACTAGCATAAATTTGTTGCAAGTATGAGCAGTTGGTGTTGTCATTGATGTCAACAAGCCTGTGTTGTCATTGATATCTATTGAGATTGTTGCAAGAGTGTGAACAGTTGATGTTGATGCTTTGATTAGTTGCATTATGTTGTCATTAGTAAAGCTACTGGTGTCAACCTCTAGTGTTGCTTTGACAAGCTTATGTCTATGGTTGTGGAAGTGTTGAAGATGATGGTAATGTGTCTCTAGTGCTTGGTTTCCAAGTGTTTTTTAGAAAAATTGATAAAAAAAGGAAACAATGTGTTGCAATGGTGTTTTGGGTGACAGAGTTGTGTTCTGGTTTGGCTTCACATTTCTTCTAGGTTGAAGATCTGCCTATGCGATTCGGATATGTTGGTGAGAGGTGTTCAAAGGTGTTGTATTCAAGAGTTGGTTTGTTTGATTGACATATAGAAAGAGTTGTGTTCACTATTGTGCGATTGTGTATTGCAAGGGTGTCTAAGAAAAATGTTTTTGCTCCATGTTTCTTCGCATTTGTGTTTCAAGTCTTGTGATTTTGAAGGTGTGTTGATGGTGTTGGTAGTTTACCTCAGTCAAGAGGGTTTGAGGTTTTGTGCTTCAAAAGATGGCTTTCTGAGTTACAGTGTATGGCAAAGTTGTCTAAGTGTATTGGGTGTGTACATTCTTTAAGTGGAAGTTGTTGTGAAGGAGTTTGTTGGATTTTAGGGTGTTTGAGGAATATTCTAGATCATGTTCAAGTGTGGTGTGTGGTTTGCAAGTCATCCTTGGGTTTGAGGAAGCATGTACTTAAAAATTTAATGATGTTTGATCAGGTAACAGTCGACCTGGTGTTTACACTACATGCGATGAATAAATATTGTTTGTGGAAGTGTGTGGTTGAGTGGTATTGTTGATTTGGGTCCCAATTAAGTTTTGATGTAGTCTGCATTTACTAATATCCACCATAGAAGTGTTTTGGCAACAACCTAATTTGAATTTGCATGTTTGAGGTGCATAACCGACCTTGGAGAAGGTTTCAAGGTTGAAGATGGTATAAGTATGAGTTGAGTTGTTGAAGGATGTTAAGATAGATGTGAGAGATGTGAATGATGTGAAGTGCAAAGTTGTAGAGTGTGAAATTAAGAAGTGTCTAGTGTGAGCTTTCATGTGTTAGTTTACTAGATGTAGTGAGCAGAAGGTGGCTACAATCTTCAATCAAACTACGAAGGTGTTGATGTCATTATGATGGATTCCTTGTTGCATTGAGATTCTTTTCTCTATGTAACATTTATTCTCTATCTTCTTTTCTATTCTGGTAGTGAGCCTTTCTTCTTTGGGTAGTGAGCCTTATCGGTAGTGAGTCCTATTATATTCAATGTTGATATTACTTATATTGTGAGCTAATCCTCATTGTGTTTTTTCCCTTCTTGGGTTTTCCACTTAAATTTGGTGCTCTCTTATGTATGGTGTTAAGTTGTTTCAATTTTTTTTATTTGTTTTTCATGCTAATTCATCATAATAGATTTAAAGGTTTAATAATGAATGTGGTTTTGAATGCTAATAAGGGTTTTGAAGTTTTGGGGTACAACTGATTCACCCCCCCTCTCATTTACCTTGTGTATTCAACAAAATTCATATCTCTTACTCATCCCAAAGCTTTCAAATATTAGTGTGTTGAGCTAGGCTATGTCTTATGTCTCCTTCAACCCTAAGACATGTTTTGAACAAGAAATCCAATCTTCATGTTGTCTTATTCTTCTCTCTAGTTTCATTCTTTGGTTTTCATGTTGATATGAATATCCTCCATTGTGCCCAAAAACTCCACTACTTGTTTTGAATGTCCTATCTAGAGGTGGCAATCTTGCACCATATACTACTTCTATAATGACATCACTAGACCTCCTAGATACTTGACTATAACCCGTAGGATGAATTAACAACCTATATATGATTATAATAATTATTATATAACTCATTAAAGAGTTAGGTAGCTACTAGCCAACTACTCATAACTCAATACACACTATAGGATTAAGGGTGTAGAATTCTCCCCTCTTTACAAAAGTATTGTCCTTAACACTAATCAATTATGGATTCTTATGCACAAAATCTTCTTCTTCTTCTTCTTCTTCTTCCCACGTCTTCTTGTGAAGATCTCACTTACCCACAAAAGTCAAGAGTTTCATTGATTTGTATCCTTGAGGGTGAATTTGGTGGAAACCCTAATTTCATAATAAATCACAAAAAAAAATCCAATTGATTTAAAACAATAGCTTAATTGGTCTTAGATCATAGTTTCCAAAAAAAATCTCTAAGAATTGTCGATTTGTAGCCTTGAGAGATAATTTAGTGGAATACATAATTCTTTAATAACTTAAATATTCCCCAGCTTCATTCAAATAAAAAATGTAGATGTATAAATGTTCCCTTTGTCAACACTCCAAAAATCAAGAAAGGACTTGTTGAATTGTAGTCTAAGGAGTATAATTTGTCGAAACCCTAATTCTATAACAAATCCTTTAATTCTACTCCAATTTTCTTTAAGTTTATATTGTCATAGACTAAATGTGATCTTCGATAACCCTTTAAAATAAGAAAAAAAATCACACAAATTAGAGAGATATGTGCTTCCTAAAATGACCTCCAAATAAATAAATAAATATCTTACCTTGACAGTGCCAAGATCGTGCTTTAATAATACTTGTAATGAAATAACTTGAACAATAGAAGAATATAATAGGAAATATATTTTAAATACTTGATAATAATATCACTTCGAGGGGGGAACCTCCTAATCAACTTCAAGGGGGAAACCTCCAATAGTCTTCAATTAGAACACAATACTGGACATGATCATAATAACTAACCTCTAAATCCTATATATACCATATTTATGCCTTGGATGTCACCCCAGAAAACTAAGATACTTAACTATAACTCCTAGCATGACCTAAAATCCTATATATAATTATAATAATGATTATATAACTTTTTTAAGAGTTAAGATAGCCACAAGCCAACTACTCATAACCCAATACACACTATAAGATTAGGGGCGCAACACAAATTCATCTCCAAGCACCTACCAAATAACATGTAGTAATCCACTACATATTTTGAAAGCATATTTCAACCTTTTGTTTATTATTCTGCTGAGAAAAACCATTTATCTCTAACTACTCATCAATATCACCAACATATCCACTAAACTTCTTGGAAAATAAAGGATTTCATTTCTAAATAGAAAGGGCTCCTTGAAATTTTGTGAAAAAAATATCTTATCATCATTAATGTTGTATTTGATTGATCTCAATCGTATCTAAAAATAGGGGAGTATGCTTATTTGGCATAAACAAATTTGTCCTCTTTAATGATGGATACGACTTGATTTCCTCATGATTTTTACATTATATATCATGATTAATATATTTTATGTTTAAACATTTGAGTTTTGTCTTCATGTTTTTAATTTATATATGTTCATTTTGTCTTTCAAACTTGGCCAAGGATCTAGATATTAGATCCTATTATACAATCACATCTTTCATTTGTATTGTAGAATTTGCAAGAATGTCAACTTCAACTTTGATTTCCCTATATATATGGTTTATGGCAAAACTTTTCAGCTTTTCCATGAGAGGCCAAACTTGTAAAAGAAAATTGTTAATTTTAAAATTTGGTGATTTTTTTCGTATTTACTATATTGATTATTATCATTGAATTGCCTTCTATTTCTACTTTTTAAATTTTTAAATATTATAAATTTGTTGGGAATAGGATCTCATTTAATTGCAATCCTAAACATTATTTCATATATCTTCTAAGTCCTTGGAAAGTGTTCCCCAACACTAGGGTTAGAAAGAGATTAAAATTGAATGAAATGAACATGTAAATTGACATTTGTAATTAATTCTAAATGATAGGAACATGTGGGGATGCCCAAGAAGAGCTCCTACAAAATAGGAGCACATGGGGCGCCCACATGGAAGGTGGAACCCACCTTGAGTTAAGTTAACTATTTGGAGAAAGATAGCACTTCAATAATGCATGTAAAGATCCTAGAAGTTAGGGATTGATGTTTACATGCATTAAGTTCAATTCAGTTCAGTTCAGTATCAGTTTAGTTCAGTTCAGTTCAGCTATGGTTCAGTTATCTTCAATTGCATGTAGTTAGTTTCAGTTGAATGCTAGTTGACTTCAATTGACTTGGAATGCATGACTAATGACTTGAGTTGCACGACATATAACAAGTGATACATTCAGTTAAGTGGGGATGATCAATCATGCATGATATTTGCATGAATGGTGGAGAGATATGTTTCAATTAACATAGATTGACTTGGACCCACCTTGGACGCCCAAGTTCGCATCTTGGAGTTAACATTTTTGCATGATAAGATATTTTATAAGGTTGAGTTAAGTGGGCCCATTCTTGGGTGCCAACTTTGAGGAGAAGCTTACAAGATATCTTCGTAATCAATGTTGAGTGAGGACTTTAGTTTTGGACGCCCAAATTGATGGACTTGGTTTGAAATTGTTTTTCATGGGAGAACTCTACTTGCAAAGAATAGGCATACGTAGGTTTTGTGAGATAAGCTTTGTGGTTTGTAATTGTAAACTCTTTGGAGTTTACAAGGCTCATTATTGTCTATTTATTGCAGCGAGTTGAAGAGAGTTTTATCAAAGTTTATTGTAGGTTGTGAAGAAGATTTGTTGAAGGAAAAAGAAGCATCTCAAGCAAGGATTGATAAAGAATTATTGCAATCTTGTTTTAAGGTTAAATAATACAAGAACTATTGATTCTGGTGGTGGAGTTTTTTCCCAAAAGGGTTTCTCCACAGTATATGTTGTGTCACTTCTATCTTCTGGTCTTATTCTTCTACAATCTTCTATCTACTTCTACAAATGGTAAAATGAATCAAAACATATAATCATCCACAAAGAAATTGCAACAAAGAACACTTAATTAGATCTATAATCTCATAGTTTTACAAAGTATTAAGCTACATAATTACCTCCATTTTCAACAAAATTTGAAGTCCAAGGATAAGATCTTTGATCTCAACTTTATTATTGGCCCTTTCTTTTATTTTTTCAATGCTACTCCAATCAAATTATCATTTTCATTTATTATAATATATCCTACTCTATATTCTCCTAATTTTTTTTGTTGATGCTCCATCAACATTCATCTTCAACCATCGTAATGGGGGAGGTTTTCATTGCACTTCTTTTATATGTTTTGAAGAGTCAAATCTTCCTTCCTCATTAATGAATGGAATTTGAGACCATGCCAATTTCTTATCATTTCATTGTTTCATATTGTAAAATATTTATCTCTTAATGACTATAATAATGTTTTATTGCTTACTACTTCAACCACCACTTTTTTTAATTTGTTAAAGAAAGTTTACTTTGGTAGTGTTTTTTTTGAAAGGTTCCTATGTTTCTCTCTTTCCAAAATTCCCAAATCATTATTCATGGACTAATTATCCATAGACTGGAGAGAGTTGAACATTTCTTCAAAATAGGCCATGATTAAAAGGGGATAAATATTTCTTTTGGTAAAGCACTCTCCCAAGCTAGTCTAGCACACAACTATTACCAACATTTTTTTTCAAAAAATTGATAATTTAATATTAACAAATGATCTACTTTATCTTCATTTTTCTTGTGTAGCATACATCTTGATGGACCAATTTATCCAAGTTTTTGGAATTTTTTTTATTAATATTTTCTTCTGAAGTGTTGTTGATGTGAATGTCCCAACTATTGCACAACATAGGTTGTTCCAACATAGTTACATAGAGGTATATTAGTTTTTTCTTAAATTGCTTCTTTAACTATAAATTATATTTTTTTGAATACTCCTTGAATTTTGAACAATTTCATCTAATAATGTCTTCTCCCTTGGTCAAATATATCTTTATTTTTCCAAATGTCTCTCATAAAGCTAGTAATTCATATTCTAGTAACTCTAAGCCCTACAGATCTTTCCATTCCCACTTTTTAACCCTTGCCTAACCATTGAAATCAAATGATCTACTGTTTTCTTCCCTCAAGTTGTTGCTGGTGAATGTTTTATGAGACTAAAATCATGAATTATTTTTATTATAGTGGGATCATTCCAGGAATCTTCCCATAAATTATCTCTTTCTCCATTTCCTATTTCCCATGTGATGTGTTATATTATTATGGATTTGCATGTTAATAAGAAGTTCCAAATTCTTGATCCCTTTGATGGACTAAAGAAATTAATATTTTAGTCAAGCTTCGTGTAACTATATATTTGTTTTGTAGTATTTTAACCCATTTTAGATTTGGTTTATAGTATATATGCCAAACCAATTTTACCCCAAAGATTTATTTTGAATAATTTGATTTCACCATCCCACTCCCCCTACACCTTTTGGTTTATAGATATTATCCTAGTTTATCAATGACATTTTCCTTTCTTTCAACATGCATTTCCAAAAGAATTTTCTCATATTTTGTTTTAGATTTTGGTAGGTTTTTTTATGAGATTTTAAGGCATCTCATTAAGTATATTGGGATTTTTGATATTACTAACCTTAGCATAAGGATCCCCACTTCCCATCATAGCCTCCTTCATTTCCATGAAGTCAATTTTTGAGCATGTTTCCAATAATGGATCCCATATTTTGGTTGCACAATTACCTCCAAATAATGTAACGCCCAAGTATTTGTATACATTTTCCCAAATTGAACTCCAAAAATTTCCTTTTGTAGTTTTGGTTCCACACAAAAGAAGAAAATTTTAGATTTTGTTTTGTTGATTTTTCACCTTGAAGCTCTCATCTAATTGTTACAAAAAATTTAATTTTTTTTTCCTTCTTTTTGGTGTACCAAATAGTTATGTATCATCTATAGATTGTTGGTGAGATAAGGATTTTATCTCTTTACTAATTGTGATTCCTTCCCATTTTCCTTTGTTGCTAGCTTATTGATTGGTTCTTCCCAAAGCCTTACCCATGGTTATAAATAAAAAGGGGGAAACTAGATCTCCTTGATGAAGTCCTCTAGAAGCTTCAAAGAATCCTTGTGGACTACCATTTATCAATATAGAGTATCTTGAACTAGCTATAATCTAAAAATCTAATTTAACCATTTTTTATTAAAAAAAAAAATATTTATATTGCTCTCATTAAGAATCTTCAATCAATGATGTCATATTCTTTCTCAATTCCATGTTTTAATTTCATGCAATTTCTCTTGATGTTGCTCATTGAATATAATTTTTTGAGGGTTATTATTACCCCATCAAAAAAATATATATCAAGTACAAAACCAATCTATTATGTTTGGTATTATTATTTTCAACCTATTTGCAACTACTTTGAATGAATTTTAATAAATTGCATGTTACATAAGGATATAGGATGAATGTCTTTACTTGGGAATAAGGTTGATGGATTATTATTTAAATACTTTAGAAGAGTTCCTTTCTTCCTTGATTCTTTTGTTTCTAACCATATTTCTTTTCCCACAACATTCTAACATCTTTGAAACAAGCTTTGTTAGAAATTCAACAAGGCTAAAGGATTTATCTGGATGTAGTTATCTAGAAGCTTGTCTTATCTCTTCCTCCATGAAAGAAATTATTAAAAAATGATTTAGATCCTCATGTAATTTTCAAAATATTATTTTGGTGTTTCAAGTCTAACCCTTCTAGGTTGTTTAGAAGTTTCTTGAAATAACAAATGGCTTTTTCCTTGATTTTATTATCTTCCTCAATAAGTTCCCTTGATTTTAATTTTATGCTTATTATTCTATTTTGTATTCTCAATAATTTCATTGAGTTATGGAAAAAAATATTTCTATCTTCATATTTTAGCCATAATTACCTTGATTTTTGTCTCCAAAAGATCTATTGCTTGCATTTCTAAATGTTGTTTCATTTTATTTTATTTTATAAATTTTCTTGATCCATACATTTTTGTGATGTAGGAGCATCCAAAGTTGTAAGAACAATCTTACATCACCCAATTTTTTTATTTTTAAAAATTTCATTCTAGTTTGGCAAATACTCGGGAAGCTTATTTTTAGTAAAAATTCATGTAGAATGGTTTAGAAAATCCAAAATTTCCAAAAAGGGCTAAAAATATTAAGGCCTCTTTTTTTAGAAAGTTTGCATTTGTGCACATATGGACGTGAAATTTTATCCAAAGCTCTAGAATTGATAAATGAATATTAAGTCGAGTATAGATGTGAAGATATTAAAGATTCAATTTTCTAAAAATCTTGAAAAAAAACTTTCAAATTGACTTTTGAGGCTTCAAATGATGGAATGAGGCCCAAAATTTTGGAAAAATTGAATGAATTGAATTTTAGGGGTGTAGATCAATTTGAGCACTACATTTTTAAAAAAATGGGCTCAATTGAGTGTTCAAATCAAAAGTTATGACTATCGGAAGTTGTGTGTTATTTTCAAGAGTTAGGAGTTACAATTTCCTAAGCATGCGAGGAGACAACCAAGTGCATTTAAGGTTTTTTTTTGTAAATCTCCAAACTAGGGAAGATAGTGGAACGGATATAGGTCATGATTAAGGTGTGAGGTGAAAAGACAATATCATATTTAAAGCTCTAAAAGATGCAAAAGGCTCAAAAACGAAAATGATTAAAGTTGTAAGGTGTTGTAGTTTATTAAGGATTTTATCCTCTATTTTGTTTTAGATTTCTTGTTTGGAATAAGTGATCATTTTTGAATTAATGAGTGCATATGTTGAATGTGTCAAATCTTAGTTGTAAGTGAGCTCTATGAGCAAACCCTCATCATTTTGAATAACCTCTTCACTTAGGTTTTCCACTGTTTCTTCTAGTATTTATTTTTCTTCAAATATGTTCTTAAAATGTTCTTAGTTCCATTTTTTAAGGTATCCTTTAATATTTTGTAACTTTTTGAAAAAAATAAACATTTTTTTATCCTTTTTGAAATTGTGCTTCAACCCACCAATTTTATATTTGAGTAACAAATTCAAGATCTCTCATTCACACATTTTCAAATTTAAAGGGACATTATTTATTTATTTTTGTTCTTATCTAAGATAAATTTTCATTTAAAAGTGTTTTGATCTTGAGCTAGGAAGAATATTACATTCACATGAGAGGAGAATTGAAGCCTAGTCATTGCTACACATAAATCTATCTAATATTGTTGTAATGTTGTTGAAACACATTCTCCAATCAATCCACATATATAGCCCATTTTGGGTTTTATGTCATGTAGGTTTTCTTTAGCTATGAATTCAATTAAATCTAATTGTGAATGATTCTTCTTTCTCACCCCATTTCTTATCTTCATCATTTAAGATTACATTGAAATCTCCACTAATTATCACAAATTCTCAAAATATTATAGGTGATAAAAATTTAATAGTCCCCTAATTTTTTTATTTTAGGTGCATATTTGGACCATCTAAATTGATCCAGAAAGAATAAAATTTAGAAAATATCCTAATTATCTTACTTACCTACTAGTTCTAGTCTTGGTTAATTATCTCTAACCTAATTGTTGAGGTTCTCTAGAAGATATCCATTCTTTTGGTGTAGGAGTTGAATGTGAATTCTCAATACCCTAGGAATAGCTGCCAAACCAAAATATCTTCCACAAGAGGGAAATGACAAGAACAACTTGTTTGATTATGTATGCAAGATTGATTGATTGAATATGTAAATATACATATGATGCCTTGCTTATATAGACAAGGTTGTGGATTAGACAAGATTGTGACATGTGTCTTAATCCTGTACAATGAGACAACTACCTCAACATTATTAAATGACTTAGGATACAAGTATTAAATACCATGATAAGATAAGATAACACCTAATACTTCTAGAAATATTCCCTAGGACCTAAGTAAACTTAACATGTAAATAGGACCTATAAGTGAACAAGATAGGTAAAACACCTATTTACACCAATATTTGGAAGCATCAATTAATTCCACAAAATTTCCTTTCCATTTTAAAATTTTATGTGCCATTATTTTTGTTTCTTTATTATTATTATTTATAGTAAGAATATGTCAATATCTAATCAATCCATTTGACACTAGACCAAACATCTTTTGTTAGGGGCATTTAGGTTGATATTCATTGCTCACTAGGAAAGGATATTCCCTTCCCAAATCTCAATATCATATTTATCTTCTTTTTTTGTTCAAACTACCCTTATTTGATAAATAATTCCTTATTATTTTTCCTTCCTTTCCTTCTTGTTCTCCATAATCTAGTTTATCAAATTTTGACAATGATTGGATAATCCCTCTTTATTTTGGGGATTTTACCTCCCAAATTTCCTCCTTTCCATTTGCCTTAGTTGCATCCTCTATGGTCCCTTCTATAAAATAAACTTTCTATATAGTTGTTGTAGACACCTAAAAATATCCTAGGTCATAATTCCATCATTTACCCTGATTATCCATTTTCCCCTCAATCCTAATTCATTTTCCCTAAGTCCTAAATCATTCTCCTAAGTCCTAATTCCTAATTCATGTTCACTTTCCACATGATTTAATTAATTTAATTAATTAAATCCCACAAATAACCATCCAAAAATGAATAAAATAAATTTAAAATTCCTTTTATTCCTCACCACCCATCTCATAACCAACTTCTAACTATCTCCCATAAATCAATAAATCAATTTAAAAATGTTAGTTTATCTCCTCCTTCCATCTCTCAACTACCCAACCAACTTGATCTTAGCCATCTATCTCATTAGATCTCAACCGTTGATCTTCATCCTACCAAGCCTATAAATCTACCCTCTCATGTGCCATTTTCAAAGGGAATGATCTCAAATTATTGTAATATCATGTTGCCAATTCCTGAAGTAGCCTCATTTCCAATATTACGAGCACATCAAAGATTCAACTTTTTTGGTAAAATTTCATTGTTTTGTTTATGTATTTTGAATCTTCTTGCTTAATTGGAGGTCACATTTGATGTAGATTTGAGGTTTTAATGTTTCATTTGAAATATTTATTTTAATCAATATTTTATGTTAATAGTTTAACACATGAACAACCTATATTTATTCAATTGGGAGTGTATACTTAGTGTAGGCCCACCAACCAAAGGCTAATATCTTAAGATTAGTGCAAGACACTTATCTTTCAAGATTCAATAGATATGGATCCAATGGCACAAGGGCTCACCTTTTCCCTTTCTTTGGAGGTCCTAAGACCTTGACCAAAGATATTCTATCTCTAATAAAGGAGATACATGGTGAGTAACTTCAGGCATGATATTGTACCTTGTACCACACTAAGCAACAACTAAGTGGTCTTATTCTAGGTTGCACAAGGCTAACTAGGGGGTCCTCCAAATACCACAAGGGTATGTGAGGAAAAATCCATAGATTAAAGTGAAAATTTCAAGATAGATGGGAGAAGAGGCTAACTCACTCTCCACCTCCACTTCTCTAAGTATAAAGTTATTGGAGGCTTGGCCTAGATTGATAAGATTCCACTTCCACTACCCCTACCAACAAACATTATCCTACACATCTTCCATCTCTTAATCAAAACCAATGAAATCATAGAGCATATAAATAAAATGCTCCAAATCAAATTTCAAAAGAATATGAATACAAAAATCAAGCAAAGCATATATAAGCAATATGGTCCCCAAAACAAATTGGCCATTCAAATTGAATGAAATAAAATTTCCATATCTAAATATGAAGGAACATCAAAATATGTGTCCTACATATAGTAGGTGTCCATCACCTTGAAAATTATACAATAATGTTGATTATAATTTCTATCCTAATCCCACTTTCAAAAATCAAAATCCCAATTCCAAATTTCATAATCCACTATCTCAAGTTTGGTGAATCAAAAATATGCCAAACCGATCTACATTGTATATTTATCCATCCAAACCCAATACATCAGAATCACATAATTCTACATCCAATATGGACCTCTTCGAAATCCAATTTCATGTTTATAATCCAAAAAACCCAATGACCAAATCAATTAAGTTGTGGCAACAACACTTTACCATAAGGGCTATGATGGTACCCTATCAAAATGTAAGCATTCAAATAAATCCAACTTAGTCATCAATGAGGATCACTTCAACATCAAAGGATTGTACACGAGTGATTTATTCTTAAAAAAGCAACTAATTCAAGCAAGACATTATTGGCATCTTATGACAATTACATCTACATTGACTATCTCAACTAGACAAGTACCTATGAAGATACTTTGAGTATCAAGTTATCAGTGACATCAAATCAAAACTAAAATATCAAAAATTAAAAAATTAAAAAATCATAGTAAAGAGAAATTATTCATCCAATGGTGAAAACCGTTTTCATGGCACCTTAGATAAGTACCACGATGAAAACCTGTCAAACATGCATCATGTGTAAATCAATTGTCTGCATACTTTGTACTCGGGGGCAAGTTGTCTCATCTATTCCCATCTCATCTTCCTTATCATCCTAATCCATCATCTCCATGTCTCCTTGCTTTCATCCCCCATCATGAACCTTGTCTAACGTTGATCTTGATAACGAGTTTGATCTTGATAAATATTGAGGTATATTTTTTCTACATGTTTTGATAAAAACTTGACATAGTACATCATTCTACAACAAATCCTCTACCCATATTGTTATCACTTATATCATACCTTATCTTCTTTTCATCCAATATCATGAATGATATATTCAAAGTAGAGGCATGTTTTCCTTTGCAACATAGTTCTTGGAGGTCATATCCTTTTGTAGACACCTAAAATTGTCTAAACTTATAATGCATTCCTAATTCATCACTTTTCATCATTTTCCTCATTATCTCCTAATTCATTATTTTTAATTAAATAATTTATAATTATTTGATTAAATTCATAATTTCCCTTTATTAATTGAATAATTAATATTATTTGATTAATTCATTATTTTTCCTCTAATTCACCTTAATTAAATAATTTAAATTAAGTTCAAATTTCCCCCTTTCCACATTAATTAAATAATTCTAATTATTTAATTAATTACCAATTTTCTTCTAACCCACCTAATTAAATAATTGTAATTATTTAATTAAAAATCTAATTCCTCTCATCTCTCATAATTAAATAATTTCTTAATTATTTAATTAATTAATTTTCCTCCAACTTGCACATGGCATATTATATTTTCAAAAATGGAATATTCCCTTTTCAAAATATCTTCCCTCCATAAAATATCCTAAAATATCTCCCTTAAATCAAGGGATCATCTTCAGTTAATTGAATCTCTCATTTAATCTTGATCGTTGATCTTTGGATTTGATCTCATCCATTGATTTTCATCCTCTAATCTCCACCGTTGATTAAACCTTTAAGAATTCTATAAAATAAACCTTATCCTTCATTCAAAATCATTCACAATATTTTGAGAGCATTGATCATCATAATTGAGCATTCAATTAAGAATCTAAGCTATCATTGTGAGTCAAGATCTTCATCATCAAGCTTTTGCAACACGGGTTATGCATAATTGAGCATTCAATTAAGAATCTAAGCTATCATTGTGAGTCAAGATCTTCATCATCAAGCTTTTGCAACACGGGTTATGCATAATTGAGCAATCCACATATCAAATTGACATAATTCAATAATGGAGTACTAGGTTTGCATGATTTATTTGAGTAATTTGATCTTTGTTTGAGTTATATTATTGATTTATGTTTTATTCATTAAAGTATTGCATTCAAATTCATTGATTAATAGGTTTGTTTGATCTTTCATTTGTGGGTTTTTAGTATTTTCTAATCTTAATTGCTTAACTCGTCTTCTAATTCATTTCCCATTACTCCCATTAAATTTTGGTATGTTTTATGGGATGCACGACCTTGATCTAATGCTCAACTTAGTTTTTGTGAAGCTACAAGTTATAGTGACACATTTGAAGTAGATAGGTGCTTTTGATCTTTATACAATGGTGTGTTTGATAGAAATCGAGGTTATTGACTTGCACAATGACATTTATGAAGTATTTTGATGCTTTTGATAGACTAATGCTTTTTGGTTTTATGTGATTGCAGGTTATAGTGATGTTTCTAATAATTACAGTGACACTTCTAATATGACTCAATGCTTCTGATATGACTCGACACTTCTACACAGTTACAACAACGCTTTTGAGGTATATCGACGTGTTTGATATTATTTACAATGACACTTTTGACTATTATAGTGGTATATTTGATTTTATCTTTTGAATTTTACCCTAACCCTAGCATGTGCTTGATCTTTTGAGAGTAACATATTTGTGCAGCCTTGGCATATGTTGAGAGAAGACAAGAAATCTTGAAACTACTAACGAATCTTCTTGCAGGGTTTTTATGCTTTCAATTTGTAAAATGAATTCACATTTGAATTTGGGCTTTAATTAATGAATTGATTGTTGTGTTTGGTAGACTATTGGTGTGTATACTCTCTCCTTGTGCCACATGTATGATTTTTGGAGATCAAAAACACCACTAGTTTGCACATTTTTTGTACACCCAAGGAATACTAGTAAAGTATGCTCTTCTCTTGCACTATGTGCGAGTCTAAGAATAAAAAATGCTATTATCTCTATTTAATTCAGTAAGAGGCCTACTTGGGGATTTCATCACCTCAAGGATGACATCAACCACGTTTATTGATGGGGTATATAAAGGGGGGAGAACAAAATTTGTACTCCAAGGTGTAGCCATCATCCTCTAAGCCAATCCTCATGACCCTCAATCCGCATAGATGTGTATAGGTGATGAGAAGAGGCGAGACCCCCCTCAACTCGAGCATCCTCAAATGGGCACACTATTCATAGAAACACTATGAACCTTGTTTTTAGAAGCCTTTTATGACCATCAGTCATTGTCTTAGTGTGGCGCAAGGTATAGTATCATGCTCAAAGTTACTCATAATGTACTCTTCTCTTGTTGAGGTGACATAATTCCTTGTTACGACCTAGTCCTTCCTGAAGGAAAGGGGTGATAAGGTGGTACATGACCTTATCATACCCTATTTACCCACTCATTTGAAGGTATTACGCTTCAGCAGGTGAGCCTCCACTATGTCAATACACCTATTACTACTAATTAGGCTATGTTATTTGAAGTGTTTTCTTGTCAAGACCCATGATCACCATATAGCGGCTTTTATTCGAAAAGAATTGTGACATTATCCTCCTTTACACCTTGGAGTTGGTCCTTTATTCTCTGTTGTGTTATATCTCTTTCCAAACAAAATAAACCTAAATCAGTCCTCAAAACAGTCAAATAAGTCTAAAACCCAAGACATATTTTAGGTTTAACTTGCAAAATATTGCATCTATGTTACAGTGACACTTCTATTGGCACAACACATTTACAATAATGTAGTGCTTTTGACTACAACTTGATGTTTTTTCAAAAATATATCAACGCTTTTGCACAACTAGACACTTTTGACCAAAATCTTACTCTCTATCAGTCCTAAAACCATAAATTTTGCACAATGATGCTTTTGCTACAAACCACCACTTTTGACTTGCATAGTGATGTATTTGAAAAATATTGATGCTTTTACCATAACTAGTCACATTTGATAGGGGTAGTGGCATGATTTTGACAAGTTAAATCAATGCTTTTGAAATACACAGTGATGCTTTTGACTGTCAAATTGCTTTTCCAGAATCCCTAAAATTCTAGATTCTAGAATTCAATAGTTGGTCATTGTAGGACCCAAGACTTATAATAAATAGACCTGTAATCATAACTAGTCATAAAAAATAACAAATCAAACATTCTCACACATCTCATACCATCCCTTCACTTTGGACTTTTAGAATCACATCCTTTGAGTTTTGGACCAAACAATAACCTCATCAACAAAAACAAACAACTCATCCACTAGCAACCAACATTAGACATAGTTTTTAGATCTCTTATCATATCTTCTAGTTTAGATTTTGCTTGAAAAATAGTCATTTTCAAGTGAATTATTGAATTAGCATCAATATTTGTGAGCAAGCTAGCTTAGTAGTCTTTGTCTATTCCTAAGTTCATAAACTCATTATCATCTTCCTTTACTTGGACTCATTAGTCTAGGATGAGCAAAGATTATCCTCAATGCCCATAAAAAAACAAGATCTAATCAAATTTTGTCTCTTAGAGGTTTCATATCCTCCACTCATCCAATAAACAATAAAATTTTGTTCAAATCTACTTAGTATGTCCTTTTTTGAGTTCATCTTGAAACAAAAACATTCATCCATAACACATCATACAAACTTACATCTCACATTTCACAAGGTCATCAAAATTTGTATGCCTATAATAAGATCTCAACATAAACGAATCATGGAATCCAACCCAAGTAGTTTGAGTGCAACAACACCTATGAGTACTTCCAAAAAAAATCTTGAGATGCCTAGCAACATCTGCAACCCTCAAGAATATAAAACCCCCAACAACAATCACAAGATCAAACTGTCATTATTGAAGACATCACACATGAATTTGAAGGATTTAGAGACTTCATTGAAGAGAAACTCCTAGAGATACAACAAGATCCCTCTATGGCTAGAGAGCTCGATGTCTTACTAGCTTCAAATCCTGACTTGTATTTGCTCAAACTTGCACAAGTTGGTGTCAAATTACCTTCAAGCTATGATATTTCCACACTTATGGAACAAGCCCTTACAAGTGTCATGATATCTAGTGTCCATATACTTGCAAAAGTGCCTATAGTGCATACTCCCATTGAACAAATACCGCCACCTCCTATGCAAATAATACCAATTCAACCTACTATACCCCTATTTGATATATATTCTTTTCCTTTTTCTAAATAATTTGTTAATCTGTTATATAAAATTTTGAATGTATGTGAATAAACAATCCCGTAAATTCAAATTAATCTAGTCACAACCATCCCTCACATATCCTCATTTATGTCAAGTCAAACAAATCCAAACATACCAAACCTTCTAAATACCTTCAAGCTATGATATTTCCACACTTATGGAACAAGCCCTTACAAGTGTCATGATATCTAGTGTCCATATACTTGCAAAAGTGCCTATAGTGCATACTCCCATTGAACAAATACCGCCACCTCCTATGCAAATAATACCAATTCAACCTACTATACCCCTATTTGATATATATTCTTTTCCTTTTTCTAAATAATTTGTTAATCTGTTATATAAAATTTTGAATGTATGTGAATAAACAATCCCGTAAATTCAAATTAATCTAGTCACAACCATCCCTCACATATCCTCATTTATGTCAAGTCAAACAAATCCAAACATACCAAACCTTCTAAATACCAACATGATGAACTATACAAATAATCTGTTCACAACACCAACTCCTCCACCTCACATACATCATAACATCCCAAACATCACTCAAACATTGAACATACCAAGGAGCACCAACAACCCCAATAACTCAAATTACCTTCCCAAATCATAAAATTCCTTTCTTACCACCACAAAACAAGATCTCACATTAGATATAGCAAGAAACACTAAAATTTCACATCTCTCACAAACACCCACACCTAACGTGTCTATCAACACATATGTCCCTCAACAAAAAATCCCTCCACAACAAACCCTTCAACAACACATACCTCAACCACAAAAAAAAATCCCCCCACAACAAAACCTTCAACAACACATGCCTCAACAACAACAATACATCCCCCATCCTCAACAATAAATATTTCAACAACAAACTGCCCAACAACAATTCCTCAAAAACAAACCTTTCAACACCAAACTCCCCAACAAAAAATTCCTCAAAACCGAATATTTCAACAAAAAATTCCACAACATCAAAACCCTCAACAAAAAATCACACAACATATCCTACCACAACATCAACATGATCCATATAACACCACTCAAACACGGAAACATATTCCTCAACATCAAACCAACCCTCAATTAAAAATACCATGTAACATGTATAACATATCTCCCAATATTCCATCAAATCAAAATCCATTATATAACTCATCATCCATACCCCAACATAATACATACACTCCACTTAACCAAACTTCAAACAATCCTCCTAATGACTTGGCTTCACAAACCCAAAACTTAAATTAGAAAATCAATAATATGCAATTGGGACACAAAGAAAATATATGCTCTTGGAGACCTATGCCTCTATTTGTTCAACATGAATATAACCATGACACCTTTTCCTCAAAATTTCAAGATGCCCAAATTTGATAAATACAATGGACGGTGACCCATGTGAATATATAAGGGAATTCTATGTAGCTTTTTTACAGGTGTCATATAATGATACATATCTAATGTGCCTCTTTCCACAGAGATTATGTGGACAACTGATTGAATGGTTCTCTCACCTACCCCCAGGTATCAAGAAATTCCAAGACCTTGTTGACAAATTTGTAGCTCACTTCTCCTACAATATAGAACATGAGGTTATTATGACTGACTTGGACATCACCAAACAAAACCAAGGATAAAATTTTGCATCCTTTTTACAATGATGGAGACATAAATCTAGTAAATGTAAATGACCCATTTTGAAAAAGCAACTTGTGGACATTTTTGTTCAAAAACTCAACACAAAAATTGGTTTCCCCTATGCATACAATGTGCCAATACATTCGAAAAACTCATAGAAAAGGGTCTTACAATCAAAAGGGCTCTCATTGGTAAAGGTCTCGTCAAAATATACAAAGACAACAAGGATCACCCTTCTAACTCTAATGGAAAACCATGCCTATGGGATAAAAAAAAAAATATTACAAACAACAGTGTTGTAGACACAAAATTTGTGCAAAACATACAACCCCAACCAAACAAGCAACACAATTTTCAAACTGTAAATCCTCCAATAGGACCACCAACACTTAAGAAGACTATTCATTGCAAATTTACTCCCTTAGGAGAACCCAACAAAACGGTCTTGAATAGATTGATTTAATCAAACCCTACCCAACTTCTTGAGCTCAGGCATTATGAAGAACTAAAAATCAAACCCTCATGGTATAATGATAATGATTATTTCCAATCCCATTAAATAAAAGGTCACAATACATAAAATTGTGTAAAACTCAAATAAATGATACAAGACCTTATCGACCAAGGAGGGGTTAGTGTTGATCAACATTCTAGAACTTTGGGAAACAATGACTTGGGAATCTACAAAGATCCAATCCTAGATCATGGGAAAGGAAATAATTCTGGTACAACCAAGAACTACAAAAAAGTTAATCATTCCTAGTAAAATGTAGTAGGACACATCTAGGAATCCAATAATCATGTCAACATTATTCATCACTCACATAATGAGGTATTAGACATAGGTCAAGATACTTTTCCAAAGTGTGATAAAAACCATCCACCAATGTCTAGCAATGTCTCACCTCAAAATAATTGCATCAAATACATCTCAAAAAAATATATACCTCCCTCATTCAACTTCATGATAGGTAATATTGAAGAATCTTATCCATGAGAAGTCTCTACCCCATCTCCAAACTCTTCACAAAGTCAAGTCATACCATCTCCATAAAACTACTCATCCAATGATGACACCTTTCAGGATCTTGTCCAAGGGATATCTAGGATAGATAATCATGAAATCAAAGCTAATTGACATCTTTATATAATTCAAATCACAACCAAAGAATGAACATTCCTTCCATCACCCTTGATATCAACTCAAAATTGGTTACCATCATGTCAATACTTTAACACCATCCAAGAGTCCCTTAGTCATATCCCATCATCAAATTTAGATCTATGTCAAGAACATAATCCAAAGAATAATGAATAAATCTCAAAAATAAGTCAAGATCAAGATATCCAAGCTCTTCAATCTCTTCCTATCATTGATCAAAACCCTATATCTCCTAAGTTCCCTAATGATCCCATCAATCCATTCCATCTCATTCATGAACCAATAGTCAATCCAATCCATATTCCAATAGATTTCACTTCTCTAAATGAGACACTTTCTTCTAGTGGACTCAAAGATGATCTCTCCCTTGTTTATTTGGAACTAGAGTCTCCCACTCTAGACATACTTGAAAATGATGAAACTATAGCTAAGTTTACAAGACTCCATGGTGATATTTTAGAAAATAACTATGAAGAGGGTTTTTATATTGACTTAGAGGTGAAAACATCTTTTGAAGAACATTCAAAGTTCCTAAGTTCTCAAACTCACGTCCAAAATAGTGATTGACAAGTGATTATAGATTCGATCAACATCCTATCAAAGGACAAAACACCAAAAGCCTATAAACTTGGATCACTCACTTTCGTTAGAGCAATATTTTTTACCAATGAGAAGACAACTACTATTGAGGGTTCCAATTAGAACAAAGAAGAGTTGGCACCTTGTTTCCAAGACAATTGCGAACAAAATTTTCCAATGAATGTAGTATCAAGGGAAAGGATTAGGCCTACATGAACAGGGTATTCTAGAACCAATGTAGTTTTTCAACATTCCTAAACATTAGGGTCTTGGTTATTCAATGATCAAGAAATCTAATGTTGTTAGTGATACCTTCATAATACCGGGGGTAACTTTATCTAATGCAAACATCGACATGGAAGTCATGAATTCTCCTTATAATGAATTTGTTGCTAGCACTCCCACCATTCACATCATTAATCATAATTCTCAAATCTTTCCACCCACTAATTGGGACCAACAAAAGAATAATCCTTACAAAATCAAGTTGTTGAAGCTAATTAATTAAAAAGTCAAAGTGGAATCATGAAGCTAAAATGGATCCCAAAGCAAATTGGATCAAGCAAATCATACAATCCAATTTGAAATCCAATAGTCAAAGAAACTATGGAGTCAAACAAGAAAGGGGCATCCATCTATAAAAAAATTCCACCTATTTCAAATAAGTCTTCAAGACCAACACATAAAGTGTACGAAAAAGTTGGTTCCCACCACACTTAAAATTCCATATCCACACTCCATCATCCATCATCTCAAGTTTGGAAAGTAAAATATTTGCAATCCAAATTGTTGAATAATTCATCCACATCTCACATCCTCTATCAAAGTCTACCAACCCACTTAAAATAAAAAATATCTAAATCCCATATTCACCATGTCCTAGCAACAACACTTTATGATAGGGACTCCAACAACACTCTATCACAATGTGCGTATTCAGATAAGGCCAACCCTTGTATCAACAAAGATCATAAGAACATCTAGGGGTTATATACAAGTTCCCTTATCCTAGAAAAGAAACTCCTCAAGGTAGGACATCGTTGGCACATCATGACAACAACATCTACATTGACACCACCAAGTGGTTCTACATAATCAATGATCATTTAAAAAAAAAGATAAAATAGTAAAGATTAGAATCATCATTCTGGGATGGCTCATGAAATCAGGGTATCATTCAGTTGGAAGTGCCATCTCTGACTGTCATTGCCTCCTATCAGGTGTGGTGGGGATTGGAGGATTACATTCGATGCCAGCAAAGGTAGGCGAGCCGCTGGAATTTCTGCCGCTGGAAGTCGCCAGATAAGGCAGCCGGTAATGCATGCATCGCTATGTTTCGTCCCGGCAGCTGGTTACATTATGGGTGAGATGGGTGCATCCCTGGCCAGCGATGAATCTGGAGATGGGGATCTTTGCATCCATGGTCTGTGCGTATGGCGTATCCCTCATGCGCGCGCCTGTCCCGTCGTCCGTTTTTATCCCTGTCGCCAGCGAATGGTGAGCGTTGTGCGTCGATTTGGATGGGATGTGGTCAACTGGATAGACTAAGTAATCATAACACAAGAATTCCAAAAATATCCAAATGGTTCAAAATCCAAGAAACATCTTGTAGCATAGAAAAATGTGTCTTTGGATACTTTCATGCTCACTAAGGTCTTTCTTATGGATGTTGGCTGATTTTTTCCTTGATTTAATGTCATAATGTGGTCAACACATTCATGTTAGGTCTTGGACCCTTGTGAATAAATAAAATTCTATGATGTCTTGTAAAGAAGTGTTGTGAAGTGTAACTTACATTTTACCGCCTTTCTAGAGACCTTTTTAATATAATCACTTAAATAACCTCTTTTTATCACTTACCAAGCCTTAATTCAAAGTGTTTTAAAGTGTTGTAACAAACTTTCATGCTTTTCTAGGCTTATCATCAATAATTTGACCCTTTCTTATGTTTAAATGACCCCTTTATACACTTACAAGCCCTACTTAAGTGTGTTTTTGAGAATAATGTTGTTAAACATCATTTAATACACTTTAATTCCTGACACCCACTTAAATTTCCCTAGTGGGACCAAGTCGCCACTAGTCCGACTTGGCTCAAAAATCAAAATTATTTCAAAATTCTAGTGGGATATTATTTTCTAAACCTTGAGGTCAGCCAGTGATGTGGTATTTTTGGGAAATTACGTATAATCATGTATAAGTATAGGTTTTTTCCCTCTCATTTCATCCCCATTCATTCACTCAAGCATTCCATCAATTATCAATCATTCACTTAAGCACTCTAGGCATTCTTAAGCATACATCCATTGGAGCATCTACTTGCATATCTTCAGATTTCTACTTCAAGGGTTTGGTCTTGTATGCGGATTTGTCAATGGGAAAGGTGTGAAAAGGTTTCAACAATTCACCAAAGTCATTCAAAGTCAACAAAACCCTAAAAGAAGCTTGGAGATCACCTTCAGACCAAATTCTGTAGATTTTAATCCGAATACCTAGAGGAATAGAAAGTGTAGACTGAGAGCTTCCATTTCCACCTTTGAATTTCCTAAAATATGGAAGTGGACTAAGTTGCCATAAGTGGTGAATTAGTCCCACTACCAGGCCTGAAAAGTGGTTTCTGTAGTTTTGAATACCCTTTTGTTTGAAACCTATTCCGACACAATTTTTCCCAAAACTGGACTAAGTCACCCAACTTGGCGTAAGTGTCCTAGTAGGCTTCAATAGTGAATTCTAAAAGATTCTAGAGCTCCTCTCCATCACTTTCCAATTTCCAGGTGCACCTCTTTAATCTCATTAATTTTTGTTACATTTTACTTGCATTTTTAGTTCATTTTGCATATCACAGTGTGTTTTCAAACAAAGTGCATTTTCTTAGTTTTGTATTAGTATTCAATCTCCTTTACCAATTATTTGCATCTAGTACATTCCCCTTAGACATATTTCAATCATATTTACATTAGTCTTGAGTGAACCACCTAGGTTTTTGGGATTCCTTTCTCCTTTTAGGTGCAAAACCCTAGAAGTGTAAGAGTCCCTATCCCAAAAATCTTTGGTTCATTTTGGTGAACCTGGATTTTGAACATTCTCTTTATAATTTTAAGTGCATTTAAATCCTAGAAATAGATTACATTGGCATTGCATTGCATTATGCATTGCTTAAATTGCATTCTAGGGTTTTAAAATTTGCATTAGTGAAAAACTCATCTTGCTTGCTTTTTTGCATTACATTTCATTAAAAATTGTCAAAATTCTTCATATTCATATTATATCTACATCTGAAAATTTAAAAAGCATAAACATCAATTTAAATTTTTTGAAAATTTTAAAAAAATCACTACTTGGACTCATTCGCCACACTAGGCAACTTAGTCTAGTTGCACATTTTTCACTGTAATTTCTGTTAGTTTGAGATCATTTTCTGCATTTTAGTTTTATGTTGTTACATTTTTGTTATTGTTTCTAGATTTGTTATTTTATTCTATTTCTTTCACTTAGTTTGCTTTCATTCATTTGCATCATGCATATGTGTTTTAATAAGCTTTGGATGTCATAAAAATCCTTAGTTGACATGTCAAGATGTGCCTTTGGAACTGGTCCTAATGACATTGAACTTCCTCATGCTCCTTCAACTCCTCATGAATGTCCTCCTCATTATGTTGACATCATTGGAGAAGATGATGAAAACATGGATAAGTTCCTAAATGAATTCCTTGACAACCTTGAAGCTAATGCATCCTTTTATCCGTCCATGAAACAACAAGACCTTCCTACGATACCCCTCCTGATATGTTTCATTACTTACATCCTAAAACAAACGAAGGACCTAAGTTCCCTACACAAGGTGAACCTAGTTCTTCTAAACAAACAACCCCTCAACCATTCTATGATAATAAAGTAACAAATAATCCAATCAACCTTGAAGAAACCTATGGCAAAGGTTTTATAATCTTGAGCAAACAAGGATGTGACACAACAACTGAACATGACATTCATCAACTCTTAGAGAAAAATTCAAAAGATGAAAACACAACGGGGTTAGGATATCAAGATCTTCCTCATAACAACAAGCCTCCTAGAGAATATTTGAGGCTTCATGATGATGGCATAGTGATCTTTGATTCCCCTTCCGATTGGAATGTCCTCCTTCCTCAAGAGCAACCCTTTCCTGATAATAATGACAAGGATGAGAGAATCATTTTTGGTCCTCCAATTCGAGAAAAGGGTGAATCTAGCAAACACAAGAGGCCTTACAAGTTACAAAAACTAAAGTTTCCTCTCTGTCCACCACCTGAATGTGAAAGGAAATTACAAATAATTTTAAACAAAGGACTCATACTATTACCACCTATGAAAAGGTTGGTGATATATCCTAAAGATGCTAACATTCCACATTGTGCATATCATTGTGTTCTTGGACATAGAAGTGATGAGTGTCGTCAATTGAAAGAAATACTGAGCAAGTATCATTTCGATGGCGATAATTGCTATCTAATAATCCCATAAAACACCCTCCAAATCCTTATCATGTAATAGTTGTAGAACATTCTCTTCTCAGTATTACATGACCTTTCCCATCACCTACCTCAGCTCATTCTGCCGATGCACCCAGTGGGGGAAAGAAGTTGCTAGCCCTGTCCTAGTAATGCATTTGTCATTGTCCCTTAGCTAAGTTATTCACCTTTCGCTTATACTGACTGAGATTGGAAGGCAGATGACTTGCTCAATGGTTGACTCACATTTGTCTTACTAGTCTTTTGCCTTTTCTTTCTTTTTCTTTTGTGTGTTTGCATGTGCATAATGTGCTCCCCCATGATGTTCTATTTGATGCTCTCTCTCTTTGTGACATTCCTCTATTTGTACCTTCATTCTTCTCTATGTCATACATCACTTTTACATTTTCTTTTGTATTTTTCTTGTGTTTTCCTTTAGGGGATGACACAAGGCATTGAGACATTTATGTCTCTTTTATGTTGACCCAAAATCCTTTCCTTTTTCTTTCACCTTTTCTTTTTCATTTGGCTTGCGTTTTCCTTTTGGGGATGACGCAAAGCATCGAGACATCCTATGTCTCTTCCATGTTGACCCAAAAGGTTCTTTCTTTTTCTTTATTTTCGCTCTCTTTGTGTCATTTGTCCAGTTCTATGTATTTGGGGAATGATGAAAATTCCAAGCTCTCTAAACAACATTGCAACAAAGAACATACTGACCCCAAATCCATAGATCCCTTATGTGGTTGGTGTTTTCACTTTGGGGGAAACCCCTTTCCTTTATTCTTCCTTTTCTTCACATGACGTAACCTTACTTGGAAACATATGACTTGGCATAAGGGCTTTCCAAATTGGCTCTCATGTCTTCTTCTTGTTTTCATTTTTTGGCTACTTTAAATTAATTGCTCATAGTACGATGTGTAGCAATTCCTTTAAAGTGGGGGCATAGATTGGCATTATTCTTTTGCATTTTCCTTTTTCTTGGTTCTTAGTGTAGCCTTCTTGCTTCATACGATGAGTTTTTTGCTTTGTGGATGAAATTAGGTGTGATGTCCATGAGCATGATCTATCTCAACATATTACATTTCTCTTAGTGGCTTGATGCGACACACTGCATCCCCTAAGTTGCAAATTTTCTATTATTTGATTAGTCCTCTCTTGGAGACATTAGACACAATGTTCCCTAAGTTAAAGACCTCGCATGAACTAAGAAAGACTCCTTTGAACATCCTTTGCATGTTTCATTTTTCATTTGTTACATGGACAACTTGCATGCATGTGGTGCCATCGCGTTTGTTCATGAGTTCCAAGCATGCGAAGTTTTGCTTGTCTCGTGAAGCTCGAAAAGTAATTTTCTTTTGTGGCGCCTTATTAAAGTTATCAGAGGGTATAACTTTGATATGGTTGAGCTGGAAGCCCATTCTGAGGCATGACTTTCCCCATAGCCACCTGCATGTGTGTGAGTGCATACTAGCCATGAGTGTATGTTTCTCACCTTTTTAGGCTTTCTCACTCAACAGAAAACCATGAGTTTTATCACCTCAAAGTGAGTATGCATTTTTTGAACAAAAAACCTAGATCTAATCCACAACGGGATGGTCAAACGATCGAAGTTTGATCTGACTCTCTTTTTCCTTCTCCTTCTCTCCCTTTCATTCTTTTACAACATTCTCTTGTGTGTTCCTTTGTGTTTATGTTTAGTTTGTCATGGGATATTGATCCTAGGGGCTTGATTACCCCTCTTGATTGTTGTTATCTCATCTTTCCAACATGAGTGCATCTGGATCCCTCTTGATGTGCATGTTTAGCTACTTAAGTGTGAGTTTGAAGTAAGTTCATCCTCTCAGTAAAGTGGGGGTAAATGTAGTGTAAAAAATGTATCTTTGGACATTTTCATGCTCATTTGGGTCTTTCTTATGGATGTTGGCCTAATTTTTCTTAGATTTAATGTTGTAATTTGTGGTCAACACATTCACATTAGGTCTTGGACCCTTGTGAATCAATAATAATTCTATGATGTCTTGTAAAAGTGTTGTGAAGTGTTGTAACACATTTCCACACTTTTCTAGGACCTTTTTAATATAAATCACTTAAATAACATCTTTTTATCACTTACCAAGCCTTAATTCAAAGTGTTGTAAAGTGTTGTAACAAACTTTCATGCTTTTCTAGGCTTGTCATCAATAATTTGATCCTTTCTTATGTTTAAATGACCCCTTTATACACTTACAGGCCCTACTTAAGTGTGTTTTTGAGAATAATCCCATTAAACATCATTTAATACACCTTAATTCCTAACACCCACTTAAATTTCCCTAGTGGGACCAAGTCGCCACTAGGGGCGACTTAGTCCGACTTGGCTCAAAAATCAAAATTATTTCAAAATTCTGGCGTGGTATTATTTTCTAAACCTTGAGGTCAGCCAGTGATGTGGTATTTTCGGGAAATTATGTATAATCATGTATAAATATAGGGTTTTTTCCTCTCATTTCACCCCCATTCAATCACTCAAGCATTCCATCAATTATCAATCATTCACTTAAGCACTCTAGGCATTCTCAAGCATACATCCATTGGAGCATCTACTTGCATATCTTCAGATTTCTCCTTCAAGGGTTTGGTCTTGTATGAATATTTTTCAAAGAGAAAGGTGTGAAAAGGTGTCAACAATTCACCAAAGTCATTCAAAGTCAACAAAACCCTAAATGAAGCTTGGAGATCACGTACAAACTAGATTATATAGATTCATATCTAGATACCTAGAGGAATAGAAAGTGTAGACCGAGAGCTTCCATTTCCACCTTTGAATTTCTTGAAATATAGAAGTGGACTAAGTCTCCATTGGTGGCGAATTAGTCCCATTGCCAGGCCTGAAAAGTGGTTTTTGCAGTTTTGAATGCCCTTTTGTCTAAAACCTATTCTGACATAGTTTTTCCCAAAACTGGACTAAGTCACCTAGCTTGGTGTAAGTGTCTTAGTAGGCTTCAACAGTGAATTTTGCAAGATTCCAGAGCTCCTCTTCATCACTTTCCAGTTTCCAGGTGCACCTCTTCAATCTCATTAATTTTTGTTACAGTTTACTTGCATTTTTAATTCATTTTGCATATCACAGTGTGTTTTCAAACAAAGTGCATTTTCTTAGTTTTGCATTAGTATTCAATCTAATTTATCAATTATTTGCATCTAGTACATTCCCCTTAGAAATATTTCAATCATATTTACATTAGTCTTGAGTGAACCACCTAGGTTTTTGGGATTCCTTTCTCCTTTTAGTTGCAAAACCCTAGAAGTGTAAGAGAGTCCCTATCCCAAAAATCTATGGTTCACATCCAAATAATGAAAAATTCCAAAAAAAATCCAAAAACCTCAAAACAAAAAAAAAACATTCAAATATCTCAAAAATTCAAATACATCCAAATAATCTTAAAATTCAAAAACATCCAGATAATCTTAAAAATATAAAAACATTCAAATAGTCAATAATTAAAAAACAACCTACAAAAAAAAATCAAAATCTGAAACAACAATAGATATCCTCAAAATCCAAAATAGCCTCAAATATCTCAAAACATTCAAAAGCAACCTCAAATATTCCCAAAAGTTCAAAAATAGTAAAAAATTCCAAAAGGTTCAAAAATCACACAAGCTCACCAATTCTGGATAATAAAATTGTCATCCATAATAAACTTATTATCGCAATCACCTTTGACGAAGTGCACAAAAGTAAATACAATAATTATCAAAACTTCAAACAATCACAAAAAATCACAAGTCTTGTCATTGTAAGAAAAAAACTCAAAGTCTCCATGTCAATTGTCAAAATCATCTTCTAAATCAACATCAACCTCCAATGTCTGCCTTAACGAATATATCTTTCCTCCAATAGGCATCATTTCAGATATCAACAAAAAAAATCTCTTTGGCAATAGATATGACAACTTTGATATGTTTTGTCAATTGGTCTTTTCTTTCAGTTTATATTTTGTCTCATTCCATCACTTTCTCGAAGCTTCCTTGATCTTCAATGTCTTGGTGTGTCTAGAGGGGTACGTAATGGGGCATAGTCATTTATTTTATTTGATATTTTTGTGGGATTTCCTTGTAATACGATCATGATGAATACTTTCCTTATGTGTGTAGGGATAGTTTCAGGGAATACAACAACCTTTGTATGTCAAGTTCTTTATACCTTTTGTGCATAATGCCTAACTTGCTTCGAGGCTTCATTCTCTCACATGATCAAACAAGGTTTCTATATGTCAGGTATGAACAAGGATACTCCTATTTGTTTGTAGAGTCAAAGTCCATGCAATAGATACAATTCCACCCTAATTCTTCATACCTTGGTGCATAGTATCTACTTGTTATATCAAAATAAGAATTTCTCTACATTCCTCAACATAACTTAAAGCAAAAATAAAAATCTATCCTATATCATCTCCAATAAAATTTTGAATCGAGCCAATAATTATAGCTTTCTTGATATTTGATCAACATCTTACTATCCTTCTAAATCATTCATCTATCCATCTATCTATCTCTACATCTATCTATACATATAATAATTTATCCTTCTGTTTATCCTATTCATCGTATTAACAATTATATCTAAGTATCATGATATACAGAAAAATATCCATTGCATCATGCATCAACAAATCGTTAGTAGCATCATACATCATATATCTTGCACATTCATAATATATATCATACATCCTGCATCCACAAATCATAGAATCATATCCATCCATAACACATCATAATCTGTAGCATAACATCATTAGAGCATAGTATTACATCATATATCATAACATCATAGAATCAAATGAGGTGAAAATGACCCCAAAAGGCCTATACATAGACCTCAAAACCTTATATTTCATCCTTCCCACCCCCTTCATTCTATTTCTCACCTTCTCTAATCCTCCTAATCACTTTTCTCGCCACCTAGGACCTAGTTTTTCCTCCTTTTCTTCACCGAACCTATCTTGTCATCCTGTCATGAGCCCGATTTGAAAATTTATTTTTTCAATCAACCATCCTCCCATCATTCCTTCATTTGTTGGGGCATAATGGGGCATCATATTTTTTTAAAAAAATCTTCCAAATCAACATCATGTCTTTGAAACTATGCAACAAGTACATTGTCTCAAAGAGGGGCAAAATGTAGACACCTACAATTGTCTGAACGTATCACGCATTCCTAATTCACCACTTTTCATAATTTTCCTCATTATCTCCTAATTCATCATTTTTAATTAAATAATTTCTAATAATTTGAATAAATTCATAATTTCCCTCTATTAATTGAATCATTAATATTATTTGATTAATTCATCATTTTTTCTCTAATTCACCTTAATTAAATAATTTTGATTATTTAATTAAATTCAAATTTCCCTCTTTTCACATTAGATAAATAATTTCAAATATTTAATTAATTACTAATTTTCTTCTAACCCACCTAATTAAATAATTTTAATTATTAAATTAAATTTCCTCTCATATCTCATAATTAAATAATTTATTAATTATTTAACTGGTTAATTTTCCTCCAACTTGCACATGGCATATTCTATTTTCAAAAATATAATATTCCCTTTTCAAAATATCTTCCCTCCATAAAATATCCTAAAATATCTCCCTTAAAGCAAGGGATCATCTTCAGTTAACTAAACTTCTCATTCAATCTTGACCATTGATCTTCATCCTCTAATCTCCATTGTTGATCATGTTAAAATTGATTGATTCAATTCACAACTCCCATGAAACACTTGTAAGCAATTACCTATCACAATAGAGAAGATCAAAAGCGAGATTGTACTCAATAACCTGGGAATTGTATTGACGCAAATAACCTAGATGAATATTAAAAATGAATGTGAATGCTTATATAAGTAATACACAAGCAAACCCTACATGCAAATTAAAAAGATAGTGACAAGTGTTTTAATCTCATTCAATGAGACAACTTGTCCTAAATTTAGTCCAATCTAATAATAAGAATCAAACTATAGATTAAGAAGCAACTCCTAAGTTTAGCTTAAGTGAACTGAAGTAAAAAAGCCTTTAATAATTAATTAATTAGTAATTAATTATCAGTTAATGAATTATTTACTCCAACACCCCCCCTTAAGATCAACTTAGGGAGAAACTAAAAAACTGATAAAGGAAGCTAAATGAATGCAAAATGGATCTCGACTAAAAGGCTTGATGAGGTACCCATGTACATAAATGAAACTCTCATAATTAGAGAAAAGGAGAAAACCACATGGGAAAAACTCCTCTCCAAAAAGGAAAAAAAGAAATGATTGCACTAGAGAAAGAAGGATAGGAGGACTCAATGTCACCCCCAAGGACTGCTTCTATCATGCAAGTACAACAAATGTCCCCTTGATAGGAAAGAGAAAATGAAGATATGAATCCCCCCATAATGAAAGATCTCATGTGCCAATGATGAAGGCTTGAAGACAAAATATGATCCACTGCCTACAAACAACATTTCTCCCCTTAGGAAGAAAAGGATCCACTAGTGAATGGAGAAGCCAATCCATAGCAATGGGTGATTCTGGAATCCAAATCCAGGTGATGTGTGCCTCTGAAAACTGCTCAGGTATCCACATGTCAGAAAGTGGTGATGTCGATCCAAAATCTTGTGAAGATTGATATAGAACAAGCTACAAAGGTGATCAAGATGGTGGGCCAACAACGTTGATGTGGCTATCAACAAAGAGGGGATGAATGTCCTCAAAGTAATCCTCCAAATCTACAATTTGAAACTCTACAAGCAAGGATTATATGTCTGTAAGATATGAATCCCAAGTAGTTGTGTCTGGAAGATGTATGTCTTGTTGCATTGAATTAATAGGGGCCAAGGATGCAACGATGTCAAACTGATCAAGAAAAACATAAGGTAATGAAGTAGCTTCGATTGAAGAGTGGGAACATGAAGACAAGTCTCTGAACCATCAGAACATGCAAGACCTATGATATACTCAAGCTCCTCTAAAGTATCATCATCAAAGTGGATGCAATTTGCATGTGCAAGAAGGATGAGACAATCTGCAGTAGGATACTCTAGGTATGGAGAGATATGAGGGTCTCCATGGATCTCCCAAAGTCATGTCCAAAGTATGTGGGGACATTCAATGTCTGATACAACATATATAGTGTCAAGATCAACACTAGAACATATGATCCCTACAATACGATCTCTAATGATACCCCATGTTGATAAACTCCCCAGCGTGTCTAGTGTAGGTACGAGTCCATACAAATAAGGAAAAATATCAAGCCACCTGATGATGTCATCCCACACAAAACATATCTACTCCAAGGTGCCAAGACATCCAAGTAATTAAGCAAAGTGTGAAAAAAAAAATTATATAAAATGTACCTAGGGAAAATTATAGAAAAAGTGAATGAATAGATCTAAAGAGCTTTGAAATACCTTTCCAACATTGCTTGAATCGCGAAAATCAGAGATACAAGCAAAAAGTTACGAGCTCGAAAGCGCAAAATGAAGATATGAATTTGACTGAGAATAATAGGAACCAACAACAAAATCTGATAATGAGACCTACACCACTGGAAAATTCATGGAACCATTTTTTGATGATATCTTGTTTGCCTGATTTCGACACTATATGCCCAAGTTATGCCAAAAAGGAAAAATAGCTCCTTTATGGAAAATCAGGGCTAGGAAGGGGAAAATACAAGGTGTTTGTATGATGACATCATGATTATATCATCAGAACACTGTCTTAAATTTGACAATTGTCACTGAGAAAAAAAATCGCGTGCCGAGTAAAAAAAATGTCAATCACCAAAAAATTTTCTCGGTTGCCAAAGATGCCGAATTTTGTCGAAATCTACAAAGATTCCATCAATAGGTTGATTTGACCTACTGACTGATTTTTTGCTGCCTTTGTTTGAGCAATCGCCAAATTTTTAAAAGGGTTGCCACTTTTTATGTCTGCCGCTGTTTATTGAGCGGCTACCAAATAATTATCATTGATGAGGGTACGATGGGGCGAGGATTCCAATGCCATCGGTTGTGTGAAGGGGGCTCACATGGGGCTGCTCAGGCCTTCCGCTAGGGTACGACTTTGTACCTTGTGCATAGGCCTTGATGCACCCTTTTAAAAAAAAATGATTTTTCTTTGATTTTTGCAAAAAAAAATCAAATATGTATATATATATTGATTGCAGGAAATAAAAAAAATTAAAAATGATGAGGGTGAAATATGTCTTTATTTTACCTTTTTATTTGCCTTTAAACCTTGTCATTTTGTAGTATTTTCTACTGCTCCTGTCACCATTTGTTAATGAGCTGAAGATGTTTTATAAAATATAAGGAAAGATGAAAACCTATGAATATATCGAAATCCTTTGATTATTTATTGATTATCTCTGTGATTTTGGTAGCAAGGGATGCTTAATGGATGGCACATGGATAAGTGCATCGGTGTAGTGGAGTTGAGACCTTATTTGTCATTTTGGTTAAACTAGTGTTGAGTTGTATTTATCTGTTTCAAGTTGTTATGCCATTTTGAAATGATGGCAAAAGACTCTAAGCTATTTTCAATTATCTTTTAAGGTTGTTGGCTGCAAGCGCAAACAACCAAAGACTCTTCTATGTTTTTATCTAGCAATAGTTATAAGTTTAGTTGGTCTATGGTATCTATAAATATGTAAGCGAAGAATCAGTCTACATAGATGATAATAATATATCGATACAGACTTCTGTTTGTGACTTAAATATTGTGAAGTTATTTGAATGAATGTTGATTAGCGTGGAGTAGCTTGTGTCCGTGAGCTCCATCAATGATAATCAAAGAAGGCAGGGCCTAGTTCATTGATTACCCGATGATTACTACAATAGGATTCATTGTGTGGTAATAAGAATGTTAGTTTTATATTCATTTCTCTGTAGTTTGCAATTATCATTGTTTACTGTCAAATGTGTATGAGTTTCATTCATTGTGTTATACTCTATAAATATTGATTGGTGTAATTATCAAATATGCATGAGTAAAGTTTAGTGCATTTCATTTTAGTTCTACCTTTTAATTACATTATGTTCTTCGTATGGAATAGTAATGTTGTTTACTATTTTCTATTAATCAATTTATGTTGCAGACTGTTTTGATATAGGCTCCTGTCATAGAATTGACATGAGTTTGAGAGTAGATTGCAGAATAAACATAGACTAAGCAATTGCATTTATTCACACTTAGATTGCTAGGTTCAACCCTTAGGAAAACATCCCCAATATCTTTCACAAGTTCACAACCCTTGGATTGACATCTAGGAGTAAACTAAGGAGACTATGGAACTCTCAAGGATTGATTCAAACCAATCTACCCAAATTAAGATAGAATTACAAGGATAGTTTTACCCATAATATCAACCATAGTTTAATCCAATCATTTTTCTATTGTTGTCGGGGAAAGATATTAAAGGCTTGAAATCATAGATAGTTGAGTTAGAACCAGTACGTCAAGAGGAAATCCTATATAATTATCAATCTTGTTAAGGTTAACACTCCTGATTTATGTTGTTATAAGTTATTTAAGTGCATGAATCATAGTAGGGATAATAGAGGGAGATTTATTAGAAAAGAAAAGGGAAGTAGTTCACAACCCGAGAAACTTAAAAACAAATTAATATCATCCATTGAGGGATCACAACCTGAAGAATTGCAAAGTAAGTCAAAGACATCTGTTGAAGGAAGTAGTTCAACATGAGAGAAATTGAAAAGAAAATTACAACCATTAATTGTCCACATCTCACCTGAGTCAAAATTAGTCAAACCATTGGTTATACATCCATTACCAGAGAAAGAGTTACCCAAACCTGAAATCGAGAAGTGTGTTATTGAGTCTACCATTGTTGAGACACCTGCAGGTACCTGTCTAGAGTATTCCAAAATATTATGGAGAAAGGTTGAAATTTCTTTTCAAGAATCTTACAGGTCTGAAGCTGGTCCATTCTCAAAAACCCAAAATCCATTTAAAACTTACTTTACCCCTTGGGCATTATATGTCATGGCTAATCCTAACAACAACAACAACAACGATAATAACAACAACAATAATGATGCAAGAGCATTAGCCCACAACAATCTGATCACTTTTGGATTCCCCATTACGCATCTTGAAGAGGATGCTCCTATGAAAAATATTCTCCACTCTTCTTTACCAGCTTTTCGTGGTCTTTTTGTTGAAGATCCTAATATATTCTTATTTGAATTTGACATGTTGTGCCACAACTATGATTATCAGAATGATATGCAGAAGCTCAAATTGTTCCCAGTCACATTAAAGGATGAAACCCTGCATTGGTTCATGAACCTCAAGAATATCAAAACATGGGAAGTCATGAAGGAATTATTTTTGACCAAGTATTGGGAGTATTGTAAAACAAAAGAGGTGTGGGATGAAATATTTCGTATGACACAAAAAGAAGATGAGTCCGTGGAAGATTACCTCGAACACTTCATGTTCAATTTTCAATGATCACAACAACAAGGGCTAACTCCTGACATTGTTAAAATTTTGTTTCTTAGAGGAATAAGAAATGATACTATGGAAGCATTAAATTTAATAGGTAAAGGGAACATCTGTAAAATGGACTTTGATAATATTTGTGACATTTGCAGGAACTATTCAAGGTCTTAGCGCTCAGGAAGGAACTATCCAAGTAAGCCTTATGCTCCAGGTAATGCAACATGTATAACAAAGTGTGAAATAGGAAATTTACTTGAGGATCTTAAAACCAATTTTTTAAATCATATGGGTAAAAAGATAGACGCTCTATATACCTGTAGGAAGCAAGAGGAAGCCAAAAAGGCCTTAGCTATGTTTTGTTTGACTTGTCACAAGAGACATAGTAGTGAGGATTTCCCTTACAGTAGGACAAACATTTCATCCTTAGAAGAAGTCAGTAAAAGTTCTACCTTACGACCTCTTCTCATAGGTGTACATGATATGGAATAATGTAAGAAACCTGTCTACTACATGGCCCCTAGGTGACCTTTTCCACCCTGAGTAATGCACCCTAGCATGAAAAATTATTATCTTGCTCTAGGACCCAGCCAATCCAAGTATTTTTCCAATCAACCCGAAAGGTATGGGGGTTGGAAACAACCCTCACTATACCCTCAATGGATGCCACAATATTAGTATGCTTCACAGAAACGCAACATGCATGTAGGCCACAATCGCCACAACCTTCACCATACCAAAAACCATATCCATCACAACCACAATTTTCACCTCCTCCCATGATCAATGCATACCAACAACCACAAAAATTTCTTCTGCCCATACCATCATCATCTACTCAACCATCCAATCCAACATAACCATCGAAGCCTACACCAATGCCAACCCAACTAAACCCAAATCCCAATAATAAGGCAACACAACCCATGTATGATAATGAGGCAATAGGTTACTCTACTTATCTTGTAAATATAGTACAATTAGACAGAGTTCAATTAAGATCAGGGAAGGCTCTTTAGGGGCCCACCATCACTGAAATTAATGAAGAACCTAAAGTGGGGCCAATGAAAGAACCTCCCTTTCTCGACCGATTTTAGTCTAAACCAATACAAAGGGAAGTCTCTCAACTTGAATTTGATTTTGTTAATGAGTTACACAATGTTAACATCAAGATTCCTTTGTTGTAGGCTATCAAGGACATTCCCATCTATACAAAAATAGTTCAGGATCTATGTACTCAAAAGAAAAAGAAGAAGCAAGACCCGAAGACCATCCAAGTTATTGGATAGTTGGAAAACCTTATGCTTGGGAACATAACCATTCCTAAGTACTCAGATCCAAGGAGTCCTATCATCAAGGTATCTATTGGTAAAGTTAGCATTCCTAACACTCTTGTTGATTTGGGCACTGCAATTAATGTTATGAAAAATGAAACAAAGGAAAGATTGTCACTAGAGGGACTTAGGCATACTCCCATAGTTCTCCAAATGGTAGACTGATCTTTGGTCAAACCAGAGGGTATGATTGAAGATGTAGTCTTTTCTATTGATTTGTGGGAATACCCAACTAACTTTATGGTTTTGCAACCAAAGATTAAGCTGGGGGGATACCCCTTGATTTTGGGATGAACTTGGTTAGTGGCTATGGATGCATTCATCGGTTGTTGGTTAGGAAACATGGTCATTTATAATGGTGAGAACACAAAACAATTGACTTTATACCCACCAGCACAACCTTTGTTGGAGACGAAGGATCCAATATGGGTTGATAGTGAATTGGATGAGTCATTGCCCATGTTGAAAATTGATCAAGCTTTAGATATGGAATAACCTACCGATGATAATGTTCTTGTTAATTTTCTCCAGAATAGATATGCATCTAATGAATCTTTTGAAAGCATG
Source organism: Sequoia sempervirens (assembly GCA_007258455.2). Classification (NCBI taxonomy): domain Eukaryota; kingdom Viridiplantae; phylum Streptophyta; class Pinopsida; order Cupressales; family Cupressaceae; genus Sequoia; species Sequoia sempervirens. The sequence goes on along the minus strand of VDFB02047230.1, from coordinate 404,332,618 downwards.
GTTCTCCATTCAGGTATAAATACTCCTTGTCCTTTTGGAAAATTTCCATTGGTAGGTAGCTCACGATCTATTCAAAACTTCGTCACATTGCATCAAATGCTACCTCATAATTGTATGTATAGTTCATTTTTATCTTCTAGAAATTCTAACGATATTCCATCCACCTCACAAGTACTGGAAATTAATTCACCCACACAATCAAAAGCCATGGAATTTTTTCCAAATCGTACACTTAATATTAATCCACATTTAACCATTGAATAAATCCAAGATCTTATTTCCATGGTTAGAACTAATAAAGATGCATTTGCTTGGGGATACCAAGATATTCATTCCATTCATCTTGACACCTGCACTCACCATATTTACATTGAAGAAGGTAGTTGTCCAGTTAGGCAAGCACAACGACGGCTCAACCCCGTCTTGTGTGAAATAGTTAAAGAGGAGTTACAAAAACTATTAAATGTTGGGTTTATATATCCAATTTCAAATAGTCAATGGGTCTCTCCTCTAGTTGTGGTTCTCAAGAAAAATGGTAAGTGGAGAATCTGTGTTGATTATAGAGCACTTAATAAAGCTACTAAAAAGGATCATTTTCCATTACCATTTATTGATCAAGTGTTGGACACTCTTGCAGGTAAAAGGTTCTTTTCTTTTCTAGATGGGTTTAGCAGCTACAACCAGATTCACATAGTACCCAAGGACTAGGACAAGACTACTTTCACTTGTCCTTGAGGCACTTTTGCCTATAAGGTTTTGCTGTTTGGTTTATGCAATGCCCTTGCCACTTTTCAAAGAGCATTTTTAAGCATTTTTGCAGATCTTGAAAATGATGGTGTTGAGGTGTATATGGACAATTTTACTGTCCATGGCAATACTTATGAAGAAGCTAAAAAAATAGAAAAGGTACTTAGACATTATATAGACACTAATTTATCATTAAGTCATGAAAAGTGCCATATGCTTATGACAGAGGGGATAGTACTTGGACACTATATTTCTTCTAAGGATATTCAAGTCGATTCGAAAAAGATACAGATCATTCAGGACTTTCCTACACCTACTAGCCAAAAGGATGTGCATAGTTTTCTAGGCCATGCATGGTACTATAGGAGGTTTATCCAAAATTTTAGAAGATTACCTCCCCCTTGTTTGCTTTGTTAGTGATAGATGTCATTTTCTCCTAGACACCAGAGTGTCAAGAAGCCTTCGAAGCCATTAAAAACAAGCTTGTAACCACACCGATACTCAGAGGTCCGAACTGGGAACTACCTTTTCATATTCACACTGATGCCTCAGATTGTTCCATGGGGGTTGTCCTTGGATAGAAATAAGATAATCTCTTCTACTCCATTTACTACATCAACAAGAATTTCAAAGTCACTGAGGTAAATTATATGGTAACTGAAAAGGAATTTTTAGCTATTGTTTATGCAATCAATAAGTTTCGTCATTATATTACTGGATAGAAAGTGTTTGTTCATATTGATCATTTTGCAGTTTGATTTTTAATGAATAAACCTGTTGTAACTGGTAGATTTATTAGGTGGTTAATTTTGCTTCAAGAATTGACATTACTATACTTGATAAGCCTGGTCGAGAGAATGTGGTTGCATATTTTTTGTCCAGGTTACAATAGCAAGATGACGAACTAGTTCCAGTTGATGACGCCCTTCCAAATGAGCATCTTTTTGATATATCAACAAAAAGCCCGTGGTACGCTGACATGGAAAATTACCTAGTTACTTGCATATTCCCACCTCATTTCTCTCTGAGGGAACATCCAAAGCTGTTCAGACTCAATAGTGATTATACATGGATCAATGGATTGCTCTTCCATCACGGCCTTGACAATATCATGCACCAATGTGTGCCCAAGGATGATGTCTTCGACATACTTCATGCATGCGACACAAAACCTTGCAGAGGACATTTTGCTGCTTAGAGGATTGCTCAAAAGATCTTAACTATTGGCTACTATTGGCCTACACTTCATAAGGATTATAAATGTTAGGTTCAACACTGTGATAAATTTCAGCGTATGGGCCTCCCCATGCACTCAGACGAAATACCCCTACATCCTCAGTTGTCTATAGAGCCTTTTGAAAAATGGGGACTTGATTTTGTTGGACCTGTCAACCCGCCATCTTAGAACAAGGAATGCATCCTTGTGTGTACAGATTATGTCACCAAGTGGGTTGAAGTTGTTGCTTTGAAGCATTCCAACTACACCAAGGTAGCTGATTTTCTCTATTATGAGATTTTTACTCGATTTGGTGTTCCATGTGAGATAGTTATGGATCAAGATCCATAGTTTACATCTAACCTCATTGCTGCTTTGGTTTGTGAATATGAGATTCGACACCGCAAGTCCTCACCTTACCATTTTCAAGCTAATGGCTAGGTTGAAGTCACCAATCGAGAACTCAAGAACATTCTTACCAAGATGGTTGCCCTCCATAAAAAAGACTAGGCCGTGTGACTTACTGAAGCTATGAAGGCCTACTACACTACATGGAAAACCACTAATGGTTTGACACCTTACGAGCTTGTCTATAGTAAGAGATTTGTTCTTCCTATTGAGTTTGAGGTAAAAAATCTTCGCACTGCACTCTAGCTGGGTATAAACTTGACTAATGCACAAAAAGAATGGATTGCACAACTTCACTCATTGGATGAAATTTTTTCCAACAAGTGCTCTTCCATGCAGAGATTGTCTAGAAACAACATGCTCTCTAGCATTATCATTTCATTTGACAACGGTCATTTCAACTAGGTGATTGGGCACTCTTGTATGACTCCCGTTTCTAGGATTTTAAGGGAAAGTTCCACACCCGGTGGCTTGGTCCCTATGAAATTGAGATGGTCTATGACAACAAGGCAGTCAAGCTTCACATGGTGGACTCCAACTGCATGGATTTATGTTTCAATGGTCACCGGTTAAATTTGTACAAGAGGCCTCTCTCAAGGGATGAGTTTGTCTTGAATTTTCCCAAGGAACTCCATCTGCTTGACAAGCTTCCTATGGCCTCTTCCAGTACCTTTTAGGTACTCTTCAAAATGTTTTAAAATATTAAAAAAATGAAATAAAAGATCCAACAATGAAAACCTTCAGGCGTTGTTGGCCAGTTAACGTTTGAAAACTGGTTTCCGATGGGCATTAACTGCTAAATAATCTTAGGGTTGAAAATCGGGTTCCCGACACCTCTAGGCAATGATAGGGTGAAAACTAGGTTCATGGTGGTCTATCATCGAGATTAAAATACTAAAGAAAAGAAATGAAAAGAAAGAATAATTCTATAGGTACACAAGTCTACCTTGCTATTTTGAATGATACCAATGCATTTTGAAGAATTGGGGCAGCAAATGGTTGATATGATCAAAGAAAAATATTTTGCTCTCTTTCATCCTTGGTCATCAGGTTCGACATGGAAGGAGGCAAGTTGCAGTGCCTCACATTAATCCACTAGAGAGACATGTAGAAGAATAGGGAAAAGGTCAAGGTGACAACATGTTGGATTTGAATGAAAATATTCAGAATATAAGTGAAGATGCACAAGACATGATAAAATGAAAAAAAAGTAGTAAATGGAGCAAATTTTGTAATGTACAAAATAGACAAATATATGGGTGATATGTAATTGATATGACTGCTAATATATAAAATGATCTACATAGTTAGTAGTATATAGAATCATTTGAAAGTCATGCTTACTAGTGCTATAAATCTGGTATTTTGTAATTTTGATGATATAATTAATATAATTAATTAGGCTTAGGCCTTTTACCGATAAAAAAAATATGCCCTCCTGTCACTTTTGTTCTAGGACCTACTTTCCTATTTGTGCTATAGTTGTTCCTTGATGGTGTAGGATGATTGAGCTTTCATCTCAGTCACTTGTGGGTTTCCTCTTATTATTTTCCACACCCATTGTTGTTTTTGGGTTGCTCTCCATTTGCATTGTGCTATATTCTACCAGCTTCTTACGTGACTTGGTTCTTGTCTTTTTCCAGACAGGAGCCTTTTTCACTTGGTTCTGTTCACTTCTGTTAGGTGGTGTTTGCTTCCTTAGCTATTTTTCTGTATCCCACCTGACATCAAGCACTATGATCATTTTTTGGGGTCCATTCACATGCTCCTGCAGCTTACATGTCAGGGTATCATGCATTTTTGGTCATCACCTCACCGTGCTCATTTATACCCATGGCAAACTGCTAGCTATACTTTACATTGTTTATGATGGCCGTAATTCACCTAATGTATTTTTCTATGACATTGTCTTCTCCACCCCATGCAACACCTTTGATTTCAGCACTGACACTACCAGGCTGGCAGTTCCATGTCAGCCCTGACACTATTTTCTTTCAGCTCCACTCTCCATTTTGCTAAACATGTTTCCATGTCATCATTTTGTACCATCGGCGATCATTGATATTGGTATATCTTGGTTTTTTTCTTTTCCTTTTTATTTTATTTAAATTCTTCTTTTCATTTAATGAGTGGTGACATAACCCGCGGATGGGTCATATGCTTAGCTAGAGGGAGTTGTCATGTCATAAGCCATGTCACATCTTAAACCGTCACATCATATCTTTTCCATATCCTTCTTAGTACACTGTAATCCATTATTCCCTGATCTCGCTTATTTAATACCATTATTACTATTATTTACTGGTGTAACCATAAGATGCTATGATGACATCGGTGTAAACCAATATTTTTAAACATTGCAACCCACCTTCTGAATTTAGTTGCCTGTTAACCTCTTACCATTTAGGTTACAGTCGATAACTGTGTACTATTCCCAACACCTATCCTCAGTAGCGGTTTCTATGTTTGTTAGTGATTTTCATTTGTATAGTTCTTTTGGTTATGGAAATCTCTTGGTAGTGTCATGGAAGGAGAACATCATCATCATTTTGAGCCTCCAACTATGGAAGAATTGAGAGCACTAGAGGCTGCCAAGGCTATAATATTTTCAAACAATCAGGATGGGATGTGTACTTTAAACGGTTAAGAGGATATGATGAAAGGATTTCATGAGAATTTGCAATGACTTTCCATAAGGAGGAAAAAGTTTGTGGTCTAAAAATTCCTTTCTCAGTGAAATTTGTGGCCAATGTTTCTGGTTTTCCACTCTCAAGGGAGAAATATTTTCTGGATAATTCTAAGTGCACCATGGACCTCAAAACTTTACACAAGAAGTTCCTAGAACACGGGGAGTTTGTTGAAATCATCATTGGACAAGGCACAAAGTTAATCTCACTTCCGCGGCCTTGGGAGAATGTAGCAAAATTCATCATTCAGTACATAACCTGTGAAGGTAGGTATGCATATGTTTATGCTAAGCATTTTTGACTTATGAATCATCTAAGATGGGGTATGCTTGGAATATGCCATATTTTCTTTATTCCTCTATAAATCAAATGCAGAAAGAAGTTCAAAAAGGGCATGAAAACTCATTAGCTCACCATGGCCTTATCAAATTGTTAGTGGTAAGAGAATTAAAAAAATTTCTCCTCTGTGGGATTGGGATTCGCTTCTTGGTGATGATACCCTGGAAAACTCCACGAAGGAAAATTCTCCTGTCAACCCACCTAGTTCTTCTGAAAAAGAGGAGTTTGTAGGGACAGAGTCAAATAAAGATAGTAACAATGAAAGTTCTTTAGATGAAAATAGTGAAGACTCAGGGACAAAGGAAACCTCTAGTGATTCTTCTAGACCTATGAAGAAGAGGGTTTCCAAGAAGGGTATCAAGCAAACCCTAGCCTCAAGTAGTAAACCGGCCAAAAGCTCTCATGTTACCCATACTAGTAGCAAATCTGTCAAAACTAGCACACCAAATTGGGAGACTAGGGGTAAGTGAAAAAGGAATAGCAGGACATCCTCAGTCTCCCCTAGTTCTTTAAAGAGAGAAGCCTCAACTACCCCTGGTGAGAAAGAGAAATCACCAATTGCTACAACAGGAAAATTAGAAAATCTAGAAAATGTAGCTAGCAATGTTCTGGGTTCTGAACAACCAAAAGAAGTGGATTATTGTACAGCGTAGGTGTTGTGTATCACAAAACTAGAAGGCTAGTAAATGCTTCTAGGGAGCTACAAAGGAGTAATGGAAGGAAGACAAAAGAAGCACCTGTGACTCTTGATAAAAATGAAAACAATGTGAACAAGAGACCCAACTCCCTCAGTCCCATCCTTCATTTTTAGAGGGAGAATTGATAGCTATAGAGGAAGGAAAAATAATGGAACCCTTGGATGAAAATGCATAGGGTATGGAAGAAGGGTTTGTGTCACACGAGGAGGGTATTCATAGTGACACTAATATTCAAGATTCTCACATTGAACTGGTACTTGAAAACACTGTCAACTTTGTAGAACAAGGAACCATTGAATTATCTCCCCAAATGGAAAAGTAGGAGTTGAATATGTCAGTTGGAAAAGAACAAGAACATATGGAGACATACCCAATTGGAAATCAAGAAGCAGAGGAATAGTTCAAGCAGGGAAATCCTTTGTTAACAAATGAGGAAATTCGTGACCTACAAAACTTGGTAACCAAATTGACAGAGGAAAATCCTCTGTCAACAAAAGAAAAGATACAAGGTTTGTAGGATTTGGTAGCCAAGTTAAGGGAAGAAAATCAAGCACTGCAAGATTCATTAACTAGGGTGACTGAGGAAAATGAGGCCCTTCAAAGATAGGTTTAGGACACATGCTCTCTTGATTCCTCACAGACAAAGGTGATTTGAAACTCAAGGCAACACTTGAGTAGGAAGATGCCTCCAGTACATCCATCATGACCATTCAAGAACATGAAAAGTAGATGCAAGCATTATACCAGTCATGGGTTAAAGAAGTCATTGACATAATGCAGAAACTAGCTCCTTTTTCTCTTGATTTGTACTTTACATTCTTTTGCATGAGGACATGCAAAACTCTAAGCTAGGGGGAAATGATGAGGGTGAAATATGTCTTTGTTTTACCTTTTTATTTGCCTTCAAACCTTATCATTTTGTAGTATTTTTTGCTGCTCTTGTCACCATTTGTTAATGAGTTGAAGATGTTTTATAAAATACAAGGAAAGATGAAAACCTATTAAATATCTAAATCCTTTGATTATTTATTTATTATCTTTGTGATTTTGATAGCAGGGGATGCTTAATGGATGGCATGTGGATAAGGGCATTGGTGGAGTGGATTTGAGATCGTTCAAGAGTTATTTGTCATTTTGGTTAAACTAGTGTTGAGTTATATTTATTTGTTTCAAGTTGTTATGCCGTTTTGAAATGATGGAAAAAGACTCTAAGCTATTTTCAATTATCTTTTAAGGTTGTTGGCCACAGATCAAAACAACCAAAGACTCTTCTATGTTTTTATCTAGCAGTAGTTATAAGTTTAATCAGTCTATGGTATCTATAAATATGTAAGCTAAGACTCAGTCTACATAGATGATAATAATATATTGATACAGACTTCTGTTTGCAACTCAAATATTATGAAGTTATTTAAATGAATGTTGATTAGCGTGGAGTAGCTTGTGTTCATGAGCTCCATCACTGATAATTGAAGAAGGCAGGGCCCACTTCATTGATTACCCGGTGATTACTACAATAGGATTGCATTGTGTGGTAATAATCACCTAGTTTCATATTCATTTCTTTGTAGTTTGCAATTATCACTGTAAAGACCTCCATAGATTAAATTTAATTAATAACATAATATCACACATCAACAAGCATACAAAGATGACATGTGTCCACTATTAAAGAAAAGAGACAAGATTTATATTAAATATTTAAGGTTGGAGTACAAGTACTAATTACAAGGCAATACATATGGGGACATTTCCCTTACATTAGACCTCTTGGTCTTATACAAGACTGTACATTATACTAAAACTTGAGCCTTCTTGATAGGATCTTTTCTAATTGGGAACTCCTTCGACCAAATTGAGGGCGAGAACACGATTGGAGTGCGTTTCCACCCTACCACAAAGTGATACACTTCCCCTGAATTCTTCAAGAAGAAGAATGCCCGACCCAACACAAGGAAAAACTAGCAATGTGAATCTAACAGGAGTAATAGAATTTGTGTAGTGAAAAATCTAAATATCATGAATGTTAAAAGAAAACATAGATGGAACACTTTGGAATATGCATATTGGCGACTTAAACCAACATAGAAAAATATCTCCAATGTTATAGAGTCAGCATCTACACATAAGTAATTTAAGTATAAGCTTTTTGCATCTTCACGTTATTGAGCACGATAAAAGCATTGCTATCATATTCAATAAAACTTTATCCATGCAAGCAAATGTATGTATAACTTGATTTATGCTTCTAAAATCCTTGAAATAACAACAATTTTTAAGAAGGCATAGCTCATGTATGTATGCATATACATATATATTTACATAAGTTTTTATACATAATTATGAGTATGCATTCTTATGCAAATATTTAAGTATTACCATTTTAACTTTCATGTTACATTTAGCTATTTGTCTACCCTGTGAAAGCAAGTCTAAAGGATTCAAGAACAAGCATTATTTTACATATATAGAATATGCATACTAATGGAAATATTGATTCTATGATAATAACATAACCATTGAAGATATGATTTTTCTATTTATTCCAACAAGCAGTTAAATTGAATTCATTGATTTTCAATGCCTTTATTCCAAATTAAATATGCTATCAAGATAACCCTCCTCTTTTTATCAAGGTCAATTCATAATGTTGACTCTTTAAATTATATATATATATCATTTAAACTCTATTTAGTTGTATTCATGCAAACTTGTCTAAACAATAGTACCCAATTGATCCCTTAACAAATTATTTTATAATAACTAAAAACCCTCTAACTAGCTAATCGAATTTCTACCATTACATTGTAATAGACTATATATTCATGAATAGAGAGAGATCAAATTAAATACAAAGCATCATTATTTCCTTCAAATTCAAGCATTCATTTTAAGGGTTTAAATTTAATATTGACAATAACACATGATCCTTTTGATTCCAAACCCTAATTATTTCTTATAAATAAAGGACTCAGATGAATTATTACCTCCAATGATTCTAATGTGTAATTCTATATGTATTCTTAATGTGCTTAAGAGGATAACATATTGTCTTTAATTCATTTATAGAAATTTTGGATGAATATATCATCATATTAATCTTATATAATTTTATTTCATAATAACAATGAACACTCAAGGGAGACAATAAAGCGGCCAGATAAAGAAGTGTGGTGCTTAGAGGAAACCAAATCGAGCAGTACGCTAAAATAAACAACATAAACTATTTTGGAAACTAAAATGAACAGAATAAAGAATACTTGGTGCTTGGGTAAGAATAAACTATTCTGGAACTAAAACGAACAGCATGCTTCCATTCTTGCTAACGAAGATTATAACAGCAAATTATCTTTCAACAGAAAAGATAAATTGTAGAACGAGCAACAATTTTTCATTTCTGCTAACAAGAATATAAGAGCAGATTTTTCTTCATAAGAAAAAGCTAAATTATAGAGCAAACAACAATCGTTCATTATTGCTAACAAAGAATATAACAACAGATTTTTTCTTCAAAGAAAAACAAATTACTCGATTTGAAATCTATTTTGTTCTAGGAATAAACTCTGGCACTTACAGAAGGGTTCGGCCTTTTGTCTAGAGATTTTGCAAAAGCTCAATGAGAGGCTTCTTCCCTTACCATTTTTCTCTCCCTTTTTCCTTCATACCCCCCTCTTTTTAGCAGATTTCCCTCTTTCCTCTCTGAGTATTTTCTCTGGAACAGATTTGGAATGTTACCATTTCTAATAAATTTGAACACTGGCATTCTTCCCATAATCAAGAAACTTAATATTCTCATTACATGTTTTTTTTAGATTCTTTCTTTCTTTTTTTTTGGGTTAAAGTTTTGTTATTAATATAGTGATTCTATTAATCAATTATCTTTATTTTATATTTATCTCAAATATTTGTCTTTTCAATAAAGCGTAAATGTATATTTATTTCAAATATATATATTTTTTATCTTTTCCAATTAACATACATAAAATTGTATATATGTATTTTTATTTTACATATTTTTTTATTTTTATTTTTAATAAAGCATAAATACAATTATATTAATATATATTTCCAATATCTATTTTTTTCAATAAACATTATAGCAATTATACATATGTATATGTGTATTTTCTTTATTTGCATACATTTTTACATATAATAACCAATTGAATGAAGAAAAACATCATAATTTTTAAAATCCAATTTAAATATTGTTATTGTTATTTTTAATTTAATTTATGCAAAAAGGATGAGATGTGACAATCACTATTTACTATCAAATGTGTATGAGTTTCATTCAGTGTGTTATACTCTATAAATATTGATTGGTGTAATTATCAAATATGCATGAGTAAAGTTTAGTGAATTTCATTTCAATTTTTCCTTTTAATTACATTTTGTTCTTCGTATGGAATACTAATGTTGTTTACTATTTTCTATTAATTAGTTTATGTTGCAGACTATTTTGATATAGGCTCTTGTCATAGAACTGACAAAAGAATGAGAGCCAAATTGTAGAATAAACATAGACTAAGCAATTGCATTCATTCACACTTGGCTTGCTAGGTTCAACCCTTAGGCAAACAACCCTAATATCTTTCACAAGTTCACGACCCTCGGATTGACATCGAGGAGTAAACTAAGGGGACTATGAAACTCTCAAGGATTGATTTTGACCCATCTACCCAAATTAAGATAGAATTAAAAGGATAGTTTTACCCATAATATCGACCATAGTTTAATCCAATCAAAAAACCTGATTTGAAACTTGCACACAAAATTTTTTATAGAGAGGGGTAAAATCCATATGGCGATCGTATGGAATTTGCTTCAAATTTTGTGTCCCTAAAAAAAAATTTATTTTTTTGCAACTGCACCAAATTTGATCAAATGAAAGACATTCTTTATATTTTCGACTACTTCGGATGCGATGGAGAGGGCCATTTTGCTCCAAGATGCACCAAAAATTTGCTCAAGGTTAGATCCCTAAAAAAATTGAATAGGAGGTTGCAGATCTGGGCTCTGATACCATGTTAGAATTGATTGATTCAATTCATAGCTCCCATGAAACTAGGGAAAACTTTAAGAAACCCGCCCTTGGTGAAGGTGTAAATTCCTGGCAAATCCTCTATACTTCCCAATAAAAATATTAATTGTAGTGGCAATTTTTTTTGTTTTTCATCAAAAAAATGTCCATTGGTGAATCTTTTCTAATCACTAGAAGTCTGTGGAAAATCCTGGCGAAATGCAAATTTTTTAAAACCACTAATTTTTTTTCCATTAGCGATTAAAATCTATTTTCAAACCAATAAAATATTTCAATTGACGAATTAAATCTATTTTCAAACTAGAAAAAATAATTTCGTTGGCGATTAAAACTATGTTTCAAACTAAAAAATAAAATTCATTGGCAAATTAAACCTATTTTCAAATGATTAAGAAAAAAACATTGGCGAATTAAACATAATATCAAACTAATAAAAAAAATGCAGTGGTGAAGTGTCAGTGCAAATTAATATAACCATGACCATTCGATGAATTGATGATAGACAGTTGTAGTTGCATTCCATAAGTAAATCTTTGAAGCAATAGACTTGCGAATTGAAAACTTTATAATAACACTAGAACCATTAGATTTTTTTTTGGTTGGTAATAGTATTTTGTATTGCTTGAAAATAAAGATTACATCATTTGCCTCATTTTTTACTTTTCATCAACCATCCAAAAATCACCTACAACTATAGTAGTTTTTTCCACAAAAGCATCTTAACATGCTTCATAATAGAAAAAACAACCTTGCCCAACTAAAACCAGTTCCATAACTATCTATAACTACCTTACAAATTTCAACAAGATTTTCAATCATTCTTTTACCCTTCCTAATATTCACACTATACAACCGTAACAGGGTTCAACCCCTAGCAAGCCAAAAATTTAGTACTAGTCTTGCATTAATTTTGCAAAAACCCTACAAAAACTAAAAATTCAACTAGTGTTACCTATTTCATAAAAAACTTTCCTTGTTGCTTTTCCCTTCATCTTCAACTTCCTTGCATTCCATCCTTTTGCTTTCATCTTTCGCTTCCTTGCATTCTTTCCTTTTGCTTTCATACACTTTGCCTCCGCTTTCACCTATGCTTCCATGCGCTTTGCCTCTGCTTTCTCCTATGCTTTCAACTGTGCTATAATTGCTTCCACCTTCATCAACTCTATAAAGAGCTTCAATGCTTGCCAACCTAACCTTGCTTCTTCCCTGCATTGATTTTTAATCTCATCCTCTGACCAACACATGAAAGGGGTGCATCCTTCTACCACTTCCAGTTCCACATTTTCAAAGCCTTCCCGGTAGTTGAAACCTTCACCTAGAACTGCCCATTCAAGTATTAATTCTAATCCTTCCAAGAAATATCTATGCAAAATCATCTCCATCACTTCTCTCACTATGCTTGTCAATTCCTCCAAGTCCAAACCCCATTCTACAATCTAGGAGTATACATCCATGTTAGTCCTGTAACTATGCCTCACATTTCCAAAGGATTTCCCCAAAATCATTCACACACTTTGTAGCAACCTCCCATTAATGAATAAAAACATCCCCATTAATCTTTGGTTAGAAGTGTCATCATAAAATGGGTTTAATTGCCTCCTAAAATGTAGAGTGAAGTTGGCCTCCATTTGAAAACTGTTGCAGCTACACCACCACCACCACCACTCTTTTAGACTTTTTGTGTGCCTTCTTCTCCATGCCAAACTCTATTATTAACTTCACTAATCGAGGGCCAAGAGGTAATAATTTTCCAAACTCCGCACATACCGATATTAATTACCCATTGATCATCCAGTCATGTCCACTAACTCGAATCTGCCTGTGATCTTCACTTCATAAATGCACCATCCTTGCCACCTTTCCTATCTTAATTCACCAAAGTCGAGGTTTTTGTGCTTTTCCTAACCTTATTTGCAAGTTTTTCTTGGTCATCTTTATAGTCAATGGGTTGGAGGTTTCAAAAACTTTGAAACTTCATACTTTGGTTCTAAGGTTCCAAGTTGCAGTGACCACACGACATTATGGACCATGAGTGTTTGATGAATTTTTGATTGACGACTATAGTTGCATTCTGGAAGTATATCTCTCAAGCACTAGATTTACGAATTGAAACCTCCAAAATTACACTAGAACTGTTAGATGCAAACACATAGCAAGATCAAGGCTCATCATTGTGGTAATGAACTCGATGGGTTGGATTTTGGCGATGAGCGATAGAAGAACTTAAGTGGTAGAAATATGCACGTGCAAAAATTTTGTTTTAAAAGAGGTACCACCTCAGAAGAACGTAAGACCAAGGATTAAAAAATTAAGAACGCTTTACACAAAGGATGTCAAGGAAAATCAATATAACCATGACCATTCAATGAATTTTCGATGGATGGTTGTAGGTGCATTCCAAAAGTAAATCTCTGAAGCAATAGACTTGCAAATTGAAACCTCTGAAATAACACTAGAACTGTTAGATGTGGACATGTGGTGAGATCAAGGCTCATTTCTCTTTTTCAATGCCTCAACATATTACATTTCATTTAATTGAAATTCTCAATATTTTGAACATCTGAAGTGATTGATTGGACAACTCATAGCTTTAATGAAACAATATTTGTAATGATTTCATATCATTTGAGTGCACTGGTAGTGGTGATTAGAGTCTAGTGATTTTGACAACTTGTCAAATTGAGGTACAGTTTGCATGTAGCCAAACACCAATCAAATTAAACATTTTAATTGTACATGTAAGGCTTAAGATACACGAATCGACTAAGTTGGTTTTTTGGTTTGCATGAATCAAGCTGGTAGAGGCATTGGTGGCCCATAAATAGGGTTAGCGATTGTGGATAGTATCATAAGGGTTTTCATATTTTTGGGTTAATAAGGATTCAGGAAGAAGATTTGGTATTATTGGGGATACTCTAAATTCTCTTGCCTCTAAAAATGTAATTATAGAGTAAAAGACCAATTTCCTTTAAGTTTAGAATGGGTGGAATTGGAAAGAAGTTGATTTGGTTCACTTGACTTCTCAGACAAGTTTTGAACCTGGATGAGGAGCTCTGATGGACATAAGTGCTATCCTAATGCATGGAGGCTGCAAGTAGAAGAGGGGAGCAATTTTACTATCCCTCATCTTCTACATGACTTTGGTTCTCAAAGGGGATAAGCACATTTTGTATCTTCATAGCTCCCTTTTCCCCAACATTTTTGGCCAGGCGAGATCCTTGCATTTATTTTTAGTTCCACATTTGTACTACAGTCTCACTAGCAAAAGCTTTGGAATCATGCATTTATTTTTAGTGTCACATTTGTATTACGTTGTCACCGACAAAACCTTGGAAATTGGAATCAATTTGTAATCCATTGTCATGAGAAACAACTTGGAATAAATTGTGTCTATATAAATTAACTTATGTTGTTTATACAAAACAACAACTTGCCTACTCTATAGCTACTCATCTTTAAAAAGATATGTGATAATGTGACATTGTAATTTAGTTGTAATAAAATAAATGGTTGTGTTGGGTTAATATTTGTTATAAATTTATAGTAAAGAGTTATTTTCTAAGTTCAGTGCATATGAATCTATTCAAATCAGTTTTTTTTTCCTTTAAGAAATTAAGAATTATCTATTTATGAAATAATTGCATGAAAATTTAAAAGTAAAACATAAAGCAATACAAATGAAAGAAGAAAGTTGCCATCAAATTGACAAAAAAACATTATAAACACTAAAAGTTGTCACTATTGTTAGGTTTACCAAAATGTTATTTATTTTTAATTTGTCGTTGACCTTCTCCCTTGGTTCTTGGTATCATTATTCATTTTATTAAGTCCTTTGCAACATTAAGTTACCGACCCCTTGGCCTTGATGTCAATCCTAGCACATTAAAGTTTAAAACAACTTTAAAACACATGTTTATTATTTATATCATAATTCATAAATTACTCAACTGTTCGATGAATGTTTGATGTATGGTTGTAGTTGCATTCTGAAATGAAATTCAGAGAGCACTAGTGTTGCAAACTTAAACCTCCAGAATCACCCTTTAACCGTTAGATTTACAATGATCAACAGTTTAGAATTGTTTTCCAATGCAAGACTAAATGGCTAGTGAAACAAGATTTGTAATGATTTCATATTGTTTGAGCTTTGAGTGGCACCGACGATTTTGAAAATTGATAGCTTGTCAACTTGAGGTACATTTTACATGTAGTGAGGTTGTCAGAGTGTAGATGTCAATCAAATTAAACATTTAAATAAATTATGTAAGGCTTAAGTTACATGAATCGATTAAAATTTAAGTTGATTTTTTGGTTTGCGCAAATCACGATTATGAATCATGATTATACCTAACCTCACACGTGACACTGTGAGGTGTATATAGGGACCAAGCTAGTATTAGCACTATTGGTGACACTGTTGGCCCATAAATAAGGATAGTGAGCACAACTGAAAATTGAAATCATTCGTTGAAGGCTAAAGGATTTACTATTGAGTGCAATATTTGAATTGTCATAAGGGTTTTCATTTTGTAGGGTTAATAAGGAATAGGATTCAGGAAGATGATGTGGCATTATTAGGGATACTCTAAATTCTCCTGCCCGTAGTTATGTAGTTATAGAGTAAAAGAACAATTTCCTTCAAGTTCAGAATGGGTGGAATTGGAAAGAAGTTGATTTGGTTCACCTGACTTCTCAAATAGGTTTTGAGCCAGGATGAGGAGCTCTGACGGAGATAAGTGCTCTCCTAGTGCATGGAAGCTACAAGTAGAAGATGGGAGCAGTTTTACAACCCCTCATCGTCTACATGAACCTGGTTTTCAAAGGGGAGAAGTTTAGCCCGCCTTTCCCCATGCATTTATTTTTATGGTTTCAAAGCACATGGTTGACTCAAAAAGTCCCATTTATTTTCAGACACACATGTATTACATTTATGTTTTCACCAGTGGTCTAGCAGAAGCTTGGTGCTTTTGCTTAAATTTGTATTTGTACTATGTAATAATGTGACATTGTAATTCAATTGTAATAAAATAAATGGTTGTGCTATTAATTTGACATTGTAATTCCTTTTATTAAGTCCTTTGCAATGTTAAGTGTTATTGTGCTATTAATGGTTGTGCTAATAATGTGACATTGTAATTCCTTTTATTAAGTCCTTTGCAACATTAAGTGTTACTGTGCTTAGTGTTATTAATGGTTGTGCTATTAATGTGACATTGTAATTCATTTTATAAAAGCCTTGATGTCAATCTGAGTGCATTAATGGTTAAAAAAATTTAAAACACATGTTTATTATTTATATCATAAATTACTCAACCGTTCGATGAACATTTGATGTATGCTTGTAGACTCAAAATAAGGGAGCAAAAAAAGCTTAGTCGGTAGTACTTTGAGTTTTATAACCATGTTGTGGAGTTCTAAATTTTCATAACTACTTGATTCCCCAACTTGGTTCACTTTGTTGAGTAACTTAAGTTCATGCATACATAACCTTTGAGTTACGGTGTGTGGATTTAGTCGGTGGGTCAGAGGTTTCAAAAAATTTTAAACTTCAGACTTTGGTTTTAAGGTTCCAAGTTTCAATGACCACGTGACATTATGGACTTATCTTTCC
>VDFB02047230.1:404196835-404315768 GCA_007258455.2 Sequoia sempervirens | reverse complement strand
AATGAAAGAATTGAACTCTATGGATTCAAAGATATTAATTGGTGAGCAAATTGTGAATAATCCTAAGGAGCTAGACCCTTCTCGGTCCATTTCATTGGAATGGAAATTGAATATGTATGATAATCTGGTGAAGGAAATTAATAACACACTTGATCAGTATTATGAAATGTTGGTGGAAATTAAAGAATATTGTCATATTCTAGGAGTGGAAATTACTAATGAGTTTGATGAAAAAATACTAGCTATAAGAGAGATCTCTCTGAAGTTAGAGAGATTTTCAAGAAAGAAATAGTTGATCTTGCTACAGTGACATGGAGATCCACCTAAAGAATTATAAATATGGAGAAGAGAAAAGATCTCAAATGTTGGTTGAGTATGAAAATACTTTGGGAAAATGGAGAACCAAGTTACAAATTAATACAACTTCAGGAAGCAAAAACATTACCGCAATTGTCACCAAGTACAAAGAATACAGGCAAAGAGTAAAGGCATAGGAGGTGTTACTGAAGGAGAACGAGGCAAAAATAATTGAAAGTGAAGGAGTTAGTGCTAGGAGTGGGACCACTATTTGGTTTTTAGTTTTTATGTTATTTTATTTAATTTGGATCTCTTGATACTTCAAATACTTTTTATTTTAATTTCTAAAACGGTTGTCTTCAAGAAATTGGTATCAAGACAAAAAAAACTTTGCTATTTTTATTACTTTTCTGTTATTTCAATATAGAAAGACAATGATGAAGTTCATGCATGTGTAATGTTTGAGCTATGGTGTGTACTATGTGGATTTATTGTGCTTTTGTTGAGTAGTTTTCCAGTGGATTGTCTATTATTGGAATGATAGATTTTTGGTTAGTTTCATTGCTATGGAATGTTTATCTGTGAACAAGGTTTTTATGGTGATGGATGCGTAAGGATTTCTCAGTATAATTTAGGTGATTTGGTAGTTTAATATTTTATTGTTTAAGTTGTGTGGATGCCTTTATAAGTTATTTATGTTGAACTATTAGCTTCTATTATCTTATAAGTTATGGATGTTGAACTGTTAGCTTTTGTTCAAGGAATGGATTAATATTCCTTTCAGTTATTTATCAAAGATTTTGTGAATGGAAATGCAATAGGAATTTATAAGTAGTGTGATAAGTGTTGTTCTTTAAAAATGATGTAGAATCACATATCAAATTCAATACCATAAAAATTGAAATATAATATAAAATATAAAACATCACAATTTCATGGAATACAATATAAAATATCATCAACTAAAGTTTGGAATATGATTCATGTAGTGCAATATAAAATAAAATATCATGAAGTGCAATGATTCACATTTTCAATTTTCATTGAATACAATATATATCATCAACTATAGTTTGAAACAATGGAAATTGATTCATGAATCATGAAGTGCAATATAAATACCTAAAAGCTACTAATTCTCTTCCATTTCCCAAATGGAGTCAGGGTCCTCAAACTAACGTTCATCATCGGATAGAGTAAAAGAGTCATTTTGATTATGAGTCTACTCTTCATTTTCTTTGACCTGTGTCTCAAATTCAACATTCATTGTGTCATTTTTGTCAATGTCATTTGTCCCAATCCCATTGCCACTGCTAGTGCCACCAATACTAGCCTTTGGAATTGGAGTGTTGCACAACCTAGTCCCTCTTCTTTCACATGTGGACCTCTAGATTGTGAGTGCCCTTTCAAAAGAAAAATCTCTAACATCATACACAGTTCCTTTCACCCTCAAGCAATTTTCCAAATTCTTGTCTAGTTTGTTTCTTAACTTTGATTTTAAAAACCCCAATGTACTGAAAACTCTCTCATCCTCCATTGACCCCAATATCATTGTTTGACATAAACCAACAAGTTTGAAATATTCTGATATCAAACCACACAATATTTCACTCTGACCTAAGTTTGTCCAAACCTTTTTTATTGATCCTGGTTCAAAGGCCTTGTCCTTGCCCATGGATTTATACTAGTCCTTCATAGTTGTTGCAAAATTCCTACATTATTTTCTAAGCTTAGCTTCATCTAAAATTCCTTCTATTTTTTTCTCATTGTATGTTACAATTTTTGAAAATTGTTCGATCAAGATTTTTACTTGAGCATGAAAATATTTTGGGTTATCTCGGTTTTCCCAAAATTGAGGATACACAATACTCATGGATTCAAGTATTTCATGTCGAGTGAATATTTCACAAATCTTTAAATCCATGGACAAGGCCTTTGAACTAGGATCAATAATTACTTATTTGAATGATCCTAATAATTATCTCATATCCACGTACATAGATACATAACTTCCTGCTTGCATTAGACTGTAAATAATTATTAGGATCATTCAAATAAGTAATTTTCTACCACATGAAATAATTTGTGCCATCTTGTGTTAGATCTAGATATAGATGATCGAGGGCCAAGCA
Organism: Sequoia sempervirens; assembly: GCA_007258455.2. Classification (NCBI taxonomy): domain Eukaryota; kingdom Viridiplantae; phylum Streptophyta; class Pinopsida; order Cupressales; family Cupressaceae; genus Sequoia; species Sequoia sempervirens. Next base: position 404,313,339 of record VDFB02047230.1, on the reverse strand, counting down.
TGTATGTTTACGTAGATTGACATATTCATTAATATACATGGTTCTATCTCAGGCTTTCTTCACAGCTCGTTCATCACATCTAGCATGGGGAGAAGACTAGGTAAAGTCAAGAGTGTCTTTATATCGCTTAACCTATGTAAGAGGTCAGGAGCTTTGTCTATTGCGCTACAATTTTCATACATCACTCCAATCAAGGATTGATATTCTAAAAGAACTCGTTGTGCTGGCCCATGTAGGGAGATCCATCTGGTATCAACATCCTTAAGAATCTTGTTTCCTGGTGTTATTCCCTTAACAAAATTTTGATTTTTTTTTTGAAATGTTTAGGACTTTGATAGAAGTATTCGTGGATCTTGCAGACTAGTTTTTTGACTTTTGATACTGTAGGAAACTTGCTTACAATTTTGAATGCTAGATTCATTTTGTGGGCCATGCAGTGAATTCCAAGCATGTATGGTGCACAAGTAGTTTGTAAATTTGTGCAAACATTGGTCCTTTGACCTTGCATCACTACAACTCCATCAACTCCTACACACACCAACTTTTTTGCAATTTTCAACTCATCCATACCTACAATTTCATTTAAAGATTTCTTGACTAGTTCAAATATATTTTGTGATGTTGAACTGTTCTTCATTTTATGAACACAGAGAAGATGAGCTTGGGAACATGTTGTTGTATAGTATACAAATTCATATAGACCCAAGAAGTATTATCTATTGCAGTAACTTCATTTAAAGATAATGCAATGAAATTTGACTCTTTTACTTTATCCTTTAAATCTTCCTTTTCCACTGCAACAAGATAGTTTTCCCATTCCCATCTAGCATTTACTGACCAATGTGAATAGGGATAGTGAGGAACATTCAAATAAGATAATAAACCAAAATATTTTGGGTAGTCTATCATAGGATGCCCTCTAGAAAAAATATGTAAAGCAACACTCATTTGAACAGTTTTTGATAGATTTTTTGCTTCCATTGCTTTTCCAAATTGAGCCTCAAGTGTATACATGCAACAAACTTCAAATTTTTTTGGTGATTCTCTTCATAATCTACAACATACCTAACATGAAGAAATTCTTCCTTTGTTTCCATTGTACGACTGATTGTTCCTTTCTGTCTATGATTTGTTTTTTATAAACTTTACCAATATGCTTTTCTATAGTGTCAATCTTTAGCTACAATGTCTTGTCTCTTCCACATTTCCAAGTAAAAATAATACATCTAGCCAATGTTGCATTTTCAATATCATTTTCTTTCCCCACTAGTTCAATGAATTGGTACTTTGACAACCAACCAAGTTGAAAATTCCTTGTCATTTCCCACTCACACCTCCTTTTTGGTTTTTTTTTTCCTTTTCTTGCTACCAATATCATCATCCTCATTCAAGTCAATTATCTCATTTTGGCTAACTGGGCCCAGGGTATCCCTTGGAACATCTTTTGTGGTATTGCCATCTTGATTTGATACATTTTGATTTAAATCAATGACAATCTCAACTTGACCTTTCGGTGGTAGTGAGGTATTGTGAATGCTACCAATATTTGGTGGAAGAGTTGATGATGTAGCTCCATCTTGACTTGATGGATCAGAAGCTTTGGAAATTCCAAAGTAAGACTGTATGGTACATCTAAGTTTTTGGTGTTTTGATGGCCTCCTAGTCTCTTCACCACCCTGAGGAGTGACAAGAGTCTCTTCACCACACTGAGGAGCCTGAGGACTGATAGGAGTCTCTTCACCACCCTAAGGAGTGGTAGGAGCCTTACCACCCTAAGGAGCAACAAGAGCCTTACCCTTGCTGCTCGAGTCGCTCGACATATTGATCTCTGACTTGCTCAACATATTCATCTCTCACTTCAAATAAAAAATGGAAAACAATGTATTCTTGTTTAAGGATAAAGAATAATAATATAGATCCCATTCCCTACTCAATATCATCTTTAAGATTGAAGCAAGAATGGAAAAGAGATAAAGAAAACTTATTATTATAACTAATAACACTATGAATAATTGATTAGTCACCTTTAAGTCTATGTTTCGGCTTTCACTAACTTCTGAATCGAGAAGTAGAACCTCAAAACCAAACAAAATGTGTAAGAATAAATGACACTTTCAATTGTATTTATATTAATCCATGATTCCATATTTGGTGAATTTCGTAGGATTTTTAAATGGCATATTAAAAATTTGGTGAATCCCGCGTGCTTATACAATGATATGTTGTAAATTTCAAGGAAAAATGTGTCCTCAAATGTAATTATTTTTTAATGTTATTGGCAAAATAGGTCCTCATAAGAAACTATTTATAAATTTTAATTTGTGAAATGGTTCTTTACAAGCAATTATTTGTAAATTTTAATTGGTGAAATGGGTCTTGATACAATGTTGTTTTAATAGTATTGGCGAATATGTAGGTGTTTTATTAAATGCTTTCGGGATTCTAGGAAAAAATATTAGTCAGTCCAATTGAAACGTGTAGTTTTTAAATGGCGAATTTCTTTCTTAAATATGCCTCATAAAAAAAATTATTGGTGAATGGACATGCATTGGACCTATAGTTCAAAAAATCCGAGCGATTTGGACACCTAGTTGGGTGCAAGAAATTCACCAATTTCAACTTGGCCGATTCCTAGAATTCACCAATTGGCAAAGATTCACCACTAAAGTTCTCCCTGCATGAAACACCTACAAGCAATTACCTATCACAATAGAGAAGATCAAAAGAAAGATTGTGCTCAATAATCTAAGAATTGTATTGATGAAAATAACCTAGACAAATATTACAAATGAATTGCTTATATGAGCAATACACAAGCAAACCCTACATGTAGATTAACAAGATAGTGACAAGTGTTTCAATCTCATGCAATGAGACAACTTGTCCTAAATTTAGTCCAATATAATAATAAGAATCAAACTAAAGATTAAGAAGTAACTCCTAAGTTTAGCTTAAGTGAAATAAACTAAAAAATCCTCTAATAATTAATTAATCAGTAATTAATTATCAGATAATGACTTATTTATTTCAATAGATCAAACCTTCAAGAAAATAAACCTTCTCCTTTATTTAAAATCATTCACAATATTTTGAGAGCATTGATCATCATAATTGAGCATTTAATTAAGCATTTGGGATATCATTGTGAGTCAAGATCTTCATCATCAGGCTTTTACAACATGGGTTATGCATAATTGAGAAATACACATATAAAATTGGTATAATTCGACAATGGAGTAGTAGGTTTGCATGATTTATTTAAGTAATTTGATCTTAATTTGAGTTATATTCTTGATTTATGTTTTATTTATTCAAGCATTGCATTCAACTTCATTGATTAATTGGTTTATTTAATCTTTCATTTATGGGTTTTTAGTATTTTCTAACCCTAATTGCTTAGCTTGTCTTCTAATTCATTTCCCATAATTCCCATTAAACACCTTCCTCTCCATCCATTTTTGTTAATCCTTTAACCCATCCATCTTCCTATCTATTACTGGTAATCCATTAATCCATTGATCCTTCATTTTCATCCACTATAAATATCCTTTGATCTATCCATCCAATACATTAAGCTCCTTATCCTAAATCAACCTATCTCACAACCTTGTTTCTCAACTTGGTATTCCCTTATCATTAATTATTATATGGAGACAATAATCCTATCCAAAAGCATCCTAATGTCATAATCCAATATAAATCCAATTCAATCATCCCAAATAATCCAATGCAATCCTAAAGCAATTAGTCCATTGTACTAAATCCTTATCCACAAATCTTGTCAAGCAATATAGCCAATCATCCAATGAATTTATTCCCAGTCTGGCTATAAAATCTTAATCAACTTAATCCAATCAACCGTCATCATTGGGATATATCATTACTAATCCTTATATTGTTCTCGGGATATATCATTCCCACATTAACAAGACCATTTTTGTATTTTTCTCAAGATATATCATTCCCATATCAACAATGCTATTAACATCATCATCAATCAATCAATAATTTATTTTTAGCTTGACCAGGGGCAACAATTTTCTTGTCTTTGTAATCATTTTATGAATGCTTTCTTATTTTTCTTGTGTGTGTGTTATCATTTTTTCTTTGATATGTATCGGTCCTTGCAACATACCTTTCTCAAAAACATCATAGTCTTTCATAACATGGTATTATAGGCATATGCTTGCATGTGATATTTAGCCCTTTATGCATTTGACACATTGTCAACATGGTCTTTATATCATTGTGCATAACATTAGGTGTTATATCAAACATCAAGTTGCTCACAAAAATTCAACATGACTATCCTTTCCTCCCTCATTTGCATCTAATCCCCTTTTCGCATTCTTCCTTTCCATCTATTTCAAGAGCCTACCCATGTCCTTCATACCCGCCTATCCTCTCGAGGGGAAAATATTCCATCCTTATTTCTCTGAGCCCCATCCTATCTTCCATCCCATCCAAAATATATATTTTTATTCTCCTTTGAAATGAAATTGCTTCTTTTAATTGCAATATCATCTCAAATAGGGGAAAAATTTCATAATTCCATCATTTATCCTAATTATCCATTTCCTCCTAAATCCTAATCTATTTTCCTAAGTCCTAATTCTTGATTCCTAATTAAATCCCACACATAACCACCCAAAAATGAATAAAATAAATTTAAAATTCCTTTTATTCCTTACCAACCATCTCATAACCAACTTCCAATTGTCTCCCAAAAATCAATAAATAAATTTTAAAAAATTAATTTATCTCCTCCCTCCATCTCTTAGCTACCCAACCAACTTGATCATAGCCATCAATCAGTCATTAAATCTCAACCATTGATATTCATCCTACCAAGCCTATAAATATACCTTCTCATGAGCCATTTTCAAAGGGAAGGATCTAAAATTATTGCAATGTCATGTTGTCATTTTTGTGAAGCAACCACAATTCCAACATTATAAGCACATCAAATATTCAACTTATTTGGTAAAATTTCATTTTTTTGATTAAGGGGGAAAAATAGGTTTTGAATGGACCAAAAACCATTTACAACAGGTTTTGGATGGACCCTAAACAATTAACAAACAAGTTTCAAATGGGACCTGAAACCCACACAAAGAAGAACAAGCTGCTCATGGATACAACATAGACAACCAACAACGAAACAACAACAAATCACTAGAAAAATAACATGACTACCTAGGTCTACACTAAATAGAAGGTTTTGACAGGAACATTAAATCCAACAAAGCCAAGTTTTAAAAGGGATCTTGAACCCAAACCAAGTTTAGAAGGAAACCTAAAACCCACTTACATCCAGAAACAAATCAGGTTTTAGCAGGGACCTTAAACTCACTATTCACACGATCACAACCGAGCTCCACTAGGCAAGAAGCAGAAGAATGCCTCTTGTAGCACCACCAAACATGAATAACTGAATCATACTCCACCTTAAAAGGATTAGGCTCTCCTCTATAGGAGTAGATGCCATGAAGACCCTTACCACCACTGTAGCTAGACTGTGACAAAAAACAACTCCACCTCCATAGGAACACACACCACCTCAACAGGTACTATAACAATAGAAGCTAACTACATGGGAAGCACCTCCACAGATCCACATGCACCCTCTCTACCTCTAAAAGAGAGGAATCCACCATAGAAGTAGTCTTAAACTCAATAGAAGACATGAATTGGAGAAATGGGAAGAGTGACACCCAACCAATAGCAAGGAAAGACATGAAAGCCACTAACAACTTGAGAGGACGAGCCAACAAGAGAAGCAAAGGGAAAATCCAAAACACACCATACAACAAAAGAACATGGGAAAACATGATACAAAATAGAAGCAACCCATTCAAAGGAGACTTAAAAGATCCCATAAGCCAAAATCCCAACAGGGAACCAAGACAAAAAACAAACTGAGAAACCCCCAAAAAACACTCCTCAAACAACATCCTAGAGATAAAAAAGAGCTAATCCTTAAGCATAAGCAATGGAAGGGACTCAACCATCATGGGGAACAACATAATCCATGAATTGGGCACAATAGAAAAACTTAAATAAACTCTGCTCAGCCACTAGAAGAGACACAAAGATAGAGGCAACAAAGCCTCCCCACAAACTAGAGAGAACAAAGAGGATAACACCTCTAATAGGAAGAAACCCAAAAATGCCACTTTAAGACAGGGGAACACCCAACATAAACCTGAAGAACAACCAAAGAAGAATCAGGGAGAGAAACCACCACAACCTCAACAACCTCCCAAGTAAATAAACATTGAGGCACAACCCTCTCGAGACTCACCAAGCTCATGACATAAACCAAAAATACTGTAGAGGTAAAACACTAGAATGTGAAGGGTAGAAACCGCCTTTAGCCTAAACCAAGAACTTCCAAAATGACTCTAAATGATAAAAAAGAAACAACATAGGATTCATCCCAAACAGGAAACTGAAGTCACTCACCAAAAGCTTGGAACACAACACCAACAAAGGAGCCAAAAAAGACTCCACCAAGCTTCTAGGAAACAATAGATCCAAATTGAGAAGGAAAGCACAAACAACTCCAACAAGGACCAAGGACCCGCCCACCACAAGCGCACCAACCAGAAAGGCTAACACACAAAATAGTGCAGCAAACCATAGATACCACTGTAGCTTCTTGCAAACACCCAACGCCAAGAAACTAGGAAAGAGACCCATACCGAGCCAAAGATTGTCATCATCTTCCTCCAAGTTTGCATCTCCCTCACCTGCTTTGCCTGAGGATTTCAAATAAGGAGCCCCACTCCTTCTCTCGCCCAATAGCCTTTGCTCCATGTTGTCTCATAAAATTTCATTGTTTTGTTTATGCATTTTGAATCTTTTTTCTTAATCATGTTGGAAACTTGCAGCCATTTAAATACAATTTCTGCATAACCCAAAAGAGAAATCTATGCAACTAAGTATTCAAAATCCACATGCAAGATAATAAACAACATACCCATGAAAATACGACACAAGATATACCCTGGGAAAACCTCAAGAGGGAAAAACCCAGCCTCCAAAAGCATCCATATCTCATGTATTATTTAGCAATAAAGATTACAGTACATCTTCAGAGTCTCCATGAACACCATTGAAGAAACAAGCCCTCTCCAAGCAATCCATGTGAACAAGCATGCAACTACACATCCCATGCCATGCTTCAAACCCTCACAAATGCTAACCAGAGCTAACATGCAAAATTTCCTCAACCTAAACAACTACCTTTGTGGTTGCTTTCATAGAAATAAGCTCCCACAAAATCACCAAGTGGTATTACACAAAACCATGTGACAAACCATGAGATTACAAAACCATGTCCCCTTATTTAATATTGGGTACTTTATTTATTTATTTTCCCCAATAATAAATAATTACATTTTAGCAACTTAACTTATGTCCCAATGTTACATGCAACATAAAGTGGCCCCAATAATAATTACATTAAATTTATTATGCAAGGTGTACAACACCTTTTCCTAACATTCTCCCACTTGTTGTACATACATTGCATAAGGGGAACAAGTAACCTCAAAACATGAATCAAATGAACAATCCATATAGCCACATATACCATCATGGAATAAAAGTGCTCCATGTGCTTCATCAGGATACCTACAACAAGAATCAAAGTGACCACCAACCCAAGCATGAATGCGCTCATCCTCCATCATGCCAATGCACAAAGATAAGAAGCCATCCAATAGTGGTGTAGTGCACCCTAGCATGAATAGGCCTCCATGAGGAAATTTCAAATTTTGATTTAAGTTTGATGTCATAATGATTTATTAAGGTCTAAAAGGCCTCAATAAGCATGTAATAGGTCTTATATGGTTATTTTAGATTCATCTGGGCATAAAATTGCAAAATTTGACAAATTGTTGCCATTGCAATAATGCAAAATTGTAAAATTTGACAAATTGTTGCCATTGCAATAATGCAAAATTGTTGCCATTGCAATAATGGAAAAATTAAGGAAGGTGAAGAGAAAAGTAGTTGTAAAGTTGGTTTGAGGTGTTGGGATTGGTTATTTAGGGCCTTTTGAGGCATCAAAAATCTTGAGGAAGGCTAGAGGACAATATATGAATAAGAAATTCGAAGAAATTCTCAAATTTTCTGTTAATTTTCTGCAATTTCATAGTTTTAGGCCATTGTACAACCATATTATAAGAATAAATATTTTCCTTCTCCATGGTACATAATAGCCTCAATAATATACTTTAATGTTCTTTTTTTCTCATGAAAAATGATTTAGTTTTGTGAAAGTTATGGGGAAATTACTCCAAGTGGCCAAAACCTTGTTTTAGGGTAACCAGAGACAAAGAAAATTGTGTATCTTCAATTTCAAACAGTGGAAAATCTTAATTTTTGGTGAGAAGGAATATTTTTTCCTATTCTTTTATACTCTATAGTCTTAGACCGAAATATTAAGGATAGCATATGAGATAAGGATGCCCTAGTTTTGAAAACTGTGAAAAATCTGTAAAATATAGTGTACAATGAGATTTAAAGAGTTTTGCTTGTGGTTTTTGAGTGCTTCTTGAAGGATATTGTTTTTAAAAGGTGATTAGGTGTATTTTGAACCATTTCAAAATAGGGTTTGGTGAATTTAAGAGTTTGAGGGCCTTATTTGTTGATTGTCCTGTCAAGGCAATCTTATGATAGTTTTCTTTGGGAGTCTTAAATGAAGGTTTAACATAAATGTCTAATGAAATTCCATGAGTAAAGAATGGGAAATGATTAAATTATGTTGTAGCAGGTATAATTACACATGTTGTTTCCATTGGGAAAGAGAAATGGGCTTGGGTAATTGAATTTGTTTATTTATGTGGCCTAAAGGGCCTAGTTGTTGATTTGGCCAGTTTTGAAAGTTTACATGTTAGAATTGTATGGGTTGTTGAAAGGCTTTGAGTTAGTCAATTTGAAGTTGTTTAAATTGTTTTGGGGAATCAATAAGTGATTTTTTTTCCTTTTTCTCTATTTTGGTGTGTTGAAAGAAGAGTTTAATGAAAGAAAGTGAGTCCTAATTGAAAGGACAACAAAATTTGGTTGAGAGTTTTGTCAAGTTGAGTTGTGAATCCTTTGTCATTACTTTAGTTGGTATCAGAGCTTAGAAAAGGTTTGGGCTGGTGAGTTTTTATTTTTGTGGTTTTGTGTTGTGGTTATGTGTAGGTTGAGAAGATAACCTGGTTGCTGCCAAGAGAAGGTAGAGAAAGTGGAAGAAAGAAGAGACTTGCTTGAGAAGAGGAAAAGATGGAAGTGTTAAGAAGATATTTACAGGCAGAGGAAGAGAGGAAAAAGAGAAAAATACAATAAAAGATGGAAAAATAGATAGTAGCATTGAAGCAAGAGATGAGAAGATTGGATGCAAATTTCAGTGATTTTTATGCAGAGTCTATGATGAAGATGGAACAATGGATTAGTCAAGCAACAAGTTGACACTTGAAGATCAAGAAAAGAGTTATATGGCCCATTAGGAAGATTGTCAAAAGAAGAAGAAGACAAATGAAGATAAAAGAGGAAGAAGAGGAATTTGAAGATGTGCAAGAAGAATTCATGGATGAAGAAGACAAAGGTATTGCAGCAATTCCCAGGCATGAAAATGAAGATGTAGCAGAAATAAAGAACTTGATCTTAGAAGGAGAAGATATTGAGTTGGTGACAAGATTGGATGAAGAAATGATCAAGGATGAATTGCTTTTGGATATTTGCAAAGAGTTGAATATATATGGAGGTATTGTGATAGAAGTAATGTATTATTTCTTTGTTATGCTAATATTTTGGATAGGAAACCGTTTGAAGGTTAAAGTACAACAGTTTGGAGAAGGACAAATAGAGATTGAAACACTTTAGGGATAGAAAGAGCAGATTCACATATTAAAGATGAAATGGAAGCAATTTGGAATAGACCAACTCAAACCAAAGGTGAATATGAAGTTTGTAGGGCATAAAATATTACAAGGAGCATTTGATGATCTAAGAGGACTTGGAAGGTTTTATTTGGCTGGGAAAATGGTGAAGGTGCACCCTAACATGAATAGACCTCCATGAGGCAACTTAAAATTTTGATTTACGTTTGATGTAATAATGATCTAATAAGGTCTAAAAGGCCTCAATAAGCATGTAATAGGTCTTATATGGTTATTTTAGGTTCATTTGGGCATAAAATTGCAAAATTTGACAAATTGTTGCCATTGCAGTAATGCAAAAATGCAACACATGGAAAAATTAAGGAAGGTGAAGAGAAAAGTATTTGTAAATGTAGTTTGAGGTGTTTGGATTGGTTATTTAAGGCCTTTTGAGGCATCAAAAATCTCGATGAAGGTTGGAGGACAATGTATGAATAAGAAATTCAAAGAAATTCTCAGTTTTTCTATTAATTTTCTACAATTTCATAGTTTCAGGCCATTGTATGGCCATATTCTAAGCATAAATCCTTTCCTCCTCCATGGTACGTAATATCCCTCTGAGAATATACCTTAATGTGCTTTTGGTCTCATGAAAAATGATTTAGTTTTGTGAAAGTTATGGGGAAATTACTCCAAGCGGCCAAAACCCTATTTTAGGGTAACTAGAGACAAAGAAAATTGTGTATTGTCAATTTCAAATGGTGGAAAATATTAATTTTTGGTGAGAAGGAATATTTTTGGATGTTATTTCCTACTCTAAAGTCTTAGACTAATAAATTAAGGATAGAATATGAGATAAGGATGCCCGAGTTTTGAAAACTATGAAAAATCTATAAAATACAGTGTAGAGTGAGAGATTTAAAGAGTTTTGCTTGTGGTTTTTGAGTGATTCTTGAAGGATATTTTAAAAAAAAAGTGATTAGGTGTATTTTGAACCATTTCAAAATAGGTTTTGGTGAATTTAAGAGTTTGAGGGCCTTATTTGTTGACTGTCCTGTCAAGGGAGTCTTATGATAGTTTTCTTTGGGAGTCTTAAATGAAGGTTTAGCATAAATGTCTGATGAAATGCCATGAGTAAAGAATCAGAAATTATTAAATTATGTTGTATCAGGTATACTTACACATGTTTTTTCCATTGGGAAAGAGAAATGGGCTTGGATAATTGATTTTTTTTATTTATGTGGCCTAAAGGGCCTAGTTGTTGATTTGGCCAGTTTTGAAAGTTTACATGTTAGAATTGTATGAGTTGTTGAAAGGATTTGATTCAGTCAATTTGAAGTTGTTTAAAGTGTTTTGGGGAATCAATAAGTGATTTGTGTCCTTTTTCTCTATTTTGGTGTATTGAAAGAAGAGTTTAGTGAATGAAGGTGAGTCCTAATTGAAAGGACAACAAAATTTAGTTGAGAGTTTCATCAAGTTGAGTTGTTAATCCTCTGACATTGCATCAAATAGAGAAGCCACATAATATGTCAATACAAAGCATAAGTCCTACCTCAATCGATATCCCAAACACATACACTCAATCCAAAGGTAACAATATGCACTAATAGTTGTCAAGATACACAAAACCATAGCTGAAATAGCATCCACAACAAGTGCCAACACATCTAACTATCCATACCTCCAAGGTATACAAATCATAGTAAAATCATGCCATAAACATATACACCCATAAACTGCAATCATAAAATCCATGTGCAAAACCTGTTAAAGAATGGCATACACATCTAAGAGCTCCCACTACATGGGTAATGCAAATCTAAAAAATGATCAAGGCATTCCAAATATACCAATATCATCATATAGAAAGTGTAAACAACATCATGTAGAACCAAGGAATCATCCACAATGAAAAGAAAACCTATAAATCGATAACCTGTAATAGCAACTCTCACCACAAGTCTCCATAGCTCTCCCAAGTTCTCCACACCCAACAAAGGGAAAAGATAAAGGAACCTCCATGTCATCACCCAAGAACATAAGTGAAAACACATGACCACAAGCTAGTGATCACTATAGCTCTAGCCAAACCTCAAACCAATGTAATGTGAAACCAAACATCTAGGAAGATAACCAAGACCAAAGAGAGAAAATCTACACATCATATACTTGTAAAAAAATCTCCTACATACACCTCTAAATGCCAACTATGTCAAGTATGATATCCTCCACAACACCCCAAAATAAAAGCCATGACAACACCCAACCATTCAATCACCAAGATCAAACATAACATATGTATCATGTAATCAACATGGATGTAAGCCTCTCATAACCAAAGAAGATCAAACTAAATCCATTTCCAATAAAGGAAATAAGCCTAAGACATCTCCTAAACTCAACATCAATGAATGTAATCACAATGCATAAGGAGATAGACATGCCAACACTCCTCAAATGAACCCTCCAAAACCATATATCCATAGCTCAAGATCCATATGCATGAGAAGACAAAGCATAAAACATAAAGCACTTGAAAGTAACAATGAGAAATACCTCTCAAGTGAAACCACTGAGAAGACCAAGAGTGGGGAATGGGAATGCTCCTCCAAGATATCCAAGTCATCATGATTCATCCAAGAATAGTCTCCTCATAGGTCCATGTTGAACTCAGGTCCAACCATGGTGTAGGCTGCTCGAACTTCCTTCTGAAATCTCATCAAGAGTAACCATCTCAACTCATGTCTCTAACCATAAGAGAACTCAAGCCCCACCTATGTCTCCAAGTATCCATGAGTACTTGTAACCAACAAATCCATGCCAAAATCCAAATGCAACATATCACCATCATGAAGTAATCAAGAAAATGATACATGTACCCAATGCCAAGAGAACCACACAAGATCAAAGTCATATATCCATCCTAGGAATTAGGAACATAACCATGATATCATGATCTCACAGCTCCTTAAAGAGTATCATATGATCCAAAGAACATAACATTCACCTATATCATGCCAAAACTTCAATCCAAAATCATGAGTAAATCATAACATAATAACATAACCATCATATCAAAAACAATGATCACATATCAGAAAAAAAAAAGCATGACACCTCAACCATAGATTAAAGAAGTCCTACATGGCAACCAAAGATGTCAACATAGCCAAACCACATGAATATAACCATCAACTATTAATGAAACCAAAGATGTCAATGAAACCTCACTGCATAGAAGTAGAATCCAAGAATCCATCCATGGCACCAACAGAAACTATAGAAGATCATCCACCATCAAATGGTGAATCCACATTACTTCCAACAACTCCCACTGAAAAGTGATATTGAGTCACACATGGCATTGTGACTACCATCCTATCCATGAAGATCATCTAGGTCTACGCACACAACTAAAATGTCAGTAACATAACAAGTAGAACCAAAATCTCCAAGCCAAAAAGATACCTACAACTTCCAAACCCACATAAACATATCCAATCACCACCAATCCATCACTTTCAAAAGCTCCCATTGAAAAGTGTAATCAAGCTATCCATGACATCATGATAACAATGAAGATCAACCAAACACCCTCACACAATCAATTAACTCAAATGTAACAAGAGCTCCCAAAAGGAAAAGTATAACCATGATCCTCATACCAAGAAGATACACCACCACAACCATAATTAGGAACCAATCCAACACCACCAACAATGTACTTGCATAAAACATCATGACATTCCAAAATCTCTAAAGCACAAGAAACATCCATGAAACCATTATCACCATCAAATGTACCAGCAAATCAACCCAACCGTGTCCCACATATCTGCTTAACATAGTCAACTACATAGGCCTCACATCATGATTATACTTGGTAATACCATCTCACCTCCTCAATATGACAACAAAACCAACAAACCAAGTGAATAAACCAGGCCACCAAAACTAAACATGCATCAACATTGAAATATCAATGGGAAAAGACAACCCATGTCCAAGTCATAAATGCAACATGTAAGTATAGACCACCTACAACATTGCACAAATTGTAGATACCACAATGCAACATACAAATCCAAAAATATATTGATAACCATGTCAAATGAGAACAATCTCAGATGTGCAACTAAGTATACAATGAATCCAACATCAAATCTCCAAGATCTGATCATCCATAAACTCATAGTATCACCATAGTCAAAGTAACCAATAAATAGATTAGATAATGAAAATAACAAATAAACCATGCCAAAATAACTCCAAAACTGATCCACTATATAGTTCCCTAAGCAAGCTTTTCGTCGACTATTTGAAGTCCAAAATCTGACTCTGTATGCACCCGATATCACCTCTTGAAGCTCAAAATGAACATCTGACTTCTAGCTAGAAAAACATTGTTAAAACTATAAAATATCAGAAAATAACTGTCACCACATCATAGAGCACTGATTTAGCTTTCCAACAAGTCCAGGAAGTTGAAAAATGGAGCACCTGGGTGAATGTTATGCCCCTTGGAAGTAAAGCAACAGTTTGCACCTTAGGCAATTTTTTTTAGCCACCCTTGGTGGCTGGGTGACGACCCCACCCGGGTGGTGCCACCCACTGGGTGGTGGACCCAAAATAAAATTTCAAAATAATTTAATTTTTAATATTTCAAATTTGACTGGGCCCTTTAAAAAATTCATGGTAGAATTTAAACATAGGCTGAAATTTTTTAATATTTTTAAAAAATTGCATTTTTTTAAAAAATGGGCAACTAAAGGTTTTTTTTACACCCCATATGGGGTGGGGCCAACTTGCCAACCGACTTGCCTGCCAACTTTGGTAGATTGTATTTCTGGCAATAGAGTCTACCGACCGATGGTATAACTTATCGGCTATATGATAGGAGGGTACGGGTCGGGGGTTCCGCCCCCCCACCCCGCATTATTATATATATGTATATATTTAATATAAACTCAAAAGCTGATAGAATAGGTTTTTTATTTTGATTTTATTTTTAATTTTTGGATTTTTATTTTGCAAGTACGGGACGATGAATTTTTTAATAATTTTTTTAATTCTGCAGATTGAGATGGCCATACGACCATATTGGCTAATTTTTTTTGCATTTTTCTTCAACTGTAATCAAAATAGGTCATGTTATGTATCAAAATTTGTCTCTCAGCCAATCCAGATCCAATAATGAGGTCTATTTTGTTATAGGAGGTCTTATATAAATTTTCCCCCACAAAACCCTCATTTGAATACATAGCCAAAAAACCCTTTTAACCCAAAATTTCTCACACCCTAAATCTGCAAACAACCTATCAAAACAACAAACCCAAAACCCTCAGAATTACAATAAACAACTTTCAAAACTCTCATATCTTGCAATGCCTTTCATTCTCTCATGTAATGGATAGATTCAAACTTAAACAAGATTTTTCTCAACCAAGAGTTATGCAACCTCAACCATGGCTCTGATACCACTTGTTGGAAACTTGCAACCATTTAAAGAAAATTTGCACATAACCCAAAAGAGAAATCTATGCAACTAAGTATTCAGAATCCACATGCAAGAGAATAGACAACACACCCATGAGAATATTACACAAGATATACCCTAGGAAAACCCTCAAGAGGGAAAAAATCCATCCTCCAAAAGCATCCATCTCTCATGTATTATTCAGCAATAAAGATTACTATACATCTTCAGAGTCTCCATGAACACCATTGAAGCAACAAGCCCTCTCCAAGAAATCCATGTGAACAAGCATGCAACCACACACCCTATGCCATGCTTCAAACCCTCACAAATGCTAACCAGAGCTAACATGCAAATTTTTCTCAGCCTAAACAACTACCCTTGTGGTTGCTTTTATAGAAATAAGCTCCCACAAAACCACCAAGTGTTATTACACAAAATCATGTGACTAAAACCATGAGATTACAAAATAATGTCCCCTTATTTAATATTGGGTACTTTATTTGTTTATTTTCCCCAATAATAAATAATTATATTTTAGCAACTTAACTTATGTCCCAATGTTACATGCAACATAAAGTGGCCCCAATAATAATTACATTAAATATAATATGCAAGGTGTACAACACCTTTTCCTAACAAATTGAAGGTCACATTTGAGGTAGATTTGAGGTTTTAATGTTTCATTTGAAATATTTATTTTAATCTATAGTTATATTGACAATTGTATACTCTTTTATTTATATCTTCTTTTTATCAACTAACTATTGGGTTTCCTCTATCTTTCCCCGTTAAAACTTAGTAGTTTCAAGTTTTATTAGTGATTTTAAATAGCTCTAATGTTATGTTGACATTATTCCTCTCTTTAAGAATCCATGTTTCTCTTCTTCATTTAGAAAGTGTCCTATATCACTACAACAAATCCTTGTGTTTTGCTCCATTTTTTGCTTCTACCCACTGTTTTAATGTATTTTTTGGCAATTTTTTGAAAACGTCAGTGGTATTTATTAGGATGGCACAATTTTTGGTGTTTATTATGTGAGATGGGGTTAGAAATCAAATAGCATAGATAAAGTGACAGCCAACACCTCTAAACTATTAACCCACATCCAAACAAGAGAAAACAAAGTAAGCATAAGGAAAATTAAACATTAAATTAAAATACTCCCCATGCTTGAACTTGAATCACTTCTCTTGCTCTCCTATTTCTCCTTTTGCAAATATGCCCTCAGATTTGTAGTGTAACTTGTGCAAATACCTGCAAATGATAAGTAGAAAGTTGGAGAAGAATAGATGTTAAGCTAAAAATGGAGAAGGAAGGTTGCTTTTATAGACAACCATTCACATGGACGGTTGAGATTAATCTTCTAGAAAGATTCCAAGATCAATGGTCCAGAATTGATGCACCAAGAATATGCTATTCTCGGAGGAATCATGACAGGAAGACATGTAAAGACATGCAGGCTAGGACATGCATGCAAGGACATGCAGGGACATGCAGGCTATGACAGGAAATGAATGTTATGACAGGGGATTATGACAAGGTATCTTTGACCAAGTGGTGCATAAATAATTTATTTTAAATTATTTATTCAAAAATGGAGGAAATGGACAAGTGGAAAATAAATAATTTATTCAAATAATTTATTTGAAAATAGAGGAAATAGACAAGTGGAAAGTAAATAATTTATTCAAATTATTTATTTGAAGAAAATGAAAAGAGGAGCATTTAATTAAATTTATTAATTTAATTAAATGGAGAGATAGAAATTAGACCTTAAATGATTAATTTAGATTAACTATTTAATTAGGAGAGGTGGCATGGGATAGTTAAATGATTTTAATAATTATTTAACTATGGAAGAATTAAAGGACTATGAATAGATAAATAATTAATGGTAATTATTTAACTATAGATGAAAGATGACAAAATAATTAAATAAATAATAATTTATTTAACTATTGAAGAAGAGGAAGAAATTAGTGATGCAATTAGTTTATTTAATTGGTCAGGATAGAATAAATATTAGAAAGTGAATTAAGTAAATAATTATTAAAAATTATTTAATTAATAGAGGAATATAATCAAACATAATTGAATAACTAAAATTATTCAATTATTGAAGGACGAGGATGAAGAAAAATGACGCTCGAAGGCTTAGGACATTTTTATGTGTCTACATATTATGCCAATCAGTACAATTCAACACTAATTTAGGCGCTAATTAGTGTCTTGAGTAACACTGTCTTTAGCGCTAATATTAGCTTTGAGTGTAGCGCTGCTTTTAGCTTCGACTTTAGATTCACATTTAGCTTCGGGTTTAGCACCGGTTTAGACACCTCTATGTTGAAGAGACTTATTTATATGTCTCATAAATGATGTAAAATAGTGAAATGTCAACAAGATATGGGCATATCGAGGAGAGAATCGCTTATGTCACATCGACAAGGTATATCTACAAGTGCTCGGCAAAACACAACTCTTGGATATAATGAAGTAATGTCGATGAGACATTGAGATATCAATGAGATAAATAAGATTGTCTCATAGACACTCTTCAAGTAATGATCAAAATTATACACCGCTATACCACTAGGAAGGTAACCAACATATGTGGTAGAGCAGTATACACTGCAATCCTGCAACAAGAAGCCTTGAGCAAGGCAGTAGTACGGTAAATAGTAGAAGGGAAGGGAAAAACACTGCTATACCATAGCAATAATCACAAGTCTCCCTGACATGGCAGAGTTACACTGATATATAAAGAAATACCGCTGAAGGAAAATATCGATAAGACAGTGGCATATCAGCAAGAGATATTAACTTGTCTCATCGATATCGGCAACCAATATCAAAGGAACATAAGATCTAATGTCGATGAGACATTGAGATATCAGTAAGACAAATAAGATTTTCTAATCGAAACTCTTCAAGTAATGATAAAAAACATACATTGCTATACTGTCGGGAAGGTGAGCAACATATGCAGTAGAGCGGTATACACCATAACCCCGTAGCAAGAAGCCTTGAGAAAAGCAGTAGTGTGGTAAATGTGGCATCATTACAATTTACAACAAATCACATTAGTTTCCAAAATTAAATGCTATTAAATTATTAAGGGTTGCCAAAACTAATATGACTGAATATTGCGCCATCCAAAGATAAGTGAGTTTTCCCAATATCACACTTAATTGTAGTGCATGAGCATGGCTTGAGCTAAGGATACGAGAAGAAGTCCTGCAAGCATGAAATACTCAGGTAAGTGCACGAAAACTCTCTGAAAGAGCTCTATTAATATAAAAATCTTTCAAGGTTTTGTCATTTGAAGCCATAGTAGAGAAAATTGAAACATACCTCCTAAAAGAAAACAATTAGAAGTAAAAGATAGTCAGCCTAAAATTAAAGATGAAGAACCTAAAGTAAAGAAGAGACCACTCCATCAGTCCATATTAGATATACTTCCAAGGTCTACTAAAGAGGGTAATAAGAAGTTTCTCGTGGATACCACGCAAAGTTGTAGGGATGCCCTCATTTCCAAACCTAGATGGGACTTATTTTGGTATTTTTACAGTAAGAGAAATGAGAAGATTCCAGTGTCAAATGCTTGGATGTTGGATATAGCAAGGTTGATTGTACCAAATGTGTTTGTTGATGTAGAATTTACTAGACTGTTAGCCAAACACTATCACTCAACTACCAAAATAGTAAGGTTTCCAAATGACACAATATTGGTATAAGTAACTAGAAAAGCCATCATTGAGTGTTTTGGCTTAAACAAGTAGGCTCTGACCAAGATAGAACTATAGAAAAGTGAGGAGGATTATGCTAGGTTAAAAAAGACTTATAGAAGTGATGAGGTACCCCATATATGAAAAGAGGCATTGGTAATAAAACATTCCCCATCTCTACTACCACTACTGAACCATTTAATGTGACAAATTTTTCAGTATTACTTTGTGAATACATATTTAGCTCTTTTCCAAATTTTGGGGATAGATGCTCAAGATAAAATGCCAATAGGCCTGATGATGATGGCTATGAGAATTCAAAACCTTGAAACTAATATTGAATATGGATTTTCTTCATAACTTGACAAGGCGTTAGATGATGAATTCTCCCAAGTTATAGAGGATAGGGTACTGATTTCATTTAGAGACTATTCCCTACTATGTCATTTGATATTGTACTATAATAGGGACCAATGGACTAAAAGAATGGGCTTGGATACAATAGATGAGTAAGGGAATCCCACACTTGTCCATAAATGGTGCTATATTTGGGATAGTTGGTGCAAGAATTCAAGCTTTGTGGTATTCTACGAAGACTTTGTACATAGAATCCTTCAAGTTATTGGGTATGCGATACCAAGATTTCCAACCAAAATGTTGCAACTAGTGAGACCTTTGGCTTTAAGACTAGAGCAGGGTCATACACAATTTTGGAGATTGGTTCCTCCTCCGAAAGTTACAATAATAAGAGTTTATGGATGCCTTGTTGCTCCACACATACTACCAAAAATTGTGCCCCTCAGATTAGCATTTCTTGAATTTATGTGGCAAATGATGTGGATGGAGAAAGATGTAATGCACAAGCAGAAGAAAGGAACTTTCCTGCCAAACCAAACCAAGTGTGAAGATTGGACTGTAGGCTTAGACACACTAGATGATTTACAATATTATTTGAAGACAAGATATGCATTGAAATTTGGAAAAGAAAGAGCCTTTGATCCTAAAAATAATATGAACAACATAAGGCACAATCTTCTTACCAAAATGATAGTGCCACACCAAGTGGATTTTGAAGAAGATGTCATAAGGAACTACATTACTTATAATGATGTATTTAGTAGAAGGAAAAAATGGGAATATATGAAGAAGGTTGAAGAAAGGATGAAGTGGAGGTCTAAGGATTTCCTAGGATATTTTTTTGAGGAAATGGACCCCATCAAGAGGATAGAATTGATAATTGGTAGATTTGAAGAATTGTACAGAAAGAAGGAAGCGTATCTTGAAGAACATCATAGTAGTGCAACTGTAGAGCATACCCTAGGTGAAACCTCTGAGCCTCCCATGGAGAAATTACCTCCCAAAATATAGAAGACAAGAAGCATTGAACAATTAGTACCTTATGAGGATATTGGAGAGGTGGGTGATACTGAGGAAGTGGCTACAATACTGCAGTCATTGAAAGGTGATATTGAAGTTGATCATCCCATCCTTGAGACTAGTGCCCATAAACATGAGGAAAGGATGGGTGATGTAGAAAAAACAAGTACAAAGGTACATGAAGATGAAAGGGAAATTGTAGCTAGGAGATTCATAGAAGATGATGAATCCATTAAGACTCCTAAGTTTAGGGATTTTTGGATGAAGATGAAGATAAAATAATTTCAGAGAGAATGGAATCAACTCAAGCAAGAATTGAACAATTAGAGAAAAATGAAATGGTAGCACAGACTTTCCAAGAATTAAGAGTTGACAACATTGACATTAGCCCCCAAAAAGCTAGAGAAATGGTCTTGAAGAGCAATATGCTCATTTTCTTTGGCTTGGAATTAAAGAAATTTTTTCTGCTTGATCAAGTACGAGCTCAGAAAGATCCAATGCTAGTTGCATAATTTGATTCCGATGAAGGTGTGAGTGGAACTGGGTATAACCCAAAGATTGAAACAATGGCCATATGGATCAAATAGAAAAATGCATAGAAGCCAAAATTATTGGATGTAATTCAAGGGATGAAAGGGGCAACGATGGTAAGGACAATGCAAGATACCACCCCTTTGGAGGAAACCACAATGACCATGCATTTGACCATGTTCACTCGAGCAACTGTTAAGGGATTAGAAGAAAGATTGAAGGAGTATGAAAAGGAACAAAGGTTCCTAAATGATGAAGTTAATAAATTGTTTATGAAGAATGTCAAATTGAAATAACAATTAAGAGGAGCAGGACCCTCACAAAGCAAGGAGATGGTGTTATACAAGCCTCCTATTGCTCCAATGGATATTGTGAAGAATATTTCTACAGAACAGGTAAAAACTCCAGAGAAGGAAGTGAATGATGTAAAGAAGGCCATCAATCAAACCCAAGATGAAGTGAAAAGACAAATTTGTGAAGTTATGGAAAAGATTCTTGAGCACAGGATAAAATCAGTTATGGATAAATTGGAGAATGTGCATGATAGTTATAAAATAATTTAGTCAGAAATGGAACAAATAAAGATATATATGCTTCTATTAGATCCTTTGATCAAAAGGTGGCATCCTATTCACCACACTTTGGCTAAGTTATGAAAATTTCTACAAAGAAGTCCTGATCTACCCACAACATTAAATCCAACTGAACAAACTGTGAGGATGATTATTGATGAATTTCAATATGTACAAGGGTTTGATAAAAAGATTATAACATGAATGGATTTATTCCATACTTGCAAATAGTGGTATATACTTGAAATCATGAGGGATGGTGATTAGTTGGAGGACTTGGATAATTGGAAGAAAGAATTCAGTCAGGTTGTTCATAAGTGCATAACTCATAAACAGGAGGATGATGATACCAGTCTTCCTGGGCTAAATCAGATCATGGATGGGTTGATTGTTCTTGATGTAGGATACCTAAAGTTTTTCAATGATACAAAGGCATTAATAGATAGTCGATGGAAAAATCATCTTGCAAACATGCAAAAGATCCAAGAATATAAGTGGCCATCAGATTTTACGTTGTATCAATGGGAGGAAAGGTATTTGGTTTTAGAAGAATAGGACATTGAGGTGAGAGCATTTGGATGTTCATCATGGAGAGGAAGATTTTGTCAGATCAATGATCACGGGTCTTCTACGTTGAATAATGGAACCATATGTCAAAATGTCTTAAGTCTTGTTATTTCCTTAATTATGATAATTAAATAGTTGTTAGTAAAAGTAGTTATGAAAGGTTGTTTCTTTTTGTAAAAGGCTTGCAGCTTGTTGCTTCCTATATAAATAGGAAACCAAGGCCTAGTTTTAAATTATGATCATCATATATCATTTCCATTTTGAAGAGTTCTGTTATTAATATATATCAATTGAAACAATATAATGGAGAACATCTTATTATCATAGATTCTCCATGACTGTGTTATCATTTCATATTTTTCTTATGTTTTCCATACTTCTTTCTTCTTATATTTGAATGAATATCAGTTATTGAGCCTCAATACTGTGCTTATGTGAATGAATATGCTGATATAGTAAATAATTTATTGTGGATGTTGGTAGAGCTGCTAATTTTTTTGAAAATTTGAGCTTATTTTTCTTTGTTACATGTTCAAAATAAAAATGGAAACTATTTAAAAATAATAAAGTTAACAAAGTTGCTTATTTAAATAATTGTGAGTTAAGTGCATTAATATTTTATTAACTTTTGTGTCTTCACAAACATATGTTGATACAAAATGAATAGAAGAAATATCCAAGTAATCCTAATTTTTTCTACCAATAATTCATACCAAAGATTGAACAATTTAAGGATATTGCAATAGGTATTAATTAAGGAAATGATGATGAGGATATATTCTTTTACTTTTATATTCTATAAAACATTCCTTATTTTCTATGAAACAGTGTATATATTCTTGTACTTGTAAATATTCTTTTATTGTTATGTCTATTAAATAAAACATAGTTTGAATAAAAAATGCTTCACCCTTTTTTGTAAGCATGTGAATTATTGTTTAAGGAAAAATAATACAGTGTTTACATTTTCAGTTTACTAGTTTCAAATCTTCATTTGATATGTATATAAAATTGTATGTGCTCTTTATCTCAAATGACATAAAATAGTAATATCATCAGAATCAGGGTTTTCAATTTCAACACCATCATTGTCCACACTTTTCATATCCTGTTCATAGACTACCTTTTTTATACAATAATTACTATAAAACACAATTTTGACAACATAGTTTAGAAAACATTAGTCCACACTCATTTATTATTCTTTGGTTTTTTTCCCTTAAGAATATCCTTAGGGAGACCTTGTTCTTCACTCTTCTTTCATGCAAGAGTATGTTTTAAGAAGGGGTAATCAATAAATAACTCATCCCCAATGGTAAGGTCCATAATATCCTTAACCATTATCAATCTATCAACCTCTCTTTCCATATCTCCATCTTTACCATTTATAACCTCAACAAATTGACAATTCGATCTTACATTAGGGTCCCTTCCCTTAGTACTATTTATAAATCTTGCGATATTTTTGTGTGTGCATGCACATCCATCTATATACATAAGATGACCTCTATTCATTTCTTTTCCACTTTCCAATTGGAGACGATGTGTATACATATTCAAATTTAGACCATATGTTGACATGCTAGGCTTATATTCTACTAGCCTTCTCCATTCACCACTGTAATATGATGGACCATAATATGGCATTAATCTCCTAGTGGTTTGTTCTAAATTGTTTCTATGTTTCGATCCCACATATAAATTTTGGACAATAATTGAAACACCTTGTACACTCTAGGTAGTTGTTGATCACTAGGCCAAGCACAATATAGTCGACAATCAAATGTCTCTTTGTAAATTGATCTCAAACTCAGGAGCATGTCATCATCCCCACCACTTTCATTCTCATAGGGTATGTAGTCCACCTTCCCCTTGTCTTTAAGCAAATTATGCATCTTCAAATCGGTTCTTGTTCTGTTACTTGTTTTCGACAATTCCTCATCTTCTGAGCTGGTATATTGGCACATATTTTTTTTAGATGTATCATCTAATAAATGATCATTGCCCTCTAGGTTGGAAGTCGGTTATCCAGGAAAATTTAAACCAAGAACTTTATCTTGCAAGTATCCATTAAGAAAAAATTAGTTATTTAAATAATATAAAACAATGTTTAAATGAAGTATACATGTTATTATATCAAATTGGAAAATTCCTCACCACAATTCCTATTGGATTTGAATTGATTGTAGGAGGCATACTACCGACTGGAAGCTCGTCATATATGTAATGTCTTTGTAAAATCGCTCATTTGAATTGTTTCTTTCCATGACACACATAACATCCATAAACAACAATTTTCTCAAAGTATTCATCCCATGTACTATAGTCCTGACCTACCTCTTCTTCAGTGTAATCATTTGTTGTTTCTACAATATCCATTGTGATATCCTCTTCCACCCATTGTTGTCTATGTGATTTAATAGTTTTAGGTCCACATCCACATACATATCTTGTTCTTTTACTAGTTGAATGCTTAGGCTCTACATTTTCTCCAATCTCCATCTAAAATTATCAAAAACATGCATTAATTTATGTCAAGATTGGATAATACATTATAAATTTCAATAATACTGTGAAAAAAGATAGATGTATCACAAAATTCCATCATATCATTTTTTCCTAAGTTAAGTCATAAACATCTTCCTCCTTTGGTTGAGGTTGCTTTCTCTTCTTACCTCTATTGTATCTATAGATTTCATTGTCTCATCTATTTTCATGGCCTCCTCTGTGAATAAAAATTCCACCATAAAGGCTTTCACCGCACTACCATTGAGAAGGAAAAAGCAACTTGTGAGACTGTGGTAAAAACCACTCTACCACACCAAGCTGATGAAGGAGCCACAAGACAGTGGTGGTTACCATACTACCGCATGCTAATGGTAGAAGACTTGCAAGACTGTGGGAGTCACCACAACATCGCCAGGAATAGAAGGAAGACTCGCATGCCATCACAAAAGCTTTCATTGCACTACTGCTAAGAAGGATGAAGCACCTTGCAGGACTATGGTAAAAACCGCTCTACTACACCGAGTTGATGAAGGAGCCATGGGATAGCGGTGGTCTCAAAAATAAGGCAAGAGTTGGAATTATTTCCAACACTTTGGGTCCTATGATACACAACAATAAAAATAGTCACTATACAACAATAATAGGCACTAAATTAGGTGCACTTGACACCACCTTATACGTCCCAAATAGATTACATTAACAGCCAAAAGTCGATTCTAAAGTTGGCGTTGACTAACACTGACCAAAGCACGACTAATAAATGAGAGATTTTAATGACGTCCACGAGACCAAGAGGCCTAAGGGACCGAGAACCAAAAAGCTAAGGAATCTATAAACTCTTTTCCATGTTGGACCTTCTTTTATGAATTTTGACCAAAAAACTAGCTGTCTTGCTAATCTTCACCTCCTCAAATAACTTGTGTAGATTGTTAGCCTTTAAGTTTAATTTTTATGAGAAATTTGATTTAGTTTGTGACACCATAGGTAAGGTTACAATTTTTTTTTCTTGCTTGAATTTATGATTGTTTACTGCTCTTTGTATTACATTTGAATTCGTGATTGTTTACTGGTTTGTGGCCTAACCAGTCCAGGCAACCTCTAAAATGTCCCATCATTATAAATTGTAATTTTTTTGAGAAACCAACAAAAATTTTTACCCTACCCATTTGAGATTGGCTCAAAATATTATAGCACGAAGCGAGGATGCCTCCATATTCTTTCCCTAACCTAGCTATCAAGGAAATAGTGAACTGCTTGGAAAATCTAGGAATTGGGTTAGTCACTGCTAAGCAACTACTGAAAATAAATGTAGAAACAACTTGGTTTTTCCTATCCGTGCCATAGTCACCGATTGCATGACAAATTCGTGCAAGATTGCATTATGAAATATTTTTCATGCTAAGGTTATCAACACTAAGCAAATTGAGCGAACATATTTTCCCTAGGTTATCAACACTTAGCAAACCCAACGAACATATTTTCCCACAAAACAAAGCTTTCATACCACAAACTGGACAAAAAATTTCATACTTGACAGTGTGTACTTCGTTTGCCTCCATAGACTAGACAAAAATAATTTTTCCTAGGTTTCCTCAAAATCTCAAGTAATGGAGGGAAGCGAGCATTAACAACAAACTTTGGCCACAATGAGGTAATTCATTGTCAATTTATAGATTTGTAGATGTTTCCATTGTTTCTTTGAATTTACTTTTTACTTTTTTATTTCTAAATTTAAAAGAAGAAATATAATTTAAAATATATATATAGGGACATGAGACAGACAAAGATAAACATGAATTGGCTTCCATATTGGGGGTAGAGGCAATGAACAAATTGGTTAATATGGACTGGACAACACTTGCCAAATACATAGAAAAACAATCTATTAATGCCTCTCAAACATTGAAAACAAATCAATTGTGTCAAAGGGAATCAATTGATTCCCCAACTAGTCCTAGATCAAGCAAAAGATCTAGAAGGAAATCAATGGCAATAAACTCTAAGAATGTGGAACAGGGAGGAGAGACTTCCACTCCTGGGACATAGAGTTCCACCATGCCATGTTGTCAATCTTGCATTGGTAGCTACAATACGAAGATAGAATATGAGGTGGTTTTAGGGGAAGTCCGAATGACAAATGATGGGAAAATTTTTGTGAATAAGTTGAAGGAATCATGCCTTCAAGAGTTCAAAGACCATTTACATTTTCCATTCTCAAAGATACCTATGCACCTTAAAAAAGAAGTTATCCATGACATGGACACTGATTTTGGCACAGATTGGTCTGTAAAGAAGATAAAGCTATGAATGTCTCAAAACTACAAGAGATTTCGATGCAACCAAACAAAGAAGATAAAAAGAATCCCTCCTGAGCTAAGGCAGAAAAAATGCCAATTGATGTAAGTGTGAAAGTATGGAGAGAGCTTGTAAAAGCATATGAGAAGTTCGATGCACGAAGGAAGTCCGGTGAGGAGAGTATGCAAGTATTTGAATTTTCTCATAAGATTATATCAAATTTATTAAATGATATTTAAATTTTATTTGTGCATAGTTAAATTGAATTAGTATATGTTTCAAGACAAGGCCTCCAAGGCTAGGCTTGAGAAACTTCATGCCACACATCATAGTGGTCATAAAGGTTTACAAGTTTTGATTTGTACATTTGTAAGTATATTTAATATGTTAAATGATATATATTTTTTATTTTGTTGGAAAAAGTAAATGATTGCATATTAATTAGTTTAACCAGTCCATGTGCCATGTTTTGATAGGAGGAGAAATATGGCCGCCATCCAAAGCAATTTGAAAAGAATATGTTACAAAACAAAAAGTGGAACAATTTTGTAATCTGGATGGGGAATGAGGTATCAATAGTTGAGTTTCAATAACTTAGTCAGATATTGTTGTGTTAATATCTCAATTTGCATCTCTTATGTTGAGTTTTTTATTGATGCATAGGATGAGTAAATAGAGCTCAAATCTTATGATTACAAGATGACTATTTATGTGCATGAGTAAATAGTAGAAGGATGTAGATGAACTCAATTCATCTAACTTTATGCCTCTTGGTAGGCATTCCTCTTGAATCTCTAATATCAGGTGCCTAAGACTTCCCTGTAGTTTTTACCTTTTGCTACCACCTTTCCTATTCACTATGAGACTTGTCTCCTTTTTCCTTATATGCATTTTTGGCTTTGGATTCTACTTCATCCAATGTTTTACCTTCCTCCTCTTTAGAATTTTCTTCTTCTTCTTTGTCCTCCTCTAACTCCACAAGAGATTCATCTTCTGAACCTTCCTCATCTGATTCTGATTCCTCTTCTACATCATAGGGTTCATATCCTTGATCTGACTCTTCTGAATTATCAAAATTAGAATCAATAGCTTCCATATTAAAAAATTCCCAACCAACATCTTCAATAAATTTATCTGGATCATTAGTAATACTCTTCAAAATTTTCTGCTAGTTTAAGTTCATTCTACTTTCATAATACTTTATCCATGGAGTTCAGCCATTCCTTGATGCCATCAAGTGAAGATTGAGGAATGGCGTACATGCATAGTACATCCCACTTGAAGTCTTTGAAAACAATAGCCATATCATATTCCTTTTTCCCAACTCCTACTCTCTAAAGGTTAACAATCTCAATCTCACTAATAGTGATTACTAAGAAAGGTAATTCCACCAACTCTACCAAATAGTTTACCGTAGGAACAATAAAAGCAAGGGATTTGAAAGAAAATCCATGAAAACCAAGCTCTCTAAATGGTATATCAAACTCTAGTTCAAAATATTTTAGATGAGGCTTCTCCCATATAAACTCTCTTACTCGCTTGAAAAATCCTTGAAACTCTCTATTGATTTTATTTTTCCTGTTCTTCTCTTGCTGTCCTTCCTGAATTTAATGAAGATCATACAT
Source organism: Sequoia sempervirens (assembly GCA_007258455.2). Lineage (NCBI taxonomy): Eukaryota > Viridiplantae > Streptophyta > Pinopsida > Cupressales > Cupressaceae > Sequoia > Sequoia sempervirens. The sequence continues at coordinate 404,284,787 of VDFB02047230.1, read as the reverse complement.
TTAACTTCTTTCCCCTCCTAAATTTTGAACCACATCCATTACCTCCACATAAAACTTGACATCCTTGGTCTTCTTGGTTCCCACGCCATGATATGGTTATGCAAATGAAAATGAAGCAAAGTAATCATCTCCTTCTCCACTGGCTAGAAGAATGCATGCTTAATGTTTTGATACATGATATCAACTCTCTCTTATGCTCTCATGGTTGAATATCAAAATACAATATGGTGGGCCTCTAGAGTTCCAGTCATCTTTCTTCCTCTTCCACCAAATGCTATCTTGATCCACACATTTTCCAGCCTGATTGGCTTTGTTTTTAAAATTTGAAGTTTCTCCTGAGTCACTAATGTAGCTCTCTCTACCTTTGCAGACTCTTTCATTGGTACAAATCATCTCTTGGATTTAATCATCTGTACCACATGGTTGATGTGCTTTGAATCCTTGTATCTAAAGGAAATTAAATTAAAATAAATACTGTGAGGGAATTTCAATGTTGCCATTGTAGTTGGCATTTAAGCCAATACCTGCAACATTAATAAAAATTATCCTTATATAAGAATTCCCTCCATCTTGTTGGCTTGTAACAATCTTGATGGTGGCTAAATGAAATCTGATTCTGATTCCTCTTCTACATCAGAGGGTTCATATACTTGATCTGACTCTTTTGAATTATCAGAATCAAAATCACTAGCTTCCATATTCAAAAATTTCCAACCAACATCTTCAATAAATTTATCTAGATCATTAGTAATACTTTTTAAAATTGACCTCTAGTTCAAGTTCATTTTTCTTTCATAATACTTTATATCCATGGAGTTCAACCATTCCTTGATGCCATCAAGTGAAGATTGAGGAATGGCGTCAATGAGGAGTACATCCTGCTTGAAGTCTTTGAAAACAATAGCCATATCAAATTCCTTTTGTCCAACTCCTACCCTCTCAAGGTTAACAATCTCAACCTCACTAATAGCAATTACTAAGAAAGGTAATTCCACTAACTCTACCAAATAGTTTACCGTAGGAACAATAAAAGAAGAGGATTTGAAAGGAAATCCATGAAAGCCAATCTCTCTCAATGGTATATCAAACTCTATTTCAAAATATTTTAGATGAGGCTGCTCCCATATAAGCTCTCTTACTTGCTTGAGCAATCCTTGAAACTATGTATTGATTTTATTTTTCCTATCCCTCTCCTGCTGTTCTTCCTCAATTTCATTAGGATTATACATTGACCTTCTTACCCCTCCTAAAGTTTGGACCACATCCATTACCTCCACATAAAACTTGACATCCTTGGTCTTCTTGGTTCCCACATCCTGATATGGTTATGCAAATGAAAATGAAGCAAAGTAATCATCTCCTTCTTTGCTGGCTAGAAGAATGCATGCTTAATGTTTTGATACATGATATCAACTCTCTCTTTTTCTCTCATGGTTGAATACCAAAATCTAGTATGGTGGGCCTCTAGAGTTCCAGTCATCTTTCTTCCTCTTCCACCAAATGTTGGCCTGATCCACACGTCTGCCAATCTAATTGGCTTTGTTTTTGAAAGTTGAAGTTTCTCTTGAGTCACCAATGTAGCTCTCTCTGCCTTTTTAGACTCTTTCTTTGCTATAGATCATCTCTGGGATTTAATCATCTGTACCACATGGTTGATGTGCTTTGAATCCTTGCATCTAAAGGAAATTTCCTTAACATTAATACTGCTAGGGAATTTCAATGTTTCCATTGTAGTTGGCATTAAAGCCGGTACTTGCAACATTGAAGATTATCCTTATATAAGAATTCCCTCCATCTTGTTTGCTTGTAACACTCTTGATGGTGGCTACATGAAATCTGATTCTTATTCCTCTTCTACATCAGAGGGTTCATATCCTTGATCTAACCCTTTTGAATTATCAAAATCAGAATCACTAGCTTCCATATTCAAAAATTCCCAACCACCATCTTCAAAAAAATTATTTGGATCATCACTAATACTCTTCAAAATTGGCTGCTAATTCAAGTTCATTATGCTTTCATAATACTTTATATCCATGGAGTTCAACCATTCCTTGATGCTATCAAGTGAAGATTGAGGAATAGCATCAATGCAGAGTACATCCTGCTTGAAGTCTTTGAAAATAATAGCCATATCAAATGCCTTTTTCCCAAGTCATACTCTCTCAAGGTTAACAATCTTAATCTCACTAATAGCGATTACTAAGAAAGGTAATTCCACCAACTCTACCAAAAATTTTACCGTAGGAACAATAAAATCAGAGGCTTTGAAAGGAACTCCATGAAAACCAAACTCTCTAAATGGTATATAAAACTATAGTTCAAAATCTTTTAGATAAGGCTACTCCCATATAATCTCTCTTACTTGCTTGACAAATCCTTGAAACTTTGTATTGATTTTATTTTTTTTGTCCCTCTCTTGTTGTTCTTCCTCAATTTCATTAGGATCATACATTGATCTTATTTCCCCTCCTAAAGTTTGGACCACATCCATTACCTTCACATAAAACTTGAATTCCTTGGTCTTCTTGGTTCCCACACCTTGATATGGTTATGCAAATGAAAATGAAGCAAAGTAATCATCTCCTTCTCCACTGGCTAGAAGAATGCATGCTTAATGTTTTGATACATGATATCAACTCTCTCTTTTTCTCTCATGGTTGAATACCAAAATCCAGTATGGTGGGCCTCTAGAGTTCTAGTCATCTTTCTTCCTCTTCCACCAAATGCTGGCCTAATCCACATGTCTGACAACCTAATTGGATTTGTTTTTGAAAGTTGAAGTTTCTCTTGAGTCACCAATGTAGCTCTCTCTGCCTTTTTAGACTCTTTCATTGCTACATATCATCTCTAGGATTTAATCATCTACACCACATGGTAGATGTGCTTTGAATCCTAGCATCTAAAGGAAATTTCCTTAACATAAATACTACTAGGTAATTTCAATGTTGCCATTGTAGTTGGCATTAAAGCCGATACCTGCAAGATTGAAAATTATCCTTGTATAAGAATTCCCTCCATCTTGTTGGCTTGTAACACTCTTGATGGTGGCTAAATGAAATCTAATTCTGATTCCTCTTCTACATTAGAGGGTTCATATCCTTGATATGACTCTTCTGAATTATCAGAATAAGAATCACTAGCTTCCATATTCAAAAATTCCCAACCATCTTCAAAAAATTTATCTAGATCATCAATAATACTCTTCAAAATTGGCCACCAGTTCAAGTTCATTCTGCTTTCATAATACTTTATATCCGTGGAGTTCAACCATTCCTTGATGCTATCAAGTGAAGATTGAGGAATGGCATCAATGTGGAGTACATCCCACTTGAATTATTTGAAAATAATAGTCATATCAAATTCCTTTTTCCCAAGTCATACTCTCTCAAGGTTAACAATCTCAATCTCACTAATAGCGATTACTAAGAAAGGTAATTCCACCAAATCTACCAAACAGTTTATCGTAGGAACAATAAAATCAAAGGATTTGAAAGGAACTCCATGAAAAACCAAGCTCTCTAAATGGTATATAAAACTATAGTTCAAAATATTTTAGATGAGGCTGCTCCCATATAAGCTCTCTTACTTGCTTGACAAATCCTTGAAACTCTTTATTGATTTTATTTTTCTTGTCCCTCTCTTGCTGTTCTTCCTCAATTTCATTAGGATCATACATTGACCTTCTTGCCCCTCCTAAAGTTTGGACCACATCCATTAACTCCACATAAAACTTGAATTCCTTGGTCTTCTTGGTTCCCACACCCTGATATGGTTATGCAAATGAAAATGAAGCAAAGTAATCATCTCCTTCTCCACTGGCTAGAAGAATGCATGCTTAATGTTTTGATACATGATATCAACTCTCTCTTTTTCTCTCATTGTTGAATACCGAAATCTAGTATGGTGGGCCTCTAGAGTCCCAACCATCTTTCTTCCTCTTCCACCAAATGCTGGCCTGATCCACACGTCTTCCAACCTAATTGGCTTTGTTTTTGAAAGTTGAAGTTTCTCTTGAGTCACCAATGTAGCTCTCTCTACCTTTTCAGACTCTTTCATTATTGTAGATCATCTCTTGGATTTAATCATCTGTACCACATGGTTGATGTGCTTTGAATCCTTGCATCTAAAGGAGATTTCCTTAACATAAATATTAGTAGGGAATTTCAATGTTGTCATTATAGTTGGCATTAAAGCCGGTACCTACAACACTGAAAATTATCCTTATATAAGAATTCCCTCCATCTTGTTGGCTTGTAACACTCTTGATGGTGGCTACATGAAATTTGAACCTGATTCCTCTTCTACATTAAAGGGTTCATATCCTTGATTTGACTCTTCTGAATTATCAGAATCCAAATCAATAGCTTCCATATTAAAAAATTCCCAACCACCATCTTTAAAAAATTTATCTGGACCATCAGTAATACTCTTCAAAATTGGTTGCCAGTTCAAGTTCATTTTGCTTTCATAATACTTTATATCCATGGAGTTCAACCATTCCTTGATGCTATGAAGTGAAGATTGAGGAATGGCGTCAATGCAGAGTACATCCCACTTGAATTCTTTGAAAATAATAGCCATATCAAATGACTTTTTCCCAAGTCATACTCTCTCAAGGTTGACAATCTCAATCTCAAGTATTAGCTAGGGAATTTGAAATTTTATTATGGTATGTGCACTTTGATATGATGTAATATGATCATGGTTTCGTCTCATATGTTGTAATATTAGATATATAACAAAAAAATAAATTATTGCATGAAATAAATAATAAATTTTCATTCTAAATGTTTTTTTTTGTAGAACATGGGTCTTTGGAAGATCAAGATGATCCTCAACATGATATAGATCCACAAAATATTGGTTCAGCTGCTAGTATAGATCACTTGGAAGAGGATGATGCAGAAGACACTGAGGTTGATGACGACGATGATCACAATGGTGATGATGACGATGAGTCAGTTGGTGGTAGTAACCAGTGACATTCATGATCATATAGACTGCATCATGGATCATTGCTGAAATATTGTTATGATGACTCTTTTCATGGTTACTATCATATGTATCATTTTCACGGCCTACAATACTATATTATTAAGTTGTATTATATTGACATGTATCATTTTCAATTTTTCACTATGTCATTTAGACATGTATCATCTTGACTTGTATCAGTTTGAGTTACATAATTTATAAATTTTATTTATATCATTTGTACATGTATCATTTTCACTTATGTCAACTGTTGGACATGCATCATTTTGACATGTTTTTGATGTACTAGCATATTTGAATTTCACTTGTTTTAGTTATATATGATGATGATCTTATCAATATTGACTTGTCAATTTATATATATTAAAAGTAGTGAATGATTTTTGGATGGATATTTTTTACTTATGATGATTTTAATTTACTTTTCAAATTCAATTAAATTATAGATATTGGACTCACTTGTTTTAATTATAGATGATGATCATGTTACAATAATAGTTCAGGTGGTGATGAAAGGTAAAATTAATGCTTGGCACCTCTATAACGTAATTGAAAGTTTTGTGGTGAGCCACATTAAAAGAGGTGGTAATGTGGAAGCGGATGTCTTATCTAAATGGGCTTTAAATTTTGGTGAAATGGGGGAATTTAGGTTGGAGGATTTTAGAGGTTTTAAGTTAGTAGACAATGCCTTAAATGAACAAGGTGGAAAAGCAAGTGAAGTAGGTTTGACATGACAAGCGGAGGTAGGGGTGGTGAGTGGTGGTGAAGTAGTACTTCATTAATAGAAAGTGTGGGGAATCCAAGATGGTGTTAAATGCAAGCCCTCAATTAAGATGTGTTAATTACATTTGGAAAGGGTCAAGGAAAAATCTGCAACAAACTTTGGTGGTGGCAGCATTGGTTGTCAGGAGAAATGGAAGCCATTTTCACCTTTCGGTCACAAAGATCTTTGGGCCCATTTTATGGAGAGGCATTCAGAAAATGACTGGATGACCTTTTCCTTGTTGACGATGAGTGGCTAGTGCAGTGTGCAAAAATGATTTATGGTAGGGATTTCGACTCTTTGAAACAAAGATACTGAACCAACATGGACATTTACTCCATAATTGTGGTGTGGGGCTTGGATTTAGGTGAATCAGTGGAAATGGTGAGGATGGTAATGCAAAAAATTGTGCATGAAGATTTTTTGGTAGGCATGGAGTCCATTCTCGAATAGGAAGTTTCGGGTGTAGGTTTAGATTATTCTGAAGGACTGGTAGATGATGAAATTGAGGGGCTCTATGGGAGACCAGGGCTCAAACTCTTTATTCATTGGCTCGAAGGAAAATACAAAGCTCGTTTCTATGAGGAAGCGTGTTTGGGATGGAAAGCACTCAAACTCTTCATCGAACAGGAATTGGAAGCGAAAAGGAAGTGCCAAAAGAAGTTGGGGAAGCAGTGGAAGTCGAAGAAGCCTCTGAAGGAGATAGCCAAGCGTCTGTGTGGAGCTCGTTAAGACTAGTCATGTTTGTCTGTGTCTGATTTTGTTGTATTAAAGTATGTAACTTTGAACACTGTTAATGGTGATTATTTTTTGTTTACGGTGTTTATTTAATGTTTTACTCTACATGTTAAGGTGCCTCTAGTTTTTGTTGTTTGCTATGGAATTTTGGTGGGTAATGACATAGAACAATAGATGTGCTTTTTTATCTTTACAAGCAATACAAAAAATTCATGTTATCGACCCAAAAAAAATAATTGTCTTATTATTTAATCATATGAATTAAATAATTAAATTACTTAGTCTATAATCATATGAGTTATTTAAGAGGAACAATATATTTAACTAATTAAATTAAAATAAAATATATTAAATTAATAAAAGGAAGAAAAATAAGAAGCATTTTTAGAAGCAAAAAGGGAAGCAAAACAAGAAGCATTTTTAGAAGCAAAAAAGAAAGCAAAACAAGAAGTATTTTTAGAAGCAAACCAAGAAGCAATTTAAGAAGCAAAAAAGGAAGCAAAACAATAAGCATTTTCAGAAGCAAAAAAGGAAGCAAAACAAGAAGCAATTTTAGAAGCAAAAAAGGAAGCAAAACAAGAAGCATTTTAGAAGAAAAAAAGGAAGTAAAACAAGAAGCAATTTTAGACACAAAAAAGGAAGCAAAACAAGAAGCATTTTTAGAAACAAAAAAGGAAGCAAAACAAGAAGTATTTTTAGAAGCAAAAAAGGAAGCAACAATGGAAGCCAAACTAGAAGCAATCTTGGAAGCAAAACCGGAAGCAAAACTAGAATCAATACCATAAGAAAAACTAGAAGCAAAACCATAAGCCTAATTGGGCGCTAATTTAGGTGCCATTTTTGATGCTATTTCCCAACGCTATTTTAGTCATTAACAAAGGTACTATTTTTGGTGCTACTTTTCGGTGCTATTTTAGGTGCTAATGGGGTGCTGTGTTTTTTGGTGCTAATTATGGCACAAAATATGACCTTACATCTGGCGCCACCTTCGGTGTAAAAGTCAGTGCCAAGATGACCATGCCTGTTTGCATTGAGTTTGGTGCCGACTAGCTCATTCAATTTGTGGGCTGAAATACACTGAAATCCGACTCTATTTTAGGTGCTATTTTCCTTTTCTGCTATAGTGTATTATTTCCTTCCCATATTTCTTCCATAATTTGATTCTCCTCTTGTATTTGTAATTATTGTTCTTTGATCAGTCCTATGTTACTTATTTTGGGAGGACATTTTTGAGTTTGTATTTTCCTTAATTCCAATTTGTTCCTTATAATACTCATTTTTCTACCAATTAGAGTTTTTCCCTAATGGTCCTTCAGCTTCTATTTTTTGGATCCAATATTCTTCTAATTGAATTTTAATGAATAATGAGATTTTCTCAACCAAGTTTAGGTGGACATAGATATGCACATATAAGCCAAATTCTTTAGATTTTTATATTCATTTTTATTTTTTAGATTGCAGGAATCGGGTAGCCATTTTTATATTAATTTATTAATATGAAGGACTCAATATAATTTCCTATTTTCTTTAGAATAGATGCACTCTAATATTATGAAGGGAGGTAATACAATCTATCCACAATAGTGTATCTAGTATGTTATATTTTAGGAGGTTAAAATTGACACCTAATATTTGATGTAAAAACCTAATCCATCCATTATCTGTGGGCATAGTTCGATTATTTCTTCCTTCTTTTCTTGTGATTCACATTCAACTTGGAAAAACCCTATTGGAAAGTTTTAAATGATCACATTTTTCCCCTAATTCTCCTTACACCATTTTTAAATTTTATCCCAAACAAGCGAATGATTTTTCCATCTTGGAAAAAAGGTTTTATTTTTTAAATATGATTTCATCCAATCCATCTTCTACTTGTTTTGGATGGTTCAAATTTCTTTATTTCTTTCCTTTTTTTTCTATCTTCCCAAAGGAATCCTATTTACTCCTATGACAAATATTGAGATTTCCTTCCTTTTCTCTCTCTCCTTATCTTTTCTCTTTTTGAGTTTTAGATTTGAGATTGTGTTCAATTTACCTAGGGTATGGATTCCTTTTCTTTTGGCCTTTAAATTTTTTTTTTCTTGTGATATTTTAACTATTCCAACCCTAGCATAGGGTTTAGGGTTTTGTAAATTTGTTGTATGATTTTTGTATTTCTATAATTGATTTGATTGCCAAATTTTATTTTTTCCCTTTTATTCTTATTTTTTTGTTTGTATCTCCATTGTTGTATTTTTCTAGTTTCGATCTCAACTCTTGTCTTAATTCACTTGTTATTCCTTTCATTTCTTTCTTTCGGATTACCACTTTTTTGCTTCCATTGCATTTTTATTTTGTAAAGTAGAATTTTTTTATGATAACTGTGTTGGCAACACAAGGGTAGACAACTAAAAGGGGGAGTGAATTGGTTGTCACAAAAATTATACAAATAAAACTTATTCTCAAATTTGATATATAAACATGAAAGCATAAACCATCACCACATCAGAAACACACATAATACCAAGATTTTCTTACGTGGAAACCTTGTTAGGGGAAAAACCATGGTAGAGGTTAGTCCATAAGATTATACTCTATTAAAAGTATAAAATAATTATAAATGGGAATGCACATGCATTCAGGTGCACTACCTAGAGCTCACTGCTCAAATACAAAAAGGCTTACTGCTCAAAGGAAGACACATTGTCTTATAGAAACATTTGGATTACATCCAAAAGATTTTGAAATAAGAAAATAGCATCTCCTAATGCCTAATTACAGTTATAGTTAAGCTCATAAACATCTATTCACTCTTCTTCACACTTTACTTCTACCTTTAAAAGATTAGAACATTATTCACACATAGGACTCACACATTTCACACACCACTTGCACACATATGACTTCAAATTGTATAAACAATTGAACATATAATATCCACGACTAGGAATAACATCAACTACATGTCGACTTTAACAAAATATAAAATATGTACAAACTGTTGGCCCAATCCATAAAAAAATTTCAATGCGCAACAACCAATGTTGGCCACAACATAGTGAAGACACAAAACAAAATCCTTGAACATGAACCACATTTGAAAATTATGCCTCAAATATCCACAACATGATACAATCACCTTGTCGGCCATGATCATGAACAACATGACCTCACAAAAGAAAATCACCAATCACGAGCACAATGATCAATGCGGATCAACAACATAGATAGAGAATGATTTAGAAACATCCACAGGCATAATGAATCACCACAGAAGCATCCACAACAAATCAAGTTAGTAGAATCACATTATTTTCTTTTAGGAACACCAAATGAAGCAACAAAACAATTGTAAGAACACAGATACTCATAACTCGATCAAATCTTCATGTAGATCTCTAAAAATTTATATGGATAAACTAGATATACTCGATAACAAACCCTTTAATCCATAACCTCTTATCATCAATATATTGAGCTAGCCAATAGCAGAACTTCAGTACATCACTGACAACCTGCAACTTATTTTATTACAATTTTCTCAATATCCTCAACATATACAACCTTAAAGACATTAATTCCAATAGTGTTGACATCAATGAAAACCACATATCAACAACATCCAACAATATACCCCTTTGGCATTGATGGAAACACGTGATGTGAAAAACACTATCAACACAACTTTCTCTTAGCACTTTCTCCCCCTTATATTTTGACTCTTTTCTCCTTAACTCTTTCATAGTTTTTCACATGAATCTTCTCCCCCTTTTACATCAATGAAAAGATACACATTATCTTTCTCCACACAAGATCTGAACCACATTTCTGAACATTTGACTACTCCCCCTGAGTAGCAGCCACCACAACATCAATCTGGATCAAGATATGACTATGAAATGCACAGACTGATGCAAGTCAATGCATCTTAATTATGATTAGGAGGGGTAATCACCCCTAGCTTCCCTTTGAGATAATTAAAAGTATCCTTAGGCAAGGGCTTGGTAAAGATATCTACAATCCATTCCTTAGTGGGCACATACTCCAATTTGACTTCTTTTTCACTCACCTTCTCTCTCAAAAAATGAAACTTGATAGATATATGCTTTGTTTTTTAATGCAACACTAGATTCTTAGAAATGTTAATTGCACTTAAATTTTCATAGAATATAGCAATAGGTTCATCATACAAAACTCTAATATTTTTAAACATCTGCTTCATCCACAATACTTGAGTACAATTGTTAGCAACAACAATGTATTCTACCTCTACAGTAGATAAAGAAATGGCATTTTGCTTCTTACATAACCATGAAATCAACTTCTTTCACAAGAAAAATGCACCACCACTAGTACTCTTTCTATCATTCACATCTCCTACCCAATCAACATTAGTAAAGGCACTCAAAGTAAGATCATCTTCTTTAGGATACCACAGGCCAAAATCAACTGTCCCCTTCAAGTACCTAAAAATCCTCTTCACAATTGTCACATGAGATTCCTTAGGATCAACTTGAAATCTTGCAACAATGCATATGACATTCATGATATCAAGTCTATTTTGAGTCAAATAAAGCAATCCACCAATCTTGGATCTGTAACTATTCTAATTTTTTTTAGGAGAATCATCATCTTGTGTCAACTTACATCCAGTCACCATAGGTGTACCAACTGGCTTTGAATCTTCCATACCAAACTGCTTGAGCAATTCTTTCACATACTTGGACTAAGATATAAAAATCCCTTTATCTAGCTGAGTAATTTGCAATCCTAGAAATAATTTCATTTCTCCAATCATAGACATATCAAACTCACTCTGTATCTCATCAGCAAACTTCATGAAAAAACTATCATCTCCTCCAAAAATGATATCATCGATAAAGACATCAACAATCAAATCTTCATCATGATCAATCTTGAAATACAAATTACTGTCAACAATACCTTTATTAAATCCAAGCTTCAACAAATACTTGTCCAATCTAGCATACCATGCTCTTGGGGCTTGCTTAAGTCCATACAATGCTTTCTTCAACCAACAAACCATATCTCCCTGATCAGTTAATTGAAATCCATCAGGATGCTCAATATACACTTCTTCTTCTAGTTCACCATTTAGAAATGCTAACTTGAAATCCATCTGATAAACCTTGAAGTTTTTGTAAGTAGCATAAGCAAGAAATAGTCTCATAGCTTCAATCCTAGCAACATGAGAAAAAATTTCTTCAAAGTCAATTCCTTCCATTTGAGAATATCCTTTACACACAAGTCTTGCTTTATTTCTAACAACTTCACCTTCCTCATTCAGTTTGTTCCGAAAGACCCATTTAGTTCCAATTACATTTTTGTCCTTAGGTCTAGGAACAAGAATCCATGTATCATTCAACTCAATTTGGAATAGTTATTCTTTCATTGCTTCCACCCAATATTCATCTTTGCATGCTTCATTGACACTATTAGGCCTAGTATTTGAGATCAAACAATATTCTTCTACAATTCTTCTCCTAGTTTGAACACCTTTGTTCTTATCACCAATAATCTATTCTTTTGAATGATTTAGTCTTACATACCTTGGAGTCTTAGGATATTCTTGAACTTTAGGATCTTGTGATCTCACTTTTTCACTTTCACTGGCTCCTTCCTCTTGATTTTCCTGATTCACCAGAATGATCTAAACTTGATTTGGGGTTTGAAATTTCTTTCTTTTATTTGAACTGTCATTTTGATCATCTAAATTATATACATTGGTTCTGGATGGTCTAACTATTTACTCATCAACCTTGACATTATCACTTTCAATTACTTTACTCAATCTCTTAGTAGCACTAGTAGGCTTTTCTTTTAGTAGAATAACCAAGAAAGATTCCTTCATCACTTCTAGCATCAAACTTTCTTGTATCTTCATCTCTTTTGATATAGCATTTACTCCCAAAGATTTTAAAATATCTGACAGTAGGCTTATGACCATACCATAGCTCATAAGGAGTCTTACTAATATCACCTTTGACATGTACCTAGTTGAGAGTGTAAACGATAGTACTCCAGTGGATATGAGGAACATTTCCTTCCAGCATCATAGTCCTATCAACATCTTGAATTATCCTATTCTTCCTTTCCACAACTCCATTTTGCTGAGGGGTAGATAAATTGTCTCTTTATCCCATGCTCTTCACAAAAATAATTAAACTCACCAGAAGTGAATTCACCACCTCTATCTGATCTCAGACATTTAATCTTAAGACCTATCTCTGTCTCAACCATAGCCTTAAAAATCTTGAATTTATCTAGAGATTCAAAAATTTCCCTTTAGAAAGTAGCCCACATCGATCTAGAATAATCATCAATAAGTAACATGAAATACCTGTCTCGTTGTAAACTTTTGACTCTAGAAGGACCACATAATTTAGTATGCACAAGCTCCAACACTTCATTTGAACAATGTTGTTTTCTCTGAAATGAAACTCTAGTTTGCTTCCCTAACTAACATTCCTTGCATTTAACATTAGTAGGTTTTATCAACTTAGGAATATCTCTCACTACCTGAGTAGAACTTATCTTGATAATATTGTCAAAGTTTACATGACACATTCCCCTATGCCACAACCAACTTTCATCAACTTGAGCAATTAGACAACTTTTACCAGTAGCACTTAGGTGAAAGATATTACCTTTTGTTTTTGTACCAGATGTAATCACATTTCTAGAACTCCCCAATATTCTAAACTTTCCATTCTTGAATTGAAGATTGTATGCCTTGTCAACCATCTATCCAACACTTAAGAGATTATGCTTCAAACCCTCCAAATATAGGACATCATCAATATTATGCTTACCATTAAGAGAAATGGATCCTCTACCATGGATTACACCAAATTTATCATCACCAAATATTACAACACCACCATCATACTTTTCCAAGCTCACAAATCTACTTTTATCACCTTTCATGTGATGAGAACATCCACTGTCAATCACCCATTCAACTTTTTCTTCAAGTCAGGCAGTAAGAGCTTTCTCCACATTTGCGCAACTAGCAGATTCAATAGGTATTAGATCATTTTCTTTGATAGCAATAAATACCTATTTGTCCTCACTTACATTCCCTTTATTAGATTCACCATCTGTCACACCTTCATCAGCAACAGAATAACACTTTCTTTGGAATCTAGGCTTGTTAGATCTTGGCTTAGGAACTCTTTCTAGACACCTTGAGGCAAAATGACCTAAATTATTACAAGAAAAACATTTAATAGGAAATTTCCCTTTATACTTACCTTTTCCTCTAGCTTCCCTCTTGACAATAAGTGCTTCAAGCTCATCTAGTTTTCTCTCTTCTTCTTTAATCTCTCTCATTTCCTCCTCATACTTCAACATATTTCTATAACTTTCAACCAAATCATATCTCTACTTATCTTTTCCATAGATAGTAGCTTTGAATGTAGATTCTGTCTTAGGAAGAGAATCATCAAACTCACTTAACTCAAAAGCAGTAAGCTTACCAATCAACATGTCTCTGGTTACATTTGTCATAGTCTGTATCTCCTCAATAGTAGTAGCTTTGGATTTGTATGCAACAAGAAAGGATCTGAGCACTTTAGCAACAATCTCTTATTCTTCAAATATTCCACCAACACATCTGATACTACACACAAGTTCATTCACTCTCTACATAAAAGAAGTGATGTTCTCATCTTCACCCATTCTCAACATTTCATATTTCCCTTTAAGGCTTTGCAACTTAGAAATCTTCACATGGGCATCACCTTCATACAAAGTTTCCAACTTTTTCTAGATCTCATAAGCAGTCTTCAACTCCATTACATTTGTCATCTCAGAATCAATTAGAGCACTCAACAATGCTTCCCTAGCCTTGATATTGTACTTGTCTTCCTTAATATCATCTATAGTAGAAGGACCATTATGTGGAATGATATACCTATTCTTTGTAATTTTCTAGTAAGGTTCACCAATGCATCTCAAATGACACTCCATTCGAGTCTTCCATAAAGAATAATTTGTTCCATCAAATCTTAGACTATCCTTCTTATATGTCACCATCTCAGATCACCTAAAGCTATTAAACTTCTTCCGAGGAACCTACTCTGATACCAATTGTTGGCAACAAAAAGGTAGGCAACTGAGAGGGGGGTGAGTTAGATGTCATAGAAATTATACAAATTAAACTTATACTCAAATCTGATATATAAACATGAAAGCATAAACCATCACCACATCAAAAACACACATAACACCAAGAATTTTTACGTGGAAACCCTGTTAGGTGAAAAACTATGGTGGAGGTTAGTCCACAATATTATACTCTGTTAAAAGTATAAAATAATTATAAATGGGAATGCACATGCATTCGGGCACACTGCCTAGAGGTCACTATTCAAATACAAAAAGACTTACTGCCCAAAGGAAGACAGATTGTCTTACAAAAACATTCGGATTACATCAAGAATATTTTACACTGAGAAAATAACATCTCCTAATGCCTGATTACAGTTCCAATTAAGATCATAAACATCTACTCACTCTTCTTCATAAACCGTAAATTTAAAGTATAAATATTTATCTTATGACTTAATATGAATAGGTCTGGGTAGTTTTATTTTTATTTTTATGCTATTCTATTTATTTTATATTACATAATTTTAATTTTTTATTTAAGTATTTTTTATTTTATTTGTATTGTTTGAAAGTTATTTTTTAGTAATATATTTGCTATACTTTTCTATATAACTTTTAATTTTATTTTTGGACAAGTCATCATTCATTATTTTTAAATTTTATTTTTACTTTTAAAAGTATAGCAAATATTACTTATATATTGTTTTTGAATAGTTTCATATTAATATTTATTTTTAAAAAATATGTCTTTGTATTTAAAAAATATTAATTAGTGATCCCAGAATAATGTGTTTCACTTTTTGGCCAAAGTGGGACATTGGAATCAACTTTTTAAACCAAATTTTTACCTTTTGTCATCAATAGCAACTAAACCATTAAAATTTTGAAGATGATGTGAACTAGCATTTTTTTTATATTTTGTATGTAGATTCTAATATTTTTTAAAAATAATTTATGAAAATTTTAATTTTTTTTTCTATAAAAGTGGCAAAGCCACTGAAATTTTATTAAAATTAAAAAAGATTACATATGTTCAGAATAAAAAACTCAATCCTATGTCTGCAAGGAGATCCAAAAGAATCCAAATGTAAGAAAGCATACTCAGTGAATCCCAACCAGAAGCAAGAACCCAAAGAAGAAAGAATAAGAGACCATTGTAATGCCCCGTCGCGTAAACCCCAAGGAACTAATAAAGATGCAAATTTTTTTTTTTTAAAGAACATAAGATTGTATTTAAGTATTCCAATATAACAATGTTCTAAGTTGCACAACTAAATCCCTTGGGGCACACGAGGACACTACTACACTAACCCATAACAAAGATAATAGATTAAACAATAATTAAACAGTTACGTAAATCCATTCACTCTCATATCATCATTTAAAATATCCATTAACAATAACCATATTAATACCATATGTACATATGACAATAAACGAAATTATAAAGATATGAAGTGTTATATATTTCGACAAATACAACACAACATAACCAACTATTACAAGTGATAGTTCCTGAATAAATACATGGCCTGAATATACATTACATCCATAAGATAGTAAAACATGATGAACATATAAACAAATTACATCAAGGTCTTCCCATCACAAGTGGGAGATACATCATAACTAATTATTAAACCACTGCATCTCAATGTATTATTGAAACCAATTAAACATCATAGAATCACAACATCAACATATATAATATTAATGAAAAACCATTGCATAATAAAATAATCTAAACACCACACAAAGTATCATAAATCATCGTAATAATGTCAAATGTAGCAAATGACTAAACTATGCATCTGCACACACCAGGTTGGTGAATTAATCACCATCACAAAATAGTATCACACTAACATATAAAAGTAACAAATAGTAGTAAATAGTATCAGCAACATGGGGGTATTACATCCTCCCCCCTAGAGCATGGCTTACTCTTGGAAGCCAGTAACTAAATATAGGTAATCCTCTCTAATATGGGATGCATCCTCCCAGGCCACCAAAGTCTCATCATTTGGGTCCTACTGAACCCACAAACACTTGATATGCTCTACCCGCATCACCTACTGTTGGCTTAGAAACGGCTGGTACTTGACTATAACTTGTAGCGTTCCCTTGTGGACACTGCCTCGCAATATGCCCTTGCTGCCCACATGAGAAGCAACTTGTGCTTCACCCAAAACCTCTGACTTCAGTCAATGCACTCAATTGCTGAAAGCTGCCTCATGACGGTGCCGACTGTGTGCTTTGTGCAGGCTACACAAAACGATATGATCTATTACACTGCCAACTTCGGATCTTCCTGTTCTGAGATCTATCTCCTTGCTGAGACTGAGAGTTCTCAAGTCTCAACTGAGAGCATTGTTGCTGCTCACCTTTAGTGGGTTCTTGATGACCTTTAGAGGACCCTACAACTAGAACTGGACCTCCATGAGAAACAACACCTGATGACGGTGTACTGCCAATTTGAACTCCTATGTGTCCTCCGAATGCCATAGCTAGATTTTCTTCTACCAATCGAGCCTTCTCGACCGCTACCTCCATTGTCTTTGGCTCGAAGACTCTCACACCACCACTAATTCGGGCATTTAAGCCCCAAACAAAATGCTGTACTAACATCCCTTCATTGTGGTTGATCCCTGCATACTGCTTCAATTCATAGAAGCGCCGCTCATACTGTTCTACTGACATTGACAACTGCTTAAGGTCATGAAACTCATCAGCCCTGCGTTGCCTCCAATGATCTGAAAGGAAGTGAGCCCTGAACCTGTCTAGAAATAACTTCCATGTGACCATACTGATATCAAGGTGTAACTTTTGTTCTTCAAGATGCCACCAAGTAGATGCGAAACCTCGCAGATGCATAATTGCGCACCAAGCCTTGGTATTACTACCATAGGGGTGCATCACGAAGCATCGATCCAAGTCAATTAACCATGTCTTAGCTTCCAAACCTCCTCCAGAACCATCAAAAGTGGGAGGGTGTGCTCTCATCAAATCTCTCATATGGCCTGCTATCACCACATCCTGATATGTAATTATTTCCCTTCGCCTCAGCCACCTTTCTCTTTCTCTCTCAACCTGCTGTACCTCCTCTGGCCTAGGTCCCAAACATCCAAGAATCTCTCCAAGAATGTGCTACAATTGTCCATCCAAACCAGGTTGTCCTGGATTCTAATAACCACTTGACAGATTGTGTTGAGGACTCAGTCATTCCTCATGCACTAAATCATGGATACTTGGCGGTGACGGACTTCGGCAGTTGGCTCTACGACCACTACCTCGACCTCTTTTTTGGGCACAACCCCTACCTCGAGGCATGATCTTGCACAATGATTAGAGTTATGTAAGATCAAGAGTTAACACAAAGGTTTCCTAACGAACACAAACTACCCAGAGGACCCAGCGTTAGCAACCTTGGCTCTAATACCAAGCTGTAACACCCTGCTGCGCAAACCCCAAAGGAACTAATAAAGACACAACAATTTTTTTTTTTTTTAAAGAACATAAGATTGTATTTAAGTATTCCAATATAACAATGTTCTAAGTTGCACAACTAAATCCCTTGGGGCACACGAGGACACTACTACACTAACCCATAACAAAGATAATAGATTAAACAATAATTAAAAAGTTCTGTAAATCCATTCACTCTCATATCATCATTTAAAATATCCATTAACAATAACCATATTAATACCACATGTACATATGACAATAAATGAAATTATAAAGATATAAAGTGTTATATATTTCGACAGATACAACACAACATAACCAACTATTACAAGTGATAGTTCCCAAATAAATACATGACCTGAATATACATTACATCCATAAGATAGTAAAACATGATGAACATATAAACAAATTACATCAAGGTATTCCCATCACAAGTGGGAGATACATCATAACTAATTATTAAACCACTACATCTCAATGTATTACTGAAACCAATTAAACATCATAAAATCACAACATCGACATATATGATATTAATGAAAAACCATTGCCTAATAAAATAATCTAAACACCACACAAAGTATCATAAATCATCATAATAATGTCAAATGTAGCAAACAACTAAACTACGCATCTGCACACACTAGGTCGGTGAATTAATCACCATCACAAAATAGTATCACACTAACATATAAAAGTAACAAATAGTAGTAAATAGTATCCACAACATGGGGGTATTACAACCATCCACCAACCCCTAGTCTAGACTAGATAGACGAGTATGCAAAGCCCCGTAAGAACAAGAGGGGTAAAAAAAATACTACTCAAGAAACATCAACATGTGAACTGGCCTCATAATATGAGAGAGACAACAAATGATTCAATGAAAAAACTTCCACTTTCTTGGAAATGGAGGCCGAAGAAAGTCCTAGAGATAGAGATCTTGTAGCCAAATCAAAGAGGAAGTGCAATGCCAAAAAGATATCAACACCAGCTATGAGGATCTCTAGGGATACTTTATCTATAAGATTATTGCAATCTAGCACAATCATCTCAAATTTATCATAGATAATTCCAGACCTGTGAATCAACAAGTCTCCACAAGAACCATTGGATAGCAATTCATTATGAGTAATAAAATCAACAATAGGGAAAATACCAGAATCAAATTTGTAGTTATCCAATGATTTACGAAGCTCCAAACCACCAAAACCACAACATAATCAGCTCAAAGGAGAGTAGCCGCATCTCTTAAACAAAAATTAGTGAATGAGCCACAACAAATTTGGCTCAAGGAAGAATATTTTGGAGAGAAAAATAGTAACTCTACTGATGAATATAAAATATTGGAGATTGACTTTCATAAAACTTAAAGCCAAAAGATAAATCATAGAACACTTCATAACAAATTTACTCCATGAGAAAGAAAGATAAGGCTGATAAATCAATGACTTCACAAAGTAGAAAAGGAAGAGATGAAGAAAAATGCAAATATTTCAAATATGCATCAAATCCCATAATAGGCTAGCACAAGCATCCTTGGAAAAGATGGATTTTTGAAGCAATGATTTGGAGCAAACATACCAACCCATAAATTTTGAATAATCAATTAAGCAATAGTCTAGATAAAAAGATAAATCTTATTTGCAAAAGGTAGGAATTTATTCCTCGAACAATCCTTTGTAACTTAATTTCTCATCCAGTGATTTGTTACCTAGAAAATCAGTAGTCGCATTAACTTCCTTGAAATAGTGATAAATGGAATAGCTGTTAAAAAGATTTAACTGAAGAAGAAATTTTTCCAGGAGATATTGAACATGCCAAACATGATTTTTTTATTGGTAATCACATGGAAGATTATCATTGAATCTCCTTCCACAATAATATCTTTTATACCAAGAGAAAAATCTAGTTCCAATCCAAAGCTAAGGGCCTCTAATTCAACCCATTTATTGGTCCGATTAGGTAAAATTTTACAAGCCACTTTCATAACCTTTGAATTTGAATATGTAATAACAATAATGATGTCAAATTTCCTAGGTTTCCTCTTGAGGCACCATCATAATTGAGTTTATAACAGTTCACTGGTGGGGGAAGCCATATAGCTTCCTTTCTCACCAAACATTTATCCACCTTGCTTGTGATTGAACCATGAAGAGGAAGTGATTTAATTAAAGATCGTGACTTAATAATGAATCTTTCCTAGTTTGAAAATGTTTTCAAGCTATTAATCTACTTGAAGATGAATGATTTTACAGCTTCAAATATTGATTTTTCTAGTTTGAAGAGCACTTCTTCCAAGGGAGAGAATTTTCCTCTAAAGATTCTATTGTTTCACTCAATCTAGATATTCTAGAGAAGTAGAGAAGGGGATACAACCCACAAAGCGGAAAAGAAGGAGGCCTGAAAAACACAGGGGCCAGGATTTAAAGTGAATAGATAAGAAGGGATTACACCAAATACCAACCCAACTTCTCAAATAACCAGTACTAGTAATGAGATGCAAAAGGGAAATGTAAGAATAGATGATCTACAATTTCTAAAAAATATCCACAAAAAACACAAGGGAAGGTAGTCATGATACCCAATCTATCTAGCCTGGCCCCAGTTAAAACTCTATCATGAAGAGCAACCTAGACAAAAGCCCTTGCCTTTGGAATGCAAGCATCATTCCAAAAAAGAGAATAAGGAAGCTCCAATTTTTAATGAGAATTCAATAAAGAATTGTACCCTTCCTTCAGTGAGTAATCCCTTGATTTTGATTTAGTCCAAATAAGGAAATCATCCTTATTATCAAAGACAATTGATCTTTTTCCCAATTCCTCTTTAAAAGCAATTTTAAGAGAAAGAGGAATGGGGAAAGCCTCTAAAAATTTCCAAGTAATACACTTAATAGAATTTGTGTACTCCACTATAAAATAATCTTCCACATGAGAGCCCCAAAGATTCTTAAGCATTGGAATCATAATGCCCTAGTCTCTAATTTGGATCAAAGCAGGATAGCCATACCAAACATCCTCCCAAAACTTGGCCTTTTTACTATTGTGAATTAACCATGAAATATGTGGAAGAATAATTGATCCACATGAAGAAATGAAGTTCCAAATAGCCGAACCTTTAGGCAAAGAAGATGCAGTAAAGATGTGTTGCCTTGGTTGGGAATTTAAATATTTCAAGAACATAAGCTTGTCCCATCTAGAATTAGGAGATTTATATAGTATTCAAGTTAATTTGGCTTAAGAGAAATATTTTGATGATACAAGCCTCTTATCCCAGTCCCACCCAAAAATTTGGGAAGACAAACATTGTCCCAAGCAATAAGGGGGATTCTTGCCTTGCCCCCAACATTATCATTCCATAGAAAAGATCTCAAAACTAAATTTAGGTGATTTAGTGTGGAAAGAGGAGCTTTCAGAACAAACATCAAGTAAATTGGGACAACATTAAGGACTGATTTTATCATTTGAATCTTGCCTAAAATGGATAACCACTTGTGTTTCCAAGAAAGAATTCTTCTTGAGATTGAAGAAACCACTTTATCCCTTAGAATGAACGTAGATTTTTCCCAAAAAAGAAAGGAATACCGAGATAATAATAAGGTAAAGTGACAATAGGAAAACCCCAACTTTTTTTTTAATTTGGATTTAATGAAATGTGACACATTAAAGAGGAACAATTTGGATTTAGCAAGGTTGATTAACTATATAGATGCCAAAGAATACTCCGAGATAATATTTTTGATGGCCTTATCTTCAGGGATTGAAGCATGACCAAATAATAGAGTTTCATCAACAAAAATTCCATGAGTTTGGTTATCCTGCAAGTTTGGTAAGTGAATTCCTTTCCATAGTTTTTTTGGATTAGTAACTTTAATTGCTCTACTTAGCCCTTCACACATAAGAATGAACATAAAGGGGGAAAGAGGGTCCCCTTGTCTTACCCCTCTGGAAGAAGAGAAAAACCACATGAGGAACCATTGAACAACACTAAAAATCATGTAGATGAAATAAAGAGTAAATCCATTTCACCCATTTCTCATAGAAGCCAAACTTACAAAGAACTGCAAGAAGAAAATCCTAGTTAACCCTATCATAGGCTTTCATCATGTCCAATTTAAGAATCATAGTTGGAATCTTATGCTGCATAATGGAATGTAATATTTCATGAGCAACAATTGCACCATCGATAATTTCTCTTCTAGGTACAAAACCGCCTTGCTCATCAAAAATTATGCAAGGAATAATTCTGGCAAGATGGATAGAAATAGCCTTAGTAAAGATTTTATAAAGGGTGTTACAGAGAGATATTGGTCTGAAATTTGCAAAAGCATAGGGGGATTCTACCTTCAGAATGATGGAAATAAAAGTAGTATTAAGTTATTTGAGAATAGATCTATTATGCCTTGATTCTTCCAAAGCTCTCAAGACATCCTACCCAATGATACTCTAGCATTTCTAAAAAAATAAAGCAGTGAACTGTCTGAGCTAGGAGCCTTTTCAGGGGACAAAGTAAAGATAACATGTTTTAATTCTTTAAAAGAGAAGGGGGCACTAGAAAATGATTATCCTCCTAAGAGACTAACACAAGAATAGAATCCAAAAAAGAATCACTCATATTGACCGGTTCAACCTTCAGAAGCTTTTTAAAGAAACACAAAGCTACATGAGCAATTTCCTTGTCATCTTCGAGGAGAATACCATCCTCATTTTTGATTGAGGAGATTATGTTTTGTTGCTTCTTAATCTTTGTTGAGGCATGGAAAAACTTAGTGTTCCTATCCCCTTCTAAAAGCCAAGTGTCTAGATTTTTTCCAACAATAAAATTCTTCACGAAGAATAACCTCATCCAATTCAGAGACCAAAGATTTTTCTAGTTCGAAAGAATTTGAATTCATGCCATTGATAAAAACATGCTCATTTAGAGCTCCAATCTATTTTTGAAGTCTAAAATTCTCTAAAAAAATGTTTTGAAGTGGGAGACATTCCAATCTTTGATTTTTCCCTTTAGGAAATTCAACTTCTTAACCAATTGAAACATACATGAACCAACAAAAAATGGAGCATTTTACCACCAAAAATGGATCATGGGAATAAAATTTGTGACTCTAAACTACATGGGCTCAAATTTGAAGGGAATGTTATTAGGAGCCTTGTCTTCTAGAACTACTAACAAGACTGGGAAATGATCAGAGCCTGGATAGCCAAGAATAGAAGAGTAAACATAAAACTTAGACTTGAGCCACTTTGGAGATAACAAAAAATAGTCTAGCCTTCTAGCTATTTAACAAAAATCCTTCCTTTTATTAGTCCAAGTGAAAATACCATTTTGTGGCATGTAATCAATGAGATTATTATTATCAATGAATCCCTTAAAGTCATCCAAGATACTTTTATTTGGAAAGATACCACCCATTTTTTCATATTCATCTACAATTGCATTAAAATCCCCACCAAAAATGATCAAGGCATCTCCAAAAGTTTGAAAGAGAAGAGATAATTGGTCCCACAACTTCTATTTTTGAAATGTACTGATAGGGCCATAAATATTGATTAACTAGAAATTAGCACCCAATAAATTGCTCTTAACCAGGGCCAAAGACCAGTGGAAGGAGGAAGCCACCACTTTTAAATCAACTATCTTTTCTTTCCAAAGAAAGGATAAATCCCCAGAGGCCCCAAAAAAGGGGAAAAAAGAATATTTCTAGGAGAACCACTTGGAAAAGAGGGAATCAATAGATAAAAAATTTAATTTAATTTCTTGCAGCATGGCTATGTCAAAATTTGCAACATCTAATTGACACCTAATTAGACATCACTTGTTAGGGGCATTTAAGCCCATAACATTCCATAAGAGAAACCTAATTTTCCTCAAGGGGAGGAAGTATCTCCTCTCTTCTTTTGAGTTTTTTTGTTTGGGATGGCATCCCAACAGTAAACTCTGACTGCAAGTTCCTTTTGGTGGCCCCCGATCTAGTCAGTGGAGGGCTGAAAGTTCTCTTCTTTTTAGCTAGAGAAAATAGAGTCAACTGAATACTAGCATCAATATATTGAAGTTTTTTCAAATATTTGGGTTTATGACCTCTCTTCCGAGGTGAAGTGAAAGGCAGGTTCAGTGATAATGGTGATTGTGTAATAGGAAGCTTTTCTTTTGGGAGAGGGCTCAAAACCCCACCCACCAAAATTTTTGAATCCAAAGCCTTATCAGGGGAAATAACATCAAAGGGATTCTAAGAGAGGGGAATGTTAAGCCCTTCATCTATTTGCATTAAGTCATTGTCTATTGCTGTAAAAACCTTTTCTTGCATTCCCTCATTAAAATTTGCATTGGACGATTTGATTATCTTTTGAACTTTATCAATTAGCTGGTGATCAAGAGTAATTTGATTTTTCCTTTCTTTGATCACTTTTGGAGATTTATTATGCACTTCTACCCAAACAGGAGTAGCAGCAACATTTCCCTCCTGAGTAAAAGAAACAACCTTGGGAGATGTTGCCTTTTGAAAAGGGCCAAACAAAGCCTTGTTAACAGGACTATTCTTTTCATTTACCAATGGATCACAAAAAGAAGTTTCCAATATAGGAGAGACCTCATTACGAATTGGGGCAAGATTAGAAGATTCAATAGTTCTTTTACCTTCCCCAAGAGAATAAGGGTTGGAGATTGGGGGAATGACGATATTCAAATCAACAAAAGTATTGAGATCACCAACAATATTAGGCATTTTGTCCCCCAATAAGGTTGGAACCTATTGACCCTTTTAAATCTTACCCAAATTCCCAGGATCTCCCATAGTTGGGGAAATCTTTAGCTTCTTAAAAAGGGGAGCATCCACCTCGACAAGGGATTTTTGGAACCAATCTGAATCCCTCATAATGTCCTATCTCCAAATACCATCAAGCGATTTAAGGTTACAAATCCTTGGTAAGTTTGATTTAGGCTTTATCAAGGCACAAATCTTGATACACAAAAAGCCCTCAATAACCTAGGAGTTAGATAACAAAAATTTCCCAAAGGAGTTTCCAAAAGCTTCTAAAATCCCTAGATTAGTAAATTTGAGAGGGATAGAGGGTAATTTGAACCAGATAGGAATTTCCCCACTTAAAGATTGAGTACTTGGAAAAACATACGCCATGGGTAAATAAAAATTATATTCTTTCCCCACCAAATATACTTGCTTTCTAAGACCTTATTTTTAGCTTCCACCAAATCCAAGACCAAAACAAAAGTATTTAGAGAAAGAACCTAAAAAATAAAGAGTGCCATACCAGTATTCATGTACCCATTTATGCAACTTCAAGAGAGGTATACCTTCACCCCATACCTAAAGGATCACAACAAATGCATGGAGATCGTGAGTTTTTTGGTTAAAAGGCCAAGGCTATTTTTCTGCATGAACATAGGGGACTAGGAGCCATACCTTATCATTAGGGTTATCCACCTTGTTTATCTTTGGTTCTAAAATACTCAGAATCTCATTAGGTTTAGTCACCTCTTTGCTTGGCACTTGTTTCTTTGAACCTAGAGGATTAGGGTTTTTCAAAATCGATGGTGCCGCCTTTGAAGAGATTTTTAATTTTGAACTATCTTCTTAGATCCCCTCATAAAAATTCCCCTACTTCAATCCAAAGATGTATTCTTGGGCCCCATAGGTTCTGGATCCTGAACCCTAGTTCTCTGCTCCTTAGGCCTGAATGACATCTTTCCTTGACGAATTGTTCCATTCCCTTTTGGACGAACCCTAGATTTTGAAGCCTGCCTTGGAATCTGAAAACCCCTAAAATATTTTGACTGAAGAGACCTTCTTTTTGGATTTTTATTTCCAGCTTCTGTGGCCACCACATTTTGCTCCTTGGGTGCCATGTCCACCCACTTTCCACCATGAAAAACCCATTGCAAAAAATGATGAGATGAACCGTGAAAACTTGGTGGTGGGGGATCACTGAGTGCTTCATCACCCCAATGACCTGCAACCTTCTCACGAAACCCTCACTCCATTTCCTTTTCAATTTTAATGTTATTTTTTTATAATTATGTATTTTAAAAGAGTGATGTTTATTCCATATCACATGATTTTTTAAACAAAAAGGATAAAATTATAAATTCTTAAACATAGATTGGTAACACTAATATCTAGTGTTTTTTGCATATTTTACCTTTTTATTAATCTTTGAAGTGATATTAATTATATTTTAGATAGGTTTATTCCTTATTGCATAGCTTTTTCTACATATAACCAAATTAATTAATTTTTTGTTGAATCAAGTACATCAATACCTAATGCACAAATATTTGTAAAAAAATTTTGTTTGAGTTTTTTATTTTTTGACATGTGTGGAACATAGACCTTGATGTTAAGTGAAAAACCTATGTTCACTACAAAATAGAAACTAAATATAATATTCAAATTGAATATATTCAAAATTATAATATTTTGAAAGCCTACTATGAGGGCCATGATTATGTAACAATATTTTATCATGTTGATTCCATTTTCTAGTCCACTACAAGGTTTGAAATAAAAATTATAAAAAAAGTCTTAGCACCAAGGAAGAAAATCCCATCTAAAGGCCTTCATTCCAAGGACCTTCGGATGAAAGTATTGAAGGTACCTTTGAACAACGGTCCCTTTCATGTTTAGACAATATTAAAAATCAATTTGATCTTTGAACAAAGGTGTTTGTCATTTTTTTTTATCTTCAAACAAATAAATTTCTAATGTCCCACAAGTGGGACACATTATTGTGGCTCTATTCAAAAATCAGTTCTAAATAATTTTTCTTTCACTTTTTATTTCATAATTATGACATCAAATGCTTCTCCTCTTGCGACCACTATGGGTTATTCCTTTCAATATAATTATTAATATAAGAGGATCAACACACATACCCCCTTTTTCATACAACTCTCAAAAAAATAAAATGCATTGGAAATGCAACAAATCATATTTTAAAATCTGCAACATGAACACTAGTTTGTTCATTCAAAACCACCCACAACAACAACAAAATATTCTCCAAATTGATTTTACCAATATTTCAGCCTCTTGGGCTGATAAAATTAGTCTCAAAACTGATATTCAAACCAATAATCTACCTTCACCGATCTTATTTATACATCATAAAATAGGATTGATCTAAACACCCAATTTATGCAAGAAAAATCATAGAAATTCTCATTGAAATTTAAAACAACATTACAAAACAATAGGCCAAGCCTATTGGCTCTTCACTACATAATCCCAATATGATTTAGGTCTGATCTTAGACCTGAAAAAATGGTGTAGTACAACAACATATGGCTTCCACAAGCCTCCCTCAAACTCTCCACCACCTGCAACAATAAACCACTTTCAATAATCACACCCTTCAATTTGCAACTGTTGATGATGCTTGTTCCTCTATAAACCAACTCCAATCTGAAAAAAAACCTTCAAAAACCCTTCCCTAGAGATATACTACACTCTTATCCTATATTTTTCTTTAATATGGAAAATAGAGCTCAAAAATGAATTAATTTTTCCTTTTATTCAATCTATCTTTCCTCATGAAATGAAATTTGAGTGCCTTTGGAGGAATTTCATCACATTCCAAAACCCACTCCTAAAAATCAATACCTACCTCCAAAAAATCTCCAATTAGATTAAATTTCATTAATAAAATAGAATAAAATATGCTTTTCAAACTCCAAGACATGCTATGAGTGGATGACAATGCTTTTAATGCATTCTCGCTTTCTCGAATAAAGCAAAAATCTATTTTTTTCCAAACTAGGTGCCCACCTCCAAAATCCCTATTTTAAGGAGTTATGGAATTTAAAATTGGGAGTTATAAGTCAATTTGGAGGTCTCCAAGAAACCCACGCTCTCTCTTTCTTTTTTAGGATTTTTCATGTAAAACATATTCTCCACTATGCCACCTTATCTTGTTTTGACCCAAATCTACTCCAAATTTGAAATTTGAATTTACAACATGGAATAACATCAAAATGCATAAAAAAATGAATTTCATGAGACAAAATATGAAATTAAAAGCACAATAAAAATTGAAATTAAAATCAAACCCCTTTTGTTGACACGTGATAGCCACCATACCATGGATGCTCCTGCATCAAACACCCATGGTAGAAAAAATTTGTGAGCTTGGTATCACAAAATGGAGTTGAATGGTAGAACCATCCTTTTAGGTTGTAAAAAATTCTCATCAAACTCCATTTCTAAAATTGGTAGCTCCAATGAGTTCTTCTTTCTTTTCTTCTAGCATCTAGTTGGAACAAGCTTCCTTCTTTGACAACTTTTCTTTACACTGAACCTCCTGAATGTGGAATCAATTCCACCATAAAACAAACAAATCCTCCAAGTGTAACTCACATCCTCATATAATATTATGGGATTCAACCCACCATAGTCTGGCCACCTCCACCAAAATGCATCTACACTAAAGTCTACAACACCATACAAATCCTTCTCTACATACCAATCATCACTAGCAAATTCTTCCTAAACTATCTCATTTGAATTCACTAAATTATTCAATTGAACATGAGAATCATTAATAATATTTTTTTTACCTTCTCATTACTTTCTACAACATCACTCTCAACCTCATCAAATCTCACATTAAAATCTAATTTTACCTCATTACCTTCTGCTGCAACTTTTACTCTATCTACAATCAATGCATTCCACTTTGCCTCTACTTCTACAATATTCATCAATAAATCATCTCTCTCTTTTTATTCTATTTCATCCAAATAAATATCTTCTACTTCAAATTCATTATACTTACATCCATTTTTATAATAACAATAAAAAATATTAAACTTTTCATCAACTACTTTCATTGCTGTAATTCTTTCTTCTCTGTCACTCGTCATATAAGTCAAATAAAAATTAGATTTGGTTCTAACCTTGTAAAAATACAATATTTCTCTTTTCCTTACTATTGCAACATAATTTTCAGCTTCCTCATATCCATCCATCCCATTCATGACATTCACATGCAAACTGAAATCATCAATGAACTCACAAAATGCAAGTTTTACCTTTTCTTTAATTGTTGCAACTTGGTTTTCCCTTTCTTCAATGTCCTCAATTTTGCTAAAATATTTTGTTAATATTTCAACCTTTTTAATATTTTCTTCACTCTTCTCCTCCTTCTCATCCCTTACTACAATCTCACCATCTTTCTTCATACTATTCTCAAAGCATACTTCTATAATATTTTCGACATCCTGTTCACTTGCATACACAACTATGACAAACTTGTTTCCTTTCTTATTTGAAATTTTGTTAAACACTTTAAAAACACTCTCAATATTCAACCTCTCAAGTATAGACTACCTCACACTCGGTGATCTTTCTACACACAAATCATACACATTCTACCCCTAGGTCCTCGTGCAAACTACCTCACGTTCGACACTTTGCCTGCACACTCAAGAACTCCTGCTCTAATACCACTAATGTAGGAGGATCAACACACATACCCCCTTTGTAATACAACTACTCTCAAAAAAATAAAATTCATTGGAAATGCAACAAATCGGATTTTAAAATCTGCTTGACATGAACACTAGTTTGTTCATTCAAAACTGCCTGCAACAACAACAAAATCTTCTCCAAATTTATTTTACCAATATTGCAGCCTCTTGGGATAATAAAATTAGTCTGAAAATTGATATTAAAACCAATAATCAACCTTCACCAATATTATTTATACATTATAAAATAGGATTGATCTAAACACACAATATGCAAGAAAAATCATAGAAATTCTCATTGAAATTTAAAACAACATTACAAAACAATAGGCCAAGCCTATTGGCTCCTCAATACATAATCACAATATGATTCAGGTCTGATATTAGACCTGAAACAATTGTGTAGTACAACAACATATGGCTTCCACAAGCCTCCCTCAAACTCTCTAGCACCTACAACAATAAACCACTCTCAACAATCACACCCTTCAATCTGCAATTGTTGATGATGCTTGTGCCTCTACAAACCAAATCCGATATGCAACAACACCTTCAAAAACCCTTCCTTGGAGATATACTATGGCCTTCTCCTATCCTTTTCTTCAATCTGGAAAAGAGAGCTCAAAAATGAATTGATTTTTCCTTTTATTCATTCTATCTTTCCTCATGAAATGAAATTTGAGTGCATTTGGAGGAATTTCATTACATTCCAAAACCCACTCCCAAAAATCAATGCCTACCTCCAAAAAATCTCCAATTAGATTACATTTCATTAATAAAATATAATAAAATATACCTTTCAAACTCCAAGACATGTTGTGATTGGACGACAATGCTTTTAATGCATTCTCACTTTCTTGAATAAAGCAAAAATATGATTTTTTCAAACTAGGTGCTCACCTCCAAAATCCCTATTTAAGGAGTTATGGAATTTGAAATTGGGAGTTACAAGTTGATTTGGAGGTCTCCAAGAAACCCACACCCTCTCTTGCTTTTTTAGGATTTTTCATTTAAAACATATTATCCACTATGCGACCTTATCCTATTTTGACCGAAATCTACTCCAAATTTGAAATTTGAATTTACACAATGGCATAACATCAAAATGCACCAAAAAATATGAATTTCATGAGAAAAAATATGAAATTCAAAGCACACCAACAATTGAAATTAAAATCAAACCCCTTTTGTTGACGCAGGATAACCACCATGCCATGGATGCTCCTGCATCAATTACGGTCAATATAAATAAAATTGGTGAAAGCACTTAAAGTTACTATCAAATGGATGATAGGAATATCTTTTGTGTGATATTTTCAAGTAATGCTTCACCAAAACTCTTCATATATATTTAATGTTTTTTGAAGTACAATAAATATTGTTAATCTATGAATACTTAAATTTCTAAATAATAATTAATAACATTATATTAGAAAGAAAAATCAATGCTAATTTTTAAAATGGACACTCAATGCAATATGAATGGATTATTCTATTATAATGCAATGACTCAAAACATGAATCCTGAAGAATTAATTTAATTAAATATAAATAATATATAGAGGGAGATGTCTTACCATTTTATTTACTCCATTTGAGTAATGTTCATGTTCATCATTTGGCTATTGAGTATATTGGGTATGAGTATAAACATTTAATAACCATTGTATGGAGTTCTTGGCCAATAGGACTATAAATATTTATGTGTGTCTTTAAGTACTATTACAAATTTTCAAGAATTTTATGATGTGATTATGTAAGACATTTTTGATAATTTAATAAGAAAGAAACAACTCTAGAGGTATTTTAATTTATTGACATTAACATTGATGATTTCTAAAGATACTCAATGAAATAATAAGTATTCACCATAAGGACTAATTTATAATTTTATTTTTAAGGTATGCATATTTCCAATAACACAATAATTTTTCAAGATACATTATTGTCATGTTAAAAATATATTATTCTTAAAAATTAAAAGAAATCATAAATTTGTTTATTTTTTGTATTATACACATTTCTAAATGCATTGAATCACTTATTAAATACATTTTAATGTTTAATATTTGCTCATTATCATAATTTATTTTTAAACAATTACAATGTGTTATCTAGAATACAAACATTGAATACATACAAAGTTGACCAAGGTATTCAAATAAATAAAAAAAATGTATTATAATAAGATGATATATAATCTATGTTAAAACAACATTGATTTTTATTACTCAAACTAAATAATAAATAATTATTATAAAAAATTGTGATAAAGTTTGGAAGATTAATTGTCATATGATGGACTTGTAATTATTGTAAATTTGCAAAAACATATTATGCAACTTCTTTCTAAAAATATAGGATAATTGGTCAAACATATATCCACATGGTTAAAATCTCCTCAAGTTTTTGGAACTATCAAGTCAACTTGCCATCTTATGTATACTATAGGATCACATATTTCTTTAGAGAACCCCAAGTCTAATTTTTGGGTTCTCCAACTTGTGGGCCCATGAAGGCTTTTTAAAACTATAAAAAATGTCACATGAATATAGATTGAACAAGATTATACTCATGGGCAAGCCAAAATGATAATAAGACTAGAATTATCGAATAAAAAGTAAGAAATAATTAATTTACTAAGTTTATTGGTATCTAGTGGTAATAAATATGTTCAATACCAAGCAAGAGATGACTATTTTCAAGATTAAATTATAGACAATTATATGAGCATGAAAAACTATAAAATTGAGGTATATGCTTAGTAATATCTGTAGATAAGGATAGATAAAAGATTCAAGAATGAACTTAATTTTATATACATATATGCAATTCACTAATATACAATTGCATTAAAGTATTCCATCAAAATAAGCTAAAAAATATAAGGGTATTGGCATGGTTATGTAAATTTCACTATTATGGACACATGTTGCAAATAAAACTTGATGTGCACTGAATAGCCTCTTATATTAGTTTTAGTAGCAACTCAAAGGTGTGATGCATTGAGTACCCTCTTGTACTAGTATTAATAGCAATTCAATGACACTACTTAGTTGAAGGGTGTCCAAATATTTTAAAATGAATTCCAAGGAGTCCAAGATGTCTCATATTTATCAATCATATTGAAAGGCTAATGCAAAAATTTATCAAATATATTTAATTCTCTCTAGTACTCTTTCTTTTGGTTCATTTAATTAAAGAGGTTCAAGAATAAATGTATTCTTACTCAAATGTTAAAATTAACTTAAAGGTAGAGATGTCAAAATCTAAATGTAATCTAATTAATCTAACATATTGAAAATGATGTCACTAGATGTACTCATACATAAATATTTAATCAACCAACATAAGGTAGACAAAGAACATAGTGCGAGTTGATTGTGGTGAGAATTCTAATTTCATCAATTTTTGACCAAAACCCATTATTTGAAAATGAATGATTTGTAATGTATCAAGGGCGATAGATGGGGAGGCTGTTGGGCAACAAAAGATAACAATGAACCTAAGATTTTGGAAGGGTATTACCCTTGTAGGGGACAATGAGAATCTATAGTTGGAATGTTAGGGGCTTAAATGCCCCTAACAAGAAACACTTGGTAAGGCTTTTGATAGAGAACTCTAAGGCTAATATCATCCTCATTCAAGAAACAACATTGAGTAGGAAGGAAATCAAAGTGTTTAAAGCTAAGAACAAGTTTTGGTTAGTTTCATATGTAGAAGCTATTGGGGCCTCTAGGGGCTATTAACAATGTGGAAACCCCAAGTTGTTTATGTGGAGGAACTGGGTGAAAGGCATCATTGGCTGGCAAGCAAAATTAGAAGCCTTTCCTAAAATCTTTCTTTCTTATTGTTGGGTATTTATGGTCCCTCTTGTTGCTCCAAAAGGAGGGAAGTATGGGGGGAAATAAGTCAGTTCATATCAAGTGATTGAGAAGGTTTTTGCATTCTTGGTAGTGACTTCAATGCAACTTTGCATTGTAGTGACAAAAAGGGTGGGGTGAAGAGAAAGTTACAAACACACTCGAATTTTTAGGAATTTGTAAATAGGAATCAACTGATGGAGATTCCAATGGCGAAAAAAAATTCACGTGGACTAATCACAGATTGTGTTTTAATAGTATTACTAAAAAAATGATATTCACTTGTTTAAAGGTAATCTGGTTGCTTTCCCATACACTTTGGAGAGTAGTATTGAATCTCAATTTGGTTCTGATCACTTTTCAATTAGGTTGGAGATTGTTGGTGATAAAAAAACCCTCTCACTACCCCTTTAAATTTGAGAAAATATGGTTCAGGGAAGAAAGTTTCCTTCAA
Source organism: Sequoia sempervirens (assembly GCA_007258455.2). Classification (NCBI taxonomy): domain Eukaryota; kingdom Viridiplantae; phylum Streptophyta; class Pinopsida; order Cupressales; family Cupressaceae; genus Sequoia; species Sequoia sempervirens. The sequence continues at coordinate 404,250,910 of VDFB02047230.1, read as the reverse complement.
TTGGTGGAGCAATGGTAGAAGGAGGCAAAACCAAAAGTCAATTTTTTTTTTAAAGTAGTGTCTATATTGAAGCTCATTAAATAGAAGATTAAGGAATGGAACAAAAGTCATTTGGGTAATATTTTTGAGGAAAAAAGGAAATTGGAGGAAGAGATGGACAAAGTAAATAAAAGGGTGATTGGAAAAGGTATGGATGAGGAACTCTTCTTGAAAGAAGAAGGGTTGCTAAAGAGTTTGGAGGAGGTGATTGCTAGAGAGGAGGTTTTTTAGAGACAAAAGTATCAAGAAATTTGGTTGAAGGAGTGAGACAGGAATTCAAAATTATTCCATAATTCCACTAGAGCTAGAAGGGAGGTCAATAGGATAGAAAGACTTTGGAAAAGAATGGTGAGGAGGTCGATGAGGTTGCTGTAATTATTGAGGAAGCTATGTGCATTTTTAGCTAGCTTCTAAACAATGACAATGGCCCAAATCTCTTTGCGCAATAAGAATTGGTGAGAAGCATCCCCAAATTAGTATCAGTGGAGTAAAACAACTTGTTACTAAAACCATTCTTGGTGGATGAAATAAAGTCAGTTTCCTTTCAACTCCATCTCAACAAGGATCCTGGTCTAGATGGATTCCAGGCTTTTTTTTTCAAAAATGTTGGATTTTTGTTGGATGGAAGGTGGCTGAGGTGATTGAGGAGTCCTAGGCCTTCAACATGATTTTGAGGGAGATAGATAACACATTCTTGGCCCTTATTCCTAAAAAAGAAAAGCTTGCTATGATGGATGAATTTTGACTAATTTCCTTATGCAACACTCTCTATAAGATTATGGCAAAAGGAATTTCCAACCGATTGAAATTAGTCTTACTTGAATTGACTTTTGAGGAGAAAACACACTTTGTTCCAATGAGATCAATCCTAAAAGGGGTGTTAATTTCACAAGAGACTATCCATTCATTGCAACATAATAAAAGGAAAGGAATGTTGATGAAATTAGATATAAAGAAGGCCTATGACAAAGAGGACTAGAGGTTCCTTTGTAAAGTTCTGGAAGCCTTTGGTTTTGATCAAGTATGGGTAAATCAATTATTCAATTGTATTTCCAACCCTAGATATTTAGTTCTCATCAACAAATCTCCTAAAAGCTTATTTGAGTCTTCGAGAGGAATTAGGAAGGGTGACCCTCTTTTTCCCTTTCTATTCATCTTGATGGCAGAGGCTTGGGAACAACAATTTCTAAGGCTACCTCTATGGGGCTAATCGAAGGCATTCATATTACAAGTGGTTTTTCATCTATCACACATCAATAATTTGTTGATGATACCCTCTTTTCGATTTTGTTAGGAGAAAGGAGGTGTTGGAATTCAAGAAGATAATACAATCATACATTGATGCCTTAGGTCAAATGGTTAGCGATGGAAAATCATTTTTTTTATAAATATAGTCATGCATCAAGAACTTGAGATTACAAGAATCCTCAACATTAGAATTGGGTACCTCCTGATCACATATTTGGGACTTCCTCTTGCTACAGGAGTAAGATCTAGTGGCCTTTGGTATCCATTGGAAGAAAAGATGCAGAAGCATCTCTCTACATGGAATGAGAAATGGTTATCATGGCCAAGAAGGATAATCTTGTTAAAAGTGGTAATATTAGCCCTCCCAATATATCTGATGTCGTGTTTGGCTCTTTTTAGCTCCAAAGTTGCAAATTTAAATTAGTATATGAGGATTTTTTTTGGAAAAGGTCTACAAACCAAAGGAAATTTGTACTGATTGCATGGGATAGATTCTGTAAGTCGAATGAATCGAGCGGGGTTGGTCTGAGGAATTTACTAAAGAAAAATATGACCTAGGTGCCAAACTTGTATGGAACATGTACATCAACAACGCTAAGTGGGAAAGGATTTTATAGAAAAAGTATCTCACGGATGAAAATGTAGTGTGGATCCTATTAGAAAGGAACTTTCCAAGGGGATCAAGGATATGGAATTTTATGAAAGCTTGTCACCATTTGATATTAGATTACCTCACATGGGACGTTCATGATGGTCATTCCACAATCTTCTAGGAGGACTCTTGGGGTGGTCATCCAAGCATAGATAAGTGTCTAGAAATATAGGCTACAAAGGTAAAACTAAAAAAGGTGTGGGGTTGTAAGGTTAGAGATTACATGGTGGAAAATATGGTGGACATGCACAATATCTTGGTTTGGAAAGACCTAATTGATCTGGATGCACCTTTGGAACAAATCAAGCAACTATAGCAGCTGCTAAACAAAAGGTGTGTCATCTTAAGAGATGGGGAGGATAATTTGGTATGGGTGGGCTCAAAAAATGGTAATTGTAGGGTGAAATATGGCTATGAAGCTCTATGCCATGATGACAAGAGGTTGAACCTCCCTTTGCACTTATGTTGGAGTAAGATTTGTCTCCCCAAACCTGGGACCTTTGTTTGGACAGCTACACAGAAAATTTTAAAAGAAGAAAAAATTAGGAGGATGGGTTACCTAGGACCTTCTAGGTGTGCTTTGTGTAAAAATGATGAAGAAGATGTCAATCACTTATTACTTGGTTTCCCCTTTGTGTAGGCATGTTGGAAGTGACTTTGTGCCAAACTTGGATGGGTAAGTGCACTTCAAAATGATATCCCTTCTCTTTTCTCATCTTTTCGTAGGCTTAAAAAGGGTTCATGCTTCAATGCTCTCTAGTTCTTCTATCCATTGCTATTAGTTTGGGAGATCTATAAGGAGAGGAATAGGAGGGTTTTGAGGACGTTGAGTATGATTTTACTCCTTTCATAAATAGGACGGAAGCTATAATTATTGAGGTGGAAAATAGTAGAGTTTCTTAGTTGAAAATTTCCAAGGCTTCATTCTCTAATTGGGATGTGGATATGAGGCAGTCATGATTTAGATTGAGTTTACCAAAACTTGGAAACAATAACTCCCATGTAAAGGAAAATAAGCAAGATGTGGTTATCTAACTCCCATCAAAGAAGGGGTGGTTTAAATTGAACTTCAATGGAGAATCTTGATGAAATCCTAGTGTGTTTGGTGCAAGTTGCATAATAAGGGATTGGGAGCGAAAGGTGGTGGCAGAAAGATCTCTCCCTATTCTAGTTGGCACTAACACATCGTGTAACAACCGACCATGCAAACCCTAAAGGACAACATAATATCTAACATTTATAGCACAATTTTTTTTTAAAGTAAAACCAACATGAATTGTACATTAACAGATGACACTAGTAATGGAACCATAAATACACATCACTTATCTAATACTTTGGGGTAACATGACTGCATTACTTTGCTAACATCACTAACATAATCCCAATCCCATAACACATTTATAGAATAAATATACAATGTACATACATCCATCATATTACATAAATGATATACGTCCATCAGTGATCATAATATAATGCCACAAAATACATTCATTACATTTACAATATGAATTCACATTGTCCAAGGATTACAATAATAAAATAGTGCTTCCCAACATCAATGGGAATGATACATCAATAACATATAGTGATACAACTGAAATAAATTGGTACATAGCACCAAGACTAGTTCCAACTCTAGAAAGCTCAGGAGTCACTGCAAGTGGTACATCTCCACACATCTCGATCTTCGGCTGGGGAACCAATTGGATGCATAGAAAATTCCACCCAACCATGTGGGCCCTAAGGCCCACCCCTCATGCTAGGCGATGAAAAAAAGGACCCACAACAAAAACAATCAAGTGAACAAGGCTAACAAGACTCCACAACCAAAGCAACAACAAACACAAGAAACATCTACTTCCAGAGGTACAAGAACAACAAGGGGAAAACAAAAAACATACAAGGTTGTAAAAGGAAGAGTGTCATCAAATAATATCGACATGGGTTACCTAATGCATATCTTCTTAGGTTACCGACCCCCTTCCTGGTTAAACCCTGGTAACCTCTACCAATCCCCAACCCCCATTCTCACTCATGCAGAATCAACATACCTTTCAAGAGGACAAGGTAGTTGATCTTTGCCATTCTAGGCCTTCCCACTCATCTCAATCCTAAATGAGCACTTGAGTCATGAGTGAGGCTACCTTATCTGGATTAATGTGAGATGTTACCCAAACCCCCTAGTTAATTATTAGGTTATCATTGATTAAAGAAACTCTCAATGAGTTACCCGTACGCCACTTTGTGCGTTGGCCCCCATTAAAAGCCACTCCCCCTACTAGCAACAAGAGACTCACAGTCACCAATTGGGTAAGCCAACTTGCACCAACTAGCAAGGCCATATAAAATCACATGAACTGTCCCATAAAATGAGGCATGCACCACCTCACACAAGATCTTTGTAATAAAGCAATTTCCACAGTGCAAGGCTCAAACCTAAATAAACAATATACTACATCTTAAATATGATAAACAATTATTTCCTTATGTAAATATATGTCTACATATATAAACATGCCAATATACAAATAAATATGAGATATAAATTTATGCAAACCAAAAGTCTTATATAATAATTTTGGGATATTGATTCATACAAATCATACTTCTATCAAATCTAGACCCATCAAAAAGGAATAAAAATTCCACCCTCGGAATATGATCACCAAACAATGTTTGTACAATGGAAACTTTGGGGTAGTTTATTTATCTAGAGCATGACAATTAAGCATTCAGATATATTGGACTTCCTCCTAACTCTATGTGTAACAAAAATCACCTATTATGCATAACATAGGATGGATACAACATACAAGGCTCATAAGACATTCAAAAGAAAACATTAGGAAGGACACACTGATCAAGTTTTGATTTCCAATGAATCATCATGTGAAGGGTCGATTGTCACAATGCTTAAAAGTTAAATTCCATTGACAACCTATCTCCATTGATCTAAGGAACAATACTAAAATTTAATGCAACACAAAACTTGGGCGTGATTGAAGAAGCTTCCAAATTGGAATTTTAATCCACTATGGGACGTGACAACATAGGCTATCAAGATAGCATAGAGAATGCCCAGGTCAAATAATATTCAATGGAGAAAAAGGTGGTGACGAAGCAACTATAGAAGATGAAAAAGTTGACGCCACAACCAAAAAGGTTTATACATTGAATAGTTTAAGAGGAAATCAATAGATGCAGGTGATATTGTTATGAGAGATTTGAACCATTTCCAAACTACTACCAAAAGCTAGGTTCCATCCCTAAACCTTTTGGCATTCTTTAAAATTTAAAAATAAAAAATATAATTATCTATTTTAAATTATGCTGTGGGTGAGAGATGCAAAACAAAAATATCGAATATCTCTCACAATGTTTATAAAATGAGCTTCAAATATAATGCTATTCATTAGATATAAGAAGAGGACATCATCCATAGCAAGGATTATGACTTTAACACAAGGTAGAGAATGGATGACATCGACCATAAAATGAAATACAAACAAATCAAGGCCTGATAAGGAAGAACTACAAGTAGCGCCCAGGAGCATGAGAGGCGTGTGGCTGGAAAATAAAAAATAACATAAATATAAGCATCAAACTCATAACATGAGGGTATTCACCAAATACTATGCATATAATATCAAACATAAACCATATATCGCATTGAAAACCATCAAGTAACCATTGAAATGAAGTTGAAGGATTCAGTATAAGTAGAGATGCAGGGGAAGGATCGCTATGATTGGAGACCAATGAAACACCAATTATACACAAAGGTGTTGCTAAGGAAACTAATACACAGACATCAAACCGTGCCTCAAAAGAACTTTCAAGCAATTAAAAATGGCTATTAGTCTTAAGGTATGGAGCCCTATAACCACGCTAGAAGTCTTTTGGACACAAGCAAGTTCCAATACTTGATCGAGAATACTATTAGTGAAGTAAGTATGTAATAATGATACACTTGTAGTAATAAGAGATAACTTGGATATGAGAATCAAGCAAGAATTCAATGTCAATTATGATGCATGTGAATTGTAGCCTAAATGTAAATGACCATTAACTGAATTTAGTAAAAAGGCTTAAGAAATTTCAAGCTAATGTAGATGGTGGGCATAAGGGAGGTGTACCGATTTGGTTTATCGACTAGGCTACAAAACACCTTCAAAAAGAACCTCTTCCAAAATCCCCCAAAATAACAACAAACATCATTTTTTTTCCTCCCTCGATAATTTTGCAGATCCCCATCATTTCATTCAAAACCCAAAAATCAACTCTTCCCCTTTTTCCAAAATTGAGCATTATTAAAAACCAGAAAAGGATTAGTTTTTGAAAACAAAAAACAACCAAAAACAACAGGTTTCCTTTTACAGCCATCCATTTGAAATTGTGCATGCACTTGCATGTAAAACCTTCCCTCTTTTTTTTTTTAAATTTTACCAATTATCATTATCTCTTCTATTTTAATATTTTATTTTATATTAATATTTCCCCATAATTTAATTTATTAATTAAAACTCAACATTAAGCAATAATTGTCTTTATATTTAATTATAAAAACACTTTGCAATTTAATAACTTAGTTTAATAAATTATTTTTCCAAAACAACATACAAATCAATTTTATCAATATTATTTATCTTATAGTTTATTTAATAATTTATTTAATTCATTGCTAACATACAACCTTATCAAACAAGTTTAATTCAAACAACCCAACAAAATTTATCAAACACCGAGAAAGGGACAATCACGGAGGGGCACTAACTCCTCCCCCTTGGTGATTCAACTTACTCTTGGAAGTTGTAAGGTAAAATAAAACATATGCAGTTATAAGCAACATCATCACAAACAACCACGTGACATCACAATTTAAGACAACTAATAAGGAATACAAATCGGATGGATAGGGTAACAAGGTGGGTACTCACCCTCATCAAGGATGATGGCAAGGGTTGGGGACCTTTTGTCATCTCCAATTTTCCACATCATTTCCATTGGGATTTTAAGGCACGCTTAGACCTGACAGTGCATGTGGAGTCAATGACTGGTACTTGCAACCTACATCGAACTAAATGTTGAGCAACATATATATATATATAAATCAAACAAAAAACACACCATGAGAGGAAATCATAGCGTATCAAGACACTTGCGAATGAGTGATGTTACACCGTTCCTCTCACCAAGACCTCAAACAATAACCACATCAGTCAAAACAACCCTAATAATCAAATCAACTTGTAAACAATCCACTACTTAACAATCAGAGTAATATTCACATAATGATCATAACCATGAATATATTTCATGTGTTGTATCAAAAATGGATCACTGCTTGGCATTATTAGTATCTACATCTAAATATCACATTTAATTTACCTTCATTACTGAGATTCGAAGCCGACTACTTGGAAATCACAAACTAGGGTGTAAACATAACACATTAGTACCATTCATTCAAGCTAATTCTTTACCCTTGAAATGCTACATTTCCATAAAAAATGCAAAATAATTAACCACACAAAGAACACATTTTCATTAAATATCCCTTATTTACATGCAAGAAATTCCACTTTATTCATTATCCAACCCTAAATATCACAATATATCCAGCACAAGATCATCATTTCACACCTTTTCAAAAACATAAAACATAATTTATCACTTCATAAGCACAAAATTCCAAATTTACACACACTCTTCACATTCACACACAAATTCACATCACTGGGAAATGCACCACAAGACAACACAAGGGTCCATAATGAATCCCTAGTAGGAAGAATCTCAGAGCATTGCACACTACACTGAGGGTCCTATCCTTTCCACTGGTTTTTTGCACCATTGGGCCGACACCACCTACATAACAAATTCAGATTGCTAAGCAAGGATGATAGAAGGGTGAGAACACAAAATTAAGAGTACAAGCGACTAGGTCACATAATGGGCTCACATGTATCTAAAGTACCTAGTGTATGAACCTAGGATTTGATACCAAGTTGTAATGCCCCACCACACAAACCCCAAAGGACAACATAATATCTAACATTTACAACATAAATTTTTTTTTAAAGTAAAACTAACATGAAGTGTACATTAACAAATAACACTAGTAATGAAACCATACATACAAATTACTTATCTAATACTTTGGGGTAACATGACTGCATTACTTTGCTAACATCACTAACATAATCTCAATCCCATAACATATTTATAGAATAAATAAACAATGTACATACATCCATCATATTACGTAAATGATATACATCCATTAGTGATCATAATATAATGCCACAAAATACATTCATTACATTTACAATATAAATTCATATCACTCAAGGATTACAATAATACAATAGTGCTTCCCAACATGAACGACAATAATACATCAATAACATATAGTGATACAACTGAAATAAATTGGTACATAGCACCAAGACTGGTTCCAACTCTAGAAAGCTTAGAAGTCACTGCAAATGGTACATCTTCGCGCATCTTGATCTTCGGCTAGGGAGCCAATGGGGTGCATAACACGTTCCACTTGACCATGTGGGCCTTAAAGCCCACCCCCCATGCCAGGTGATGAAAAGAAGTACCCACAACAAAAATAGTCAAGTGAACAAGGCTAACAAGACTCCACAACCAAAGCAACAACAAACACAAGAAACATCCACTTCTAGAGGTACAAGAACAATGAGCGAAAAACAACAAACATACAAGGTTGCTAAAGGGAAGAGTTTCATCACATAATCTTGACATGGGTTACCCAATGCGAATCTTCCTAGGTTATTGGACCCCTTCCTAGTTAAACCTTGGCAACCTCTATTGATCCTTGACCCCCATTTTCACTCATGCAAAATCAACATACCTTTCAAGAGGACAAGGCAGTTGATCTTTGCCATTCTAAGCCTTCCCACTCATCTCAAGCCTAAATTATCACTTGAGCCATGAGTGAGGATACCTTATCTAGATTAATGTGAAATTCTACCCAAACAACCTAGTTAATTATTAGGTTATCATTGATTAAAGAAACTCTCAATGAGTTACCCGTACGCCACTTTGTGCATTGACCCCCATTGAAATCCACTCCCCATACTAGCAACAAGAGACTCATAGTCACCAACTAGGTAAGCCAACTTGCACCAACTAGCAAGGCCATATAAAGTTACATGAACTATCACATAAAACGAGGCATGCACCACCTCACACAAGATCTTCATAATAAAACAATTTCCACAGTGCAAGGCTCAAACCCACATAAACACATTCCAAACTTAAAGATCAACCATTATCAAAATGACAAAATCATGAAAACACCCACTTTCAAGTGAAATAACATAAAAATCATGTAAACACTCCAGGCTTGATATGGACTACCCAATGCAGATCTTCCTAGGTTTCGTGCCCCCATCTCGGGTTATCCAGGTAGCCTCATCGAATCCCCGATTCCCATACCAACTCTTGCAAGTAAAAACCATACTCCCCTCTAACCTCTGGAAGACCAAATCTATAACAAAATAGTCCCCCCATCAAAATGGCAACAATAACAAGATCTCCAAGAACTATTTTCAATCCAAAATTAATGAATCATCAAGTGTAGAATAATGGGTGGAAACATCTCAAAGAGATCTCAAAACTCAATCAAAACTGACATAATCAATTTAATGCCAAATTCAGTAATCACAAGTGAAAATCAACCAATAGGGCATCTAAGGGAGACCTCAATTTTCTCCTTAGATGATACCCAACCACTAATTACCTAAAAACTTATAAATTTGGCTAATAAACAACAATAACAATTGCAATAATCAAAATCAACTTAAATACCAAAGTCAATAAGATACTCATTAAGACATGCTTTCCCCATTTAGATTTATTTAACTAAATAACATAATCAATAACTTTCCCCAACTTAAACATAATCCTATTTGTTTTATTAACTTATTGAACAATCACCTAAATATTAATATCATACAAATTTCATTTATTTATTCTTTCTTAAAATACAACAATTCAATTCATTTAATTAACTAATTCTCTTTAAGAGTAATTACTTAAACATTAATATTACATAAATAAAGATATTCATTCATTTCAAACTACTCCTGTAGTTACTACATAATACCAATGAAAGAATCTAATTCAATCATTTAAATAAACCTTTTTATTATAATTAAATCAAATATTGCCTTATTAATTTCCACTTCAATTATCTACATATTCATATAATTGCAAGAAAAAAGTATTCCAAATAACTAAATCTCATAATAACTTTCCAATATACCTATCCACACAACCAATAATCATAAAACATAAACGATTCTTTTAATCCCAAACAGATACATTCTTATGCCAAAACCATTTAAATACATATAGAAGTATACATAGTACAACTTAATAAGTATTAAGATATAAACAATATACGACAACTTAAATATGATAAACACTTATTTCCTTATGTAAATATATGTCTACATATATATAAACATACCAATATACAAATAAATATGAGATATCAATTTATTAAAACCAAAATTATTATATAATAATTATGAGATATTGATTCATACAGATTGTACTTCTATCAAATCTAGAAACATCAAAAAGGAATAAAAATGCCACTCCTGGGATATGATCACCAAATAGTGTTTGTACAGTGGAAACTTTGGAGTATTTTATTTATTTGGAGCATGACAATTAAGCATTTAGATTTATTGGACTTCCTCCTAACTCTATGTGTAACAAACATCACCTATTATGCATAACACGAGCCATATACAACATACGAGGCTTAGAAGCCGAATTCAAAAGAAAACTTCAGGAAGGACACACTGATCAAGTTTTGATTTCCAACGAATCACCATTTGGAGAGTCGATTGTCACAATGCTTAAAAGTCAAATTCCATTAATAGCCCATCTCCATCGAACTAAGGCACAATACTAAAATTTGATGCAATGTAGAACTTGGGCATGATTGAAGAAGCTTCCAAACTAGAATTTTAATCCACTATGGGATGCGAGAGCATAGGCTAACAAGATAGCATAGAGAATGCACAAATCAAATAATATTCAATGGAGAAAAAGGTGGTCACGAAGCAACTACCGAAGATGAAAAAGTTGATGCCACAACCAACAAGTTTTATGTATCGAACAAACTAAGAGGAAATCAATAGATGTAGGTGATATTGTTCTAAGAGATGTGAACCATTTCCAAACTACTACCAAAAACTAGGCATTGTTCCTAAACCTTATGGAATTCTTTAAAATTCAAAAATAAAAATTAGAATTAGCTGTTCTAAATTGTGGTGTGGGTGAGAGATGCAAAACAAAAATATTTAATATCTCTCATAATGTTTATAAAACGAGCTTCAAATATAATGCTATGCATCAAATATAAGAAGAGGACGCCATCCATAGCAAGGATTATGACTTTAACACAAGGCAAAGAATGGAAGACATTGACCATAAAATGAAATACAAACGAATCAAGGCATGAGCAGGAAGAACTGCAAGTAGTGCCCGGGAGCATGAGGGGCATGTAGCTGGTAAATAAAAAACAACATGAATATAAGCATCAAACTCATAACATGAGGGTATTCACCAAATACTACACATAAAATATCAAACATAAACCATATATAACATTGAAAACCATCTAGTAACCATTGAAATGAATTTGAAGGATTTAGTACAAGTAGAGACGTAGGGGAAGGATCACTATGATTGGAGACCAATAAAACACCAACTATACACAAGGGTGTTGCTAAGGAAACTAATACGCAAAAATCAAACCACACCTCAAAATAACTTTCAAGCAATTAAAAATGGCTATTAGTCTTAGGGTATCAAACCCTATAACCACGCTAGAAGTCTTTGGACACAAGCAAGTTCCAATTCTTGATCGAGAATACTATTAGTGAAGTATGTAATAACGATACAATTGCAATAATAAGAGATAACTCGGATATGAGAATAAAGCAAGAATTCGATGTCAATTATGATGCATGTGAATTGCAACCTAAATGTAAATGACCATAAACCGAATTCAGTAAAAAGGCTTAAGAACTTTCAAGATAATGTAGATGGTGAGCATAAGGGAGGTGTACCAATTTGGTTTATCGGCTAGGCTACATAACACCTTCAAAAAGTGACAAATGACTGGATCATATTCCAGTTGAGATGAACATTTTGATTTCGAGTTTGAAAACTCATACAACAACAAGAACCTCTTCCAAAATCCCCCAAAACAACAACATATATATATATTTTCTCTCCCTCCATAATGTTGTAGATCCCCATCATTTCATTCGAATCCCAAAAATCAACTCTTCCCCTTTTCTCAAAATTGAGCATTATTAAAAACCAGAAAAGGATTAGTTTTTGAAAACAAAAAGCAACCAAAAACAATAGGTTTCATTTTCCAACCATCCGTTTGAAACTGTGCATGCACTTGCATGCAAAACCTTCCCTCTTTTATTTGATTTTACAGATTATCATTATCTCTTCTATTTTAATATTTTATTTTATATTAATATTTCCCCACAATTTAATTTATTAATTAAAACTCAACATTAAGCAATAATTGTCTTTATATTTAATTATAAAAACACTTTGTAATTTTATAACTTAGTTTAATAAATTAATATTCCAAAACAATATACAAATCAATTTTATCAATATGATTTATCTTATTGTTTATTTAATAATTTATTTAATTCATTTCTAACATACAACCTTATTAAACAAGTTTAATTCAAAGAGCCCTACAAAATTTATCAAACATCGAGAAAGGCCCAATTACGGAGGGGCACTACATCCTCCCCCCCTAAGCTTCGACTTACTCCTGGAAGTCGCAAGGTAAAATAAAACATATGCAATTATAAGCAACATCATCACCAACAACCACATGACATCACTATTTAAGACAACTGATAAGGAATACAAACGAGACATACAAGGTAACAAGGTGGGTACTCACGCTCGTAGAGGATGATGCAAGAAATTCCACTCTATTTATTATCCAACCCTAAATCTTACAACATATCTAACACAAGATCATCATTTCACACCTTTTTAGAAACATGAAACACAATTCATCACTTCATAAGCACAAAATTCCAAGTTTATGCACACTCTTCACATTCACACATAAATTCACATCATTGGGAAATGCACCACTACACAACACAAGGGTGCATAATGCATCCTAATGGGAAGAATATCAGTACATTGCACACTACATTGAGGATCCTATCCTTTCCACCAGTTTTCTACACCATTGGACTGACACCACCTACATAACAAACTTAGATTGCTAAGAAAGGACGATAGAAGGGTGAGAACACAAACTTAAGAGTACAAGCAACTAGGTCACATAATGGGCTCACATTTATCTAGAATACCTAGTGTATGAAACTAGGCTCTAATACCAATCTATAACACCCCACCATGCAAACCCCAAAGGACAACATAAAATCCAACATTTATAGCACAATTTTATTTAAAAAAGTAAAACTTACATGAAGTGTACATTAACAGATAACACTAGTAATGGAACCCTACACACACATCACTTTATCTAATAATTTGGGGTAACATGACTGTATTACTTTGCTAACATCACTAACATAATCGTAATCCCATAGCACATTTATGAATAAATATACAATGTACATACATCCATCATATTACATAAATGATATACGTCCATTAGTGATCATAATATAATGCAACATAATACATTCATTACATTTACAATATGAATTCAAATTGTTCAAGGATTACAATAATACAATAGTGCTTCCCAACATGAATGGGAATAATACATCAATAACATATAGTGATACAACTGAAATAAATGGGTACATAGCACCAAGACTGGTTCCAACTCTGGAAAGCTCAGGAGTCACTGCATATGGTACATCTCCATGCATCTCGATCTTCATTTGGGGACCCAAAAGGGTTTATAGTATGTTCCACCCGACCATGTGGGCCCTAAGGCCCACCCCCTATGCTAGGAGATGAAAATAAGGACCCACAACAAAAACAATCAAGTGAACAAGGCTAACAAGACTCCACAAACACAAGAAACATCCGCTCCAGAGGTACAAGAACAATGGGGGGAAAACAACAAACATACAAGGCTACTAAAGGGAAGAGTGTCATCATATAATCTTGTCATGGGTTACCCAATGCAGATCTTCCTAGGTTACAGGTCCCCTTCCTGGTTAAACCCTGACAACCTCTATCGATCCCCAACCCCCATTCTCACTCATGCGGAATCAACATACCTTTCAAGAGGACATGGCAATTGATCTTTGCCATTCCAGGCCTTCCCACTCATCTCAAGCCTAAATGAGCACTTGATCCATGAGTGAGGCTACCTTATCTAGATTAATGTGAGATGCTACCCAAACCCCCTAGTTAATTATTAGGTCATCATTGATTAAAGAAATTCTCAATGAGTTACCCGTACGCCACTTTGTGCATCAGCCCCCATTGAAAGCCACTCCCCCTACTAGCAACAAGATACTCACAGTCACCAACTAGGTAATCCAACTTGCACCAACTAGCAAGGCCATATAAAGTCACATGAACTATCACATAAAACGAGGCATGCACCACCTCACACAAGATCTTCATAATAAAACAATTTCCACAATGCAAGGCTCAAACTGACATAAACACATTCCAAACATAGAAATCAACCATTATCAAAATAACAAAATGATGAAAACACCCACTTTCAAGTGAAACAACATAAAACTCATGTAAACACTCCAAGCTTGATATGGGTTACCCAATGCGAATCTTCCTAGGTTGCTGGAGCCCATCCCAAGTTACCCAGGTAGCCTCACTGGATCCCTCACCCCCTTACCAAATCTTACAAGTAAAAACCATAGTCCCCTCTAACCTCTGGAAGACCGAATCACTAACACAATAGTTCCCCCATTGAAATGGAAACAATAAAAATATCTCCAAGAACTATTTTCAATCGACAATTAATGAATCATCAAGTGTAGAATAAGAGGTGGCAACATCTCAAAGAGATCTCCAAGACCAATCAAAAATAACATAATCAATTCAATTCCAAATTTAGTAATCAAAATTAAAAATAAACCAATAGGGCATCTAAGGGAGACCTTTCTCCTCAAATGATTCCCAACCACTAATTACCTAACAACTTACAAATTTGGCTAATAAACAACAATAACAATTGCAATAATCAAAGTCAACTTAAATACCAAATTCAATAAGACACTCATTCAGACATGCTTTCCCCATTTAGATTTATTTAACTAAATAATATAATCAATAACTTTCCCCAACTTAAACATAATCCTATTTTTTTTATTAACTTATTGAAAAATCACCTAAATATTAATGTCATACAAATTTCATTTATTTATTCTTTCTTAAAATGCAACAATTCAATTCACTTAATTAACTAATTCTCCTTAAGAGTAATTACTTAAACATTAATATTACATAAAGAAAGATATTCATTCATTTCAAACTACTCATGTAGCTACTACATAATACCAATAAAATAATCTAATTCAGTCATTTAAATAAACCTTTTTATTATAACTAAATCAAATATTGCCTTATTAATTTCCACTTCAATTATCTACATATTCATATAATTGTAAGACAAAAGTATTCCAAATAACTAAATCTCATAATAACTTTCCAATATACCTATCCACACAACCCAATAATCATAAAACATAAATGATTCTTTTAATCCCAAACAGATACATTCTTATGCCAAAACCGTTTAAATACATATAGAAGTATACATAGTACAACTTAATAAGTATTAAGATATAAACAATATACTACAACTTAAATATGATAGACACTTATTTCCTTACGTAAATATATGTCTACATATATAAAAATACCAATATACAAATAAATATTAGATATCGATTTATGCAAACTGAAAGTCTTGTATAATAATTCTGAGATATTGATTCATATAGATCATACTTCTATCAAATATAGACCCATCAAAAAGGAATAAAAACACCACCCCTAGGATATGATCACCAAACAGTGTTTGTACAGTGGAAACTTTGGAGTATTTTATTTATTTGGAGCATGACAATTAAGCATTTAGATATATTGGACTTCCTCCTAACCGTATGTGTAATGAACATAACCTATTATGCATAACACGGGCTAGATACAACATATGAGGCTCAGACACCGAATTCAAAAGAAAAATTTAGGATTGATCAAGTTTTGATTTCCAATGAATCACCATGTGAAGGGTCGATTGTCACAATGCTTAAAAGTCAAATTCCATTGACAACCTATATCCATCGAAATAAGGCACAATACTAAAATTTAATGGAACACAAAATTTGGGCGCGATTGAAGAAGCTTCCAAATTGGAATTTTAATCCACTATGGGACATGAGAGCATAGGCTATGAAGATAACATAGATAATGTGTAGGTCAAATAATATTCAATGAAGAAAAGGTGGCCACGAAGTAACTACAAAAGATGAAAAATTCGACGCGAGAACCAACAAGGTTTATGCATTGAACATACTAAGAGGAAATTGATAGATGTAGGGGATATTGGTATGAGAGATGTGAACCATTTCCAAACTGCTACCAAAAGCTAGGCGCCCTCCCTAAACCTTTTGGCATTCATTAAAATTCAAAAATAAAAATTAGAATTAGCTGTTCTAAATTGTGGTGTGGGTGAGAGATGCAAAATAGAAATATCAAATATCTCTCATAATGTGTCTAAAATGAGCTTCAAATATAATGATATGCATCAGATATAAGAAGAGGACGCCATCTATAGCAAGGATTATGACTTTAACGCAAGGTAGAGAATGGAAGACCTCGAGCATAAAATGAAATACAAATGAATCAAGGCATGAGCAGGAAGAATTGGAAGTAGTGCCCAGGAGCATGAGGGGAATGTGACTGGAAAATAAAAAGCAACATAATTATAAGCATCAAACTCATAACATGAGGGTATTCGCCAAATACTATGCATAGAATATCAAACATAAACCATATATCACATTGAAAACCATCAAGTAACCATTAAAATGAAGTTGAAGGATTTAGTACAAGTAGAGATGTAGGGGAAGGATTGCTATGATTGGAGACCAATGAAATTCCAACTATACACAAGGGCATTGCTAGGCAACTAATACACAGACATCAAACTATGCCTCAAAAGAAATTTCAAGAAATTAAAAATGGCTATTAGTCTTAAGGTATCAAACCCTATAACCATGCTAGAAGTCTTTTGGACATAAGAAAGTTCCAATACTTGATTGAGAATACTTGTTGATGCAGTTTTTTGGCACACTTTCTCAACACAGGTAGTACATAGGTGCACTGCCTCTCTTGAAAGGAGAATTCCAACAAGAAGTTGCTGAAAATCACCCCAAAGTCTCTTGGGAGTCAGGTCATGACTTGCATGGAATTCCTTAGTTGATAATTGATGTGATTTTGTTGGTAATGACAGGGTAGACTTACGAAACTAGATTGAACGAAGTGGATCTTAAGAATTGAAGTTCCTTGGGATGGAAGTTGATATGCACTTTGCTGTAGGTTCAAACAATAATCTGGAACTCCAATGTTTTTCTTAAGTTTTGGCTTTACAATGTGCAATGAACCTTAGCATAGGTTATTTCTAAAAAAAAGGAAAAAAGGGCAGGGAAGAGGAGAGTTTCCTAGATCTATAACTGACCACGAATAGTGATCATGGAGGTTTCTACTACAGACAACTTCCTTAAAACAAAATTTCACTTAACCAAAAATTTCACAGTATCATGAAATTTGTGCTATCTTCTAAGGAATGAAAATATTTTACCATTCATTCACCATGTAGATGCATGAACAAAGATAAAAGTTTGAGGTAGCTTTAAATTTAAGTCTAGAATAACTTTACATAGCCATCTACCAGCAACAAACAACAAAAAGTATGGACTAAGAAGGAATCTACACAACAAAAATCTTCACAACCATAGAACAACATTACCAAATCTATCAAAGCAAGCTATAACTAACTAAACAACAATGTAAGTCTAACTAGATCAACTAACTATTGGATATGAATCATGAAACATGCAAAAAAACTTAGAAATCCACCAAAATCAATGTATTTCTATTAAAATTTCAGCAGCATGTCATTACAACAACTCAACTCTCTTGAAAATGAGAGGAGACCCCCTATTTATAGTGTCCAAAAAGTAGAATGAATGGCCAAGATTAATTTGCATTGTGTGGCCAAGATTCACTACAGACTAGGGTTTTACCTACCCCACAATATATTAAATTTTAAAATACATTTTGTCCTCATCCCTATTTTGTCTTCTAGTGGCATCACTGTAACACTTTGTCTTTTTGTTGATTGCCCTTTTATTGCAGCTATTCCATGAGGAACTCTTCACCAATAATAGGGTTTCCTTCCTGCTTCTTCAAAGCAACATACTCCATGAACTTTAGAATTAGCGGTTGAAGCTTATCAACTTCCAAAATTTTAGATCGCAACACTTGATAACTCCATTCTTTGGATTGGTCAGTGAGATTTTCCAATCTTCATCATATTTAGCAGTGTGGTCTCTAAATAGTTCTAACTGGGTGAAGGCTCAGGTTGCAAAACTCATGAAATCGGTGGTGATCTCATTC
Source organism: Sequoia sempervirens (assembly GCA_007258455.2). Taxonomy (NCBI): domain Eukaryota; kingdom Viridiplantae; phylum Streptophyta; class Pinopsida; order Cupressales; family Cupressaceae; genus Sequoia; species Sequoia sempervirens. The sequence continues at coordinate 404,232,285 of VDFB02047230.1, read as the reverse complement.
GACATCTCATCCTCAATCTTCTTCTGGAAGTGGGGCTTTATATTTTCTAGATCAATCTGCATGATAGGCATATCATACCCCATCATTAGCTTGAAGTATCGAGTGTAATCCACTCTAACTTCCTTAGCCCACTCAATGTTTGGATCCACTTTATCGAGCACCTGCTCCATCCTTTCCTTTTGGTTCATGAAATATCACTTCCATGCATCCACTAGCCAATGATCATCCCTCTTGAATGTAAGCTCTTTTTCCCAAGTCGCGCTTGACAATCTAAGAATAGCCTCAATCTTTGGGTAAGTGGACTCATATATCCTTAGGAAGTTAGTACAAAGTTTTTCGTGTACCCTCAAGAGACATCTATAGATCTAAGAACTTGTTTGCTATCCTAACATCATGACTAATGCCCATATTTCCTACATACAAGACCTGCCAAAACTAGCTCTCCATGGTCTTATCCAAGTTCTTTCTCTTTTTGAGCTTGTCTATTTGTTCTTTTGGCAACAATTGCGGCAGGGCCAAAGATGTAATAGGTATTTCTTTTGTTGATGACCACTGTTGGATGTCGGCTGTCAGATCAGCCACTTGTGCCTTAAGCTCTTCCTTTGAGATTTTATCTTGTTGAATTAGGTGTACTACTATGGTGATGGACTTCTGTAGATGCTCCACTTTTTGCTCTTTGGTGGCTGTTCCTAAATCAATAGTGGAGACATTATAGCTTACCCCCTCTTTTCCCACCATGGGTGTAGCTAATTGCACAGTTCTAGATCCCAAAGCATCCATTGTCACCTTGGATTTGACTTTTGGATTCTTCTCTTTCTTGGTATTGATTTTTGCTTGGGCTAAGATAGCATCCAGTCTTGCTCTTGGATCACTCGAGGTGGGAGCTTTCTTCTCAAGCTGCTTTTCCAACCAGTTAGGCATCCAAGATTTTCCTTTGGGTGACTCACGTCCACCCTCTTCTTCATTCCTTTTGACTTCAACTTTCTTGTACTTGGAGGCTTCCTTCTCCACCCTAGTGTCCTCTCCTTCTTCATTGGAGTCTCTGAGGAACACCATGCATTTGATATGAGACTTGGTGGGCAGGCGTTCTTTTGGAATTTCTTCCTTTTCAACATCTTCTTCTTCCTTTTCTTCATTTTCTTCATCATATTCACCTTACTTCCCACATTCTTCAGGCTGCTCTGCCTCAGGGCTCTTGTTAGTTTGAATCTCTTCCTCAAGTTTTCCTTCTTCTTTATCCTTTTCTTCTTCATGTTCATGTCCCTTGGGCAGCTCAATCTCTGGATTCTCATAGGTTTCAACCTCTTCCTCAGGCTTATCTTTCTCTTTATCTTCCTTCTCATGTAGAGGTGGTGTATCTTCATGTTCTTTCCTCTCTTGTTCTTGCTACCCTCATAAGGGAGGTACCTCTTCATCGTGCCTAGAGCCTTCTTGTTGTTGTTCACCTATCGAAAGTTCCATACTTTCTTCCATCTTGTCATTTTCTTTCCCTTCTTCCTCGGGAGGTGGTCTTTCAATTTCCTCCCCAACGCCCTTTAATTGCCGGGACAGCTCTTCCTCAAGGTCGACATCAAAAGTTTCTACAATATATTTTGCGTTGGAATCTTCTTCTTCTTCTCTTTCAGAGGATTTTTCTTCCTCCCCTTCATGGACCACCTCATCAATTTACAAATGTTGGTACTCTGGTTGCTCGTGATATTCGTCCGCTTCCTCTTCCAATGGTTTTGTTGCTTCATTCTCTCATCTTTCCCATTCTGCTGATATTTCCATCATGGCCTTCATCTCTAGGGGCTTAGTTGGAGGCTTTGAAATTGGAACATTGGTGAAAACCTATGCCAGGGCAACCTGGATGGCTGGGTTTAGTAATATTTCAAAAATTTATGAGGGAGCATTTTGTATGTGCTAGGAAAAATCCTCTGGGAGTGAGAGTGTTGGCATTGGAATTGTTGCTGATGCTAATGAAAGTGATGTGGTTAGGGACATGGAGGTGAAGGAGAGTTGAGAGGTGGTGGTGAAAGAAGAATCAACCACCATGATTGGACCAGTTAGTGAAGAAGAGGCAAGGTGGACCAAGATGTCCACTGCAGGTGGTGAGGTAGCCACCATAGCTTGAGACATTGGTGGAGGTGCAACGGTGATAGAGGCAACTAGTGGAGACTTGGGATGATCCGTTTCCATTTCTTCTCCTTCATAGAGCGGGTCCTCCTAAATAATAGGTATTGCATGGGTATTTCTTGACCTTTTGTGTTTCTTGGAAGGTTCATCTTCTGAGGCCTTCCTGACATACACCTTTGGGTTAGGTTGTTACTCCTCAGTCTCTTTTCTTTTCCTGGAGTGAGTGAGTGGAGCAGACTTGGATGTTTCTCTTGTTGAGGTTGTAGCAACTCCATCATCTATTGCACTAGGCTCACTTTCGAGCCCTTGATATGTCAGGACGACCCCTTGTTCCTTTAATTGGGCAACCTTCCTATTGACCCATTCTCTTGTACGAGCCTCAATTGGCTTAGTTATTATATCGAGGTCATTGACCTCTTGCTCATCCCAGCCTATTAATGGTAGCAGAAAGTCAACAATTGTAGCATATCGAGGATCCATAATTGTGCTCTCATCTTCTTTAACCTGATTGGGCACAGGGAACAAGTTCATCCTTTTCACAAAGTAGGCAGTCATTCACATGTAATGCCTCATGCACACCTCCTTATCATCTTTGTAGTTTTCCCAAAAATCTTCAACATGGTGTAGATGGGCGTACTCGGGTCCAAGTGCCTTTCTTATATGCCTGTAAGGGTCCATTCATAGACAAGTGGTATGAAGCCAGAAATGGTATTTTGCTAACTCCTTTTATGAATTTCCAACACATTGAGAGGTATGCAACTTATACATCCCTCGACCAAAAGAAAGGGGATAAGGGATCCCTGCCAAATGTCTGTTGCTAAGTAGGGTGTGCACATGTCACAGCTACCAAGAGAGTTCCAACAATATAATCTGGTCATTAGGATACTAGGGTAGCTTGTTCAGCCTTTCTATGAAGCCTTGAGCATGGATGTATGCGAATTTAGGATACTGGATGAATAAAAAGGCATATTTTTTGAGGAAAGCGCAAGCACTGTGGGAGACTTGCCTTTGAAAATTTCCTCCAAGCAACCTGATAATATGACCTATGAAAGCGTCATTCACCCTGTAATAATCCCTCTTGAAGTTTCAGAACTATAGCTAGGTGTACCTATCATAGACGTTTAGCTCTCTACTTGTTCTTCATTTGGGGCTCTAAACAAGCCACTATCTTGCCTCCATTTGGCCAATGAATACAATAGGTCAGATGTCATGTAAAATTTGGAGGTATTTTTAATATTCATGAACTGCTCGTGGAAGTAGTCACTGATGATTTCAACCTAATAGAATGTGGTCTCCGTAGCATCATCCTCCTTTCCATGAAGAATATTTTCAACAAAGTAGACCATCCATTCCTAGAAGTACACAACAGTGAGAAGGCCCATTACCCTGCTTAATAGGGTCACCAGATCATGATAATCTTCATAGAAATAGCTGTGAAAGAGCTCCTAGGGAACCTTAGCAGCGCTGCCCCACTTCTCCTTGAGCCAGTATTGATTTATAAGCTTTTTACATTGCAAGGAATCTTTTTCCCACATGGCCTTGCAATCTGCAATGGTCGATACCTCCATTTCCTTGAAGGTAGGGATGTGAAATGTCTTGGTTATTTCCCTGGGGGACATATCGACTAGAATGTTCCCATCCCTATCCACTATTGTTTGGGTTTTTGGTTGGCATGCTGCCTTGTAAGCCATTACTAGCTTAGGGGTGACAAGATATGGAGGAAAGCCTATAGTCTTAGCAATTCCACTGCTTCTAATTAACCTTGCATTTTTTGTTGTCGGATTGACTCTGACCCTCTTTTTAAATTCATCAATATTGATGTGCCCAATGTTGGTATCTGTAATCTCCTTCTAGTCGATGAACTTTGAATGCAATGACTCCCCTTGGAATTGGTACTTCATTTGATCCTTGTCCTCTTTTCCACTAGGAGCTCTACCTATTTTCTTTCCTTTGTCCTTTTCTGCAGCTGCCCCCAAGGGTCTTGCACTCGATTCCATATATCCTGCAAATGAAGGCATGATGAGCATAATCAAAGGTGAAGAGACAAGTGTTAGAAAAAATCCCTATGGATGGAGTCAGATTAGATAATACATCATTCAAGAAATCAAACATTTACTCCAAAGTTTCATTAGCAACTTGCTGGAAGGATTTTGGATGGTCGGGGTCCCAAGGGCTAGACTTCCCTGACATGATTGTTGTTTTGAAGGGCGAATAGGGTAGGGTAGTCTGCATGTTTTCTCCCATCTTTAGATTAAGATAATTTGAAGTTTCCATGGGAAAGAGGGTCCAATTTGAGCATGTGGGTTAAAGTTCATTTCTAGATTGAAGGTCATTTGGATCATCATTGGGGCATTCAAAGTCACTAGGAGGAAAGCTGTATGAGGTTTTCCGTTTGGATTGGCTATGATGAAATGGAGTTCCGAGGGCTGAGTTTCAGGGTCTAGGATCCATCATGCTAAAGGATGACAACATAACTCTGTCACCCAGGTGTTTAGATCAATAAGGCTAGAAAGTTGCTTGAGGATGGCCGTTTGAAAATGACGTGCACTGAACGGAAGTCCGGTGGGGACAACCTAGCGAACTGGACCTGGAATTGTATTTGGCTTTGAGGTTTTCTTTGTTGAGAGTTTTGTTGGTGATTGGAGTACTAGGCTTTGGAGGCTAGAAGGACATGCTAGCTTTCCCTTTTACAATGGATGAGATGGAACAGAGTCTCGATGACAGAGGTTCGACGGTGGGGACCCGACAGAGGCTAAGACACTTAAGTTTTATCGTTTGTTGTCCATGTGGTGATGGGATGACTAGGACCTGGAGGGTGGAAGGTGGTCATTTGATAGCCATGAGAAATGATGAAGTTGCAATGGAGGTTCACAGATGGAACTCCGTGGATTGAGACCTGGAGGACACCAAGGATGAGGCTGTTTGTTCTTCTAACTTGGGCGGTGAATTGCAGGGTAGGTCCTGAGGCTTGGGTGGATGAGGCTGATATTCCATTTAGAATAACAAAAGCTATATGGAATCCCAGGGATGGAATCTATGGGAGTGGACCTGTCAAACACACTTGGAGGTAGCAAATTCATTTTTTTTAGTCCAAACGTTGAACTGACAAGCGATCTAGGATTGTGGGCCCAAGGAGGAATCTTTCCATTTGGAAGTTGTTTTGTTTTGAAGTTTTATCAACGACTACAGGAAGGGTCGGGCCTGGGGGTGCTATCACTCTATAGAAAGAATGAAACCAGGGTGATGAAGTTCTAGATTCAATTACATGGTGATTCAATGGTTTTCTCATGATTTCATGTCATGGGTTTTCTAGAACTAGCTCTCCTCTATCAAATGTACACATTTTTATCATTTTCTACCCATTATTTTAACACAAATTCATCAAAAAGCATAAAGGAAAGGTGGACGATGAACTTACCACAAGAACCTAGTGAATAAAGCTGTTAAATCCATGAGGAATCTGTTGGAATTGTGTGCCTCAATCCCATAGGCTGAAACCTCTTGTGAGCAATTTCGGTGTGACTGTTGAGATGTCTGGCTGATCTGCTAGTTGACCCTGAACTATCGCCGTGACTTTTGGAATCTCTCAGCGATCGGCATAACTTGAGCCTTCAGTGTAACTTGGAAAATCGGAATGATGTTTCAACGATGGTAGAAAGTCTAGCCAATATTGACGTGACCCTTGGTCCGTCTGGCCGATGTAGCAATCGGTGTGACTTGCCTTTTTCGGAATGAGTCTTAGCGCTAGGAGAAGTCTTGCTGATGGAACTGTCCTGTTGATAGTCATTGTGACTCTGGCCAATGGTGTTTGGTTGGAGAGAATCTTGGCGAGGGATGTTATTAGTGTGACTTGTTGTGTTTGGTGTAACCCTCTGCTGAGTGGGTTGGTATAGCTGATAGGTTATTCTTATTAGATGTCAAGGAGACTTTGGGCGACAAGTGGTTTTGACGAGTGGTGTGACCTTGGAGACTCTTGGTGATGGATGATTGTCTCGCCAATGGTATGGTTTGATTTCAGTATGACTCCTGGTGAAGGATGGACTTAGGGTGAGTTGGAACCTGCGGGGTGACTCTTAGCGACAACCTAAGTCTTGTCGACGGATGTTCATATCGTTATGAATTGAGTGCTCGTTATGACTCATAGCGACTAGCGATTGTATGGGTGATGGGTCTGTTGGGGATATTAGTGAAAGGTCTTGCCGATCTTGCCGATAGATTAAGTCTTGCCGATGGGAGTGTCGATGTCGATGTGATTTTGAACTTGTTTTGATCTCCTACTGATAGCAGTGACTCTTCCCGATAGCGATGGATGTGTAATCAGTCTTGTGGCATCAGGGAGACATAGTTAGTGTCTCATCGACATGCGAATACTGTTTGAACGCTTTTGAACAATTGGAAGACTATCCTATGTGGTGTGTCTTGGACCGATCAAAGAAGGTGGAATATGAACCATTTTGTTGTGAGACTGTTGCAACCATTTATGTGTGGAAGGCTAACAGTGTGTTTGGAAACTTCTATACGAGGAAATAGAAACATCTATGTTTTTGTGAATTGGACATTCTATAAAATAGAGCGATAGAGAGAGGGCCGAGAGGTTGGCTAAAAGGCCGAGGCCATGAGGCCAAAGTAGAAAAACAAGAGGCAAGGTTATGCTGCCAAAATCTCTCATGTCGATCTGTACTGTATACTGTGTGAGGGTATTGTAACAGTGCATAGATTGTATGGTCTAAGAGGTTTATCATGGAAATCTAAAGGGGAGAGATTGCTACCAGGTTGTTTCTAGGATAAACAAGATGTAATCTCTGAAAAGGCTATGAGCCTGAAATTGTATTGCAACCTTTTGTTGCTGAATAATACAATGGCTCAATCTTTGGAGGGTGGAGTTTTTTATCTGAGAGGATTTGCCCCACGTAAATCTTTGTGTTCTAGTTTCTGTCTTATCTTTCATCTGTGTTGGTTTTGTTTCTAGAATCTGTTATTGCTTGTTATTGAATTTACATGTGCTTCTCTCAGAAGGATTAATGTGGGAAATGAACTGTGTCTGTTTCCAATTTAGGACATAGTTGTACGTGTATTTGAGGCAATCTAATCAAAATTAAAGTTACCAAAGGCACTACTGTTCTTTGAGGTTTCTCTGAGATGCCCTAAATTTCCCTTACATAATCAACAAATGAAGGTAGCAGGTGAGAAGGTAGTGGGCGATGAAGGCTCTGAATATCTCTGAACTTCTTTGGCCAACTTGACATGTGAAAATGATAGGTTGGACCAAATATTTATACCCCTAAGTGAATTTAATGCACCCCCATAAATGCTTGTACGATAGGCAAGAAGTTGGTGAATTCAAATTTTGAGAGAACGATGAAGGATTTGGAACTCAGGGTGGGGAAAGGCACAAGGTTATGACCGTTTTACAAGTGAAGCAAAAAAGCACCAACAAAGGGGGTCCCAGGGTCCAATGGGTGGACTCCCAGTGAAGGATGGCCATTCAGAAAGGGAGAACACATAATGGAGCTCCAGTTAGAGAAATCTGGAGAATCGGGCCCAACATGATTGAAAGACGGTCGGTTGAAGCATGTCATGAGGACAACAATCAAGGAGCTAGGTCCTGGGGCACAAAAAGGTGAAACCTTTTGGAAGTTTTGGAAGAGAAATGCAACCTAGAAATTTGGTGAGGGAAATCCGCCATGACAGACCCGGAAGGCCCCAAGGCTGCTGGCAGAAGCAAACTGTGAAAGGAACTCCGTGAGGACCTAGGACTTAGAAAATTTGGAGGGGATGAAACATGGTCAACTTGAGGTGAGACTTTGGGGGAATGTTGAACATCTAGGACACCAAAACAAAGGGGGCACACAAAATGAGGCGGCGGCAAAATGACCTGACAAGGCGAAAGAAAGAGAGGGTCCCTATTCTGAATGGGGTGTGTGTGCTGAGGGCACAACATGACTTTGGTGGATTTCTCAGTTTCTCTACATGTTTGTTGATTCATCTCCAATAGTTAGTTGATCTAGTTAGACTTACATTGCTGTTTAGTTACTTATAGCTTGCTTTGATAGATTTGGTAATGCTGTTCTATGGTTGTGAAGATTTTTGCTGTGTAGATGCCTTCCTAGTCCATAATTTTTGTTGTTTGTTGCTGGTAGATGGTTGTGTAAAGTTAGTCTAGGCTTAAATTTAAAGCTTCCTCATACTTTTATCTTTGTTCATGCATGCACATGGTGAATGAATGGTAAAATATTTGCAGTCCTTAGAAGATAGCACAAATTTCATGATATTGTGAAATTTTTGGTTAAGTGAAATTTTTCTTTAAGGAAGCTGTCTGTAGTAGAAACCTCCATGATCATTGTTCATGGTTAGTTGCAGATCCAGGAACCTCTCCTCTTCCCTGCCCTTTTTTTTGTTTTTAGAAATATCCTATGATAAGGTTCATTACACATTGTAAATCCAAACCTTAAGGAAATATTGGAGTTTCAGACTGCTATTCGAACCTACAACAAAGTACACATCAACTTCATATCTCAAGAATTCCATTTCAAGATCCACTTCATTTCATCCAACTTTGTAAGTCTTCCCTGTGATTACTAGAAAAATCACATCAATTATCAATTGAGGAATTCCATGCAAGTCATGACCTGACACCGAGACTTCCAACCTCTCTTGAAAGGAAACTTCCAACAACAAGTTGCTGAAAATCACCCCAAGGTCTCTTGGGTGCCAGGTCATGACTTGCATGGAATTCCTCAGTTGATAATTGATGTGATTTGGCTGGTAATCATAGGGAAGACTTACAAAGCTGGATGAAATGAAGTGGATCTTGAAATGGAATTCCTGAGATAGGAAGTTGCTATGCACTTTGCTATAGGTTCAAACAACATTCTGAAACTCCAATATTTCCTTAAGGTTTGGCTTTACAATGTGCAATGAACCTTAGCATAGGTTATTTATATAAAAAAAGAAAAAAAGGGTAGGGTAGAGGAGAGGTTCCTGGATATGCAACTGACCATGAACAGTGATCATGGAGGTTTCTATTGTGGACTACTTCCTTAAAACAAAATTTCACTTAACCAAAAATTTCACAGTATCATGAAATCTCTGCTTTCTTCTAAGGATTGTAAATATTTTACCATTCATTCACCATGTACATGCATGAAAAAAAAAAAGTTTGAGGAAACTTTAAATTTAAGCCCAGAATAAATTTACATAGCCATCTACCAACAACAAACAACAAAAAGTATGGACTAGGAGGGCATCTACACAACATAAATCTTCACAACCATAGAACAACATTACCAAATGAAATGCCAACTATACACAAGGGTGTTGCTAGGAAACTAATATGCAGACATCAAATCGTGCCTCAAAATAACTTTCAAGAAATTACAAATGGCTATTAGTCTTAAGGTATCAAACCCTATAACCACGCTAGAAGTCTTTTGGACACAAGCAAGTTCCAATACTTGATTGAGAATACTATTAGTGAAGTAAGTATGTAATAACGATACACTTGTAGTAATAAGAGATAACTTGGATATCAGAATCAAGCAAGAAATCGATATCAATTATGGTGCATGTGAATTGCAGCCTAAATATAAATGACTATAAATTGAATTCAATAGAAAGGCTTAAGAAATTTCAAGCTAATGCGAATGGTGAGCATAAGGGGGTGTACTGATTTGGTTTATCAGCTAGGCTATAGAAAACCTTCAATAAGTGACAAATGACTAGATCTTACACTGGTTGATATGAACATTTCGATGCTGAGTTTGAAAACTCATATAGGAACAAGAACTGCTTCCAAAATCCCCCAAAACAGCAACATACATCTTTTTTTTTTCTCCCTCCATAATGTTGTAGATCCCCATCATTTCATTCAAATCCCAAAAATCAACTCTTCACCTATTCCAAAAATTGAGCATTATTAAAAACTAGAAAAGGATTAGTTTTCAAAAACAAAAAGCAACAAAAACCAATAGGTTTCCTTTTCCAACCATCAGTTCGAAATTGTGCATGCACTTGCATGCAAAACCTTCCCTCTTTTATTTGATTTTATCGATTATCATTATCTCTTCTATTTTAATATTTTATTTTATATTAATATTTTCCCACAATTTAATTTATTAATTAAAACTTAACATTAAGCAATAATTGTCTTTATATTTAATTATAAAAACACTTTGTAATTTAATAACTTAGTTTAATAAATTGATTTTCTAAAACAACATACAAATCAATTTTATCAATATGATTTATATTATAGTCTATTTAATAATTTATTTAATTCATCGCTAACATACAACCTTATCAAACAAGTTTAATTCAAACGACCCAACAAAATTTATCAAACACCGAGAAAGGGCCAATCAAGGAGGGGCACTACACAATCGCTGAGCTACAGGCTCTAGTAAGTGGTCTATAGTTTTGTAAAGAAATGAATTTGGTTTTGGTGGAAATTGAGGAGGATTTGATAGTGGTAATCTAGGCATTTAAAGCTAGGAAACTAGCAAATTTGAAATTGCAACCTTTGTTTGATGAGGCTTGCAAACTGGCAGACTCTCTTGGTGGTTTCCTTATTAAGTATATCTATAGGGAAGCAAACATAATGACTAAAAATTAGCCAATGATGGGGCTGATGGGATTAAGGCCACCGTCAAGATTGGTATGCAAGATAAATAGTGTTAGTATGCCTTTGTTCTATCTCCATGGAAACCTGGTCAAGGAGCCAATTATTATGTGCTACTGGTGGCATTATTCCTAGGGCATCACTTAGGTTGGTGCGGTATACTTTGATTGATGGAATTCATTGTGCCATATCCTTGGGACAATGCACTAGTTCATTTGACAGCGGCTTGGTTAATCTGTCTTGAATGAAAGTGGTGACACGTGGGGTGATCAATAAATCATCTGGGTACTTTGTAAATGGATGGATTAAGCATTTATCACTGACATGCTTTTTGGGGCTATTTGAGGTTTGGTTTGGATCTCATCAACTCATAGTTATGCTCGACTGTGATGATTGTTCTCTCAAGATGATGGAAACTCCTAGCTATATCATTTGCTCTTGAAAGCAGTGGGCTTCCTTGGGCCACATTTCACACAACATAATTCGCTTAGTTTTCATGGTGGAGGAATAGCTCACCATTGAAGCCATCAAGCTAGTGTTGAGGCATGAATTTTTGGTGTTAGAGGAGCATTATAGGGTGAAAATTGACATCACTTCAAGGTTTTTAGTAGCTCTACTTGACTTGGGTACCCCTTAAAGGTCATGCTGTTGATAGCTCAAAAGCTTATTTGGTTGGTAATGATTGGTGGGGTTGAGGGCATAATAATTATATGTAGACTTGGCATTTGAGTGTCGTGACTACACGATCTTCCTTTGCTTGATGTTCCAAGCACAAATGTTCACTCCTACCCTTTTCTTTTGGATGTGAAGGGGCAAGTGATCTTTGAGCATTATTCTCGAGTGCTTCAAGGATGCTCTTTCTTGAAATACTTGCTTTATTTGGAACTAGCTTTGGGGGTGGACTGGCATGGTGAACTAAGGGAATACTTGGCCAACATTGGTTTGGTGTAGGAGTGATCTTCATGCTTGGATTTTTTTTTTTGGCTCTTGATTATGGTCTTGGCATTTGCTTGGAATTTTTTTTAGCTTTGGTTCTAGTCTTTGGGTAACATTGTTAGTATTTTCCACTGCTATATGCATAATGTTGTAATTAATTTTTAAATGGGTTGTAGTGTGTCTCTATAATTATAGTTCTAAATGTATGTTTTGTGGGTTGGTCTACGTTCCTTTTTGGTTGGGCCTTCATGGGTTTGTGTTTGGTGGGTTTTGTAATGGTTGTTGGGGCCGAGTTTTGGTTCTCAATGGGTGGCATGGTGTTGAAGCCTAGCTGGCTCTTTCAATGTAACAATATTGTGAAAAACAATAAAAATTCTAATGTTTAGATAGAAAAAAAATTCTATCATTCCAATTAAAAACACCATATTTTATATTGAAAGTCACTTTTTAAATTAATTTATTATTAAATTTTCATTATCACTATGCAAAATCTACCAATGTACTAGTATGGTAGGTTAGATCTACCTTGGTCTAATAATTCACCAGAGAAGCATGATGTTATTCAAGATAGAAAAAAATGATAGTTTTCAAAGATTTTGTTTGTTTTTTTGCATTATAAAACTTTCTTCACAACATGAATATATTGATCTTCTCACATGTTATGATTGTTTTCATATGTTTCAAAACAAATATACAAATCCTATAAAAATATAATATTTATTAAGCAACAAAAATTGAGAGATCAAGTAAAGTTAATTTGGCTCCCATAAAGAGGGTATTTATTAATAATGTTTCTTTCAAAGAAAAAAATCTCCACATATATTATGGAAAAAAATTTCCTAATTAAGTTGTAGGAAAATCTCATCCCTTAAAGTCATTGGTTAAAGATTCATTGAGCGGATCTATAGAATTGCTTCACATTACCTAGTGGTGCCAATATTTTAGATGTTACCAATCCACATTTATAAATTAGTTTAATTCTTTTGGAATGCATAACAAAACCATACTCATTAAATATTTTTCACAATTTCCTACAATTAAGCAATACCATTTTGTAGAACTTCATAATTTAAACATTATAAATTGATGCTAAAACCATTAATAATTTTAATAATATTACACATAAATTATATTGAAATGTTGATGTATATAAAATTTAATGCCATGTTTACACCAAAAAACACATTTCTATTGAACATAAGGTTCTCCTTGAAAATCAATTAATGAACTTGATGAATGATCGATTTTACTAAATAATAGATGAATCTTTAGTAAGCCACAAATACCATACTCATGTAATCCATATTAGTTTACTTGTAAATTCTCCTTTTCAATAATTCTAGATATATGAGAAAAATCATATAAATTCTCTAAAAAAGTTATTATAGACTACATTCGAAGGCCCAAAAGTGTTAGTTGATTGTGATCTCTCTAGCCAAGATTTTTTTTGTGTTGGTAACTTAAGGTAACAATTTCAACTTGAACATATAGAGAACACAGAAAACTTGGTTCATCTTAACAAATAATGAATTTAGGACTACAATAGAAATAACTTAGAAGTGGCGCTCCCTTTGGGAACATAGACAAACCACTTTACATAAGCATCAAATGCCTACCATGGTCTGAACTAGCTCAGTCTAAAGGATTCGAGAAGGTTTGGCTCAAGGGTGACTCGTTAAATGTTATTAATTTCCTTAAAAAGATTACCCATCCTTGTTGGTCTATTGAACCTATTATTTTTGAGCTTTGGCAATATTGAATACCTTTGAGCAATGTTTCATCTCTCACATTTATCGTGAGTGTAATGCGCTAGTGGACAAGTTTGCAAATTTTGGGGTTCTTGAGTCTAAAGTGTGGGCTAGGATTGACCCCCCCACCATTGGTATTCAATCTGTTGTCAATCATGATATGCAAGCCATTTAGGGAGGGGGTTCCCTTCATGATTATTTTAAGTCACATGTTGATTCTCATGCAAAATTTCAAGATGAAGTGCATTTTCTTTGAGGAGAGCTCATTTCAATTTAATGATGTTGTTGATATCCAAAAAGATTTTCATTTAAGGATAATGATGATTCCTAGTCTTTTCGGTACTTCCAAATAGATTGTGGGTGTTTGTAGAGCCTATTCCTTCTCGATGCTTCTCTTTTGTATCATTTTTAAATACCTAAAGTTGTTGTGGATCTGCTCTACATTCGTCATTGGTGGAAAAAGGAATCAAAGTGAGCCTATTTCCTATAACAATACCAAAAGCAACAAGAAGATATGGGTATTTTGGAGGAGGGTGGTATCACTCCTTATATTGAAATAATTCATGGCTTTGATTCGGTGATTTCACAAGCCTTCATCAACAATTGGAAAAACTAATTTCTTAGGGTGTTTGTCCTAGTGGAAGCACTACTAGTATGACTATTGAGGGTAGGAAGGTATATAGGGATAAAAGGAGTCTAATGCTACCATGGAATCCTTCTTCAAGAGGAATGGAAGGGAGCAGCCACAAAAGGAAAAATGTGGCAGCTTTGCTCATAGCTCTATAATGTGAGGAAGCTAAGGTAGTGGAACAACTTCCTACACTAATTTTGAGAGGAGAATAATGCAAAAATTTATAGATATTTAATAGTTACAAAAACTTAAAAGAATAAACATAAATATCATGCATACCATGACATAGTAATTTATGTGGGGGAAACCCTTTTGGGAGAAAAAACCCCACAGTCTAAAATCTTCCCATTATATTAGTCAAAAATCACAAAGATTACAATATACTTGTAGAGAAAGCTTCTCACAGGAGTATCACCACCAGAGATCAAGAGACAACACGACCACCATTAGACTCTCATAAAACATCACACTACCACAACCATAATACAACACCCTCATAAAATAGGGTTACATTCTAGGGAAAGATAGGGAAACAAAATATCTTCCATTAGATCTAAAGCCTAATAACGAATGGTCCAGATTTACAATATATTATTATTTAATGTATGTTGACCATTTAGGAGGTTTTGTTATCATGCTCAAATTTTTCTTTGTGCTACCAATGTATACACCTATCAGTGTAACTAGGAAATATATATAAATATATATACATCCTATCGACAATAAACCTTATATAATTGCAAGGTTGAGATACTTTTTCCCAAAAAAACTCCCACTTGTTGAACACCTTGCAAGAGCAACGGGAGGGTGTAAACACCATATCTTTAATTGCTAGGGGCCAAAAGGCCCATAGTCTCTGAACACCATCTAAACTTCTCTTATGCTCACAAGCTTAGTTAAAGAATCAACAACACTCATTAAAGTCTCTACCTTAACCAACTTCACCTTGTCATCTTCGACCATGTCTCTAACAAAATGATACTATACATCAATGTGATTAGTCTTGGCATGAAATTTTGGGTTCTTAACTAGACATATCACACTCTGACTGTTGCAATAAATTGTCACTACACCTTATTTTATTCCAATATCTGAACACAATCTCTTAATCCAAATAGATTCTTTACAAGCATGAGTAGCTACCATAGACTCTACTTCAGTAGTGGAAAAAGCAACCACAACCTATCGCTTACTCATCCAACTAATCACACCATCAAATAACATAAACACATAAGCACTAGTGGATCATCTACAATCAACATCACCTACCTAGTTTGAATCCACATAACCATGAATATTAAGGGAAATCTCATCTTCAGTCATATTATTGTGATAACACAAGGAATAATTTGAGGCACCACACAAATATTTGAAGACTCTTTTAATTGCATCCTAATGAACTCTACCAAGATTAGACATATATATAGAAAGAATTTCTTGGGAAATGTCTAGTCTTGTACAAACCATGACATACATTAAAATTCCAATTGCACTTTGGTAAGGAACTTTTCTCATGTCTTCCATCTTTGATGGAGATGTTGGAAAATTAGAAATGGATAACTTTGTTCCAACTGAAAAGGGAACACACAATGGTCTACAGTCTTGCATGTTAAATATCTGTAAAATTAAATTGACATACTTGCTTTGGCCAAGCCATAGCTTTCTATTTACTCTATCTCTTTTAATTTCCATCCCAAGAATGTGTCTAGCTGCATCAAGATCTTTCATTTCAAATTTAGCAGCAAGTTGATATTTCAACTCTAAAATCATACCTTTTCCTTTGCCAATAAATAAAATATCATCAACATATAATGCAATGAATAGGAAATGATCACAATTAGTTTTATAATAAACATAATGATTTGATTTAGAATGCTTAAATCCCAAACTCAACACATATGTATCAAATTTCTGGTACCACATCCTAGGACTTTGCTTTAAGCTATACAAATATTTCTTCAATTTGCAAACCAACTTACTTTTACCTTTCACTACGTAGTACTTTGGATGTGTCATATAAATATCCTCATCCAAATCAACATGAAGGAAAATAGTTTTCACATCCATTTGCTCAACCTCTAAATCATTAGTAGCAAAAATAAAAAGAAAAAATCTAATGGATGTCATTTTTGCAACAAGAGAAAATATCTCACCATAATCAACACCCTCAACTTGAGAGTAACCCTTCACAGCCAACCTTGCTTTGTACTTCTCAATACCTCCATTTGAATTAATCTTTTTCTTAAACACCCATTTGCAACCAATAGGTTTTCTTCCTTCAAGCAATTGTACAAGATCCCATATATCATTATTTTTCAAAGATGCCATTTCTTCATCCATAGCAATCTTCCAAGATTATGCATCATTCATACCTAGTGACTTTTCTACATATCTAGGTTCATCCATATTAGTATTGAAAGAAAAAATACATCTCCAATCATGAGTTGAATACCTTTTAGGCGGTTGTCTATGTCTTGTAGACCTATGAACAAGTTCAGTTAGAGGTTCTTCCTCCTCTTCTGAAGATTCATAGATAGATGAGCTCTCCTTAACTTCTTGTCTATCCATGGGTCTTGATTCAAATTTCTTAGGTGTAGAAGGAAATTGAATCACATCTTCCTGTTTACTTTGTTTTGGATGCAATGTAATAGGTGTAGTTTCTCTAAAAATAACACTTCTACTATATATTACCTTTTGTGCAATAGGATCCCAAAGCTTGTATCCTTTCACACCATAACTATATCCGATGAAGATACATTTTGCATCCTTGTTCTCCAACTTCATTCACTTGTCTTTTGGAACATGTGCATATGCCTTGCAACCAAAAACTTTAAGATGTCTTAATGAAGGCTTGTGACCTGACATGCCTCTATAGGTGTCTTATCAACAAGAGATGATGTAGGAGACCTGTTAATTAGGTAACAGGTAGTGGCAACAACTTCAACCCAAAACCTTTTTTCTAGACCAACACCACTCAACATACTCCTAGCCTTCTCCATCAATGTCCTATTCATTCTTTCTGTAAATCCATTCTATTGTGGAGAATACAGAGTTGTCTTCTTTCTATGAATACCACAATCTTTACAAAATCTATCAAAATCATTAGAGAAAAATTCATCGCCATTAACAGTCCTCAAACATTTTATTTTCTTTCCAGTCTACAACTCAACCATTGCTTTAAATTATTTAAATCAACTAAAAAATTCAAATTTACTCTTTAGAAAATATACCTATGTCCTACTATAATCATCAATAAATAAAGAATAATATGTGTATTTACCAATCGAAGGAACATCTATAAGACCAAAGACACCAAAATGAATAAGATCCATTACACCACAAGGTTTATGAGAAATTGAGTAAAACTAAACATGGTTTTGTTTTCCATAAGCGCAATGCTCACAAAATGTAATTCAATATTACAATTAGACAAAACTTCAAAAAGGTTTTTATTTTCAAGGTCCTTAGACCGTTTTCACTAATGTGGCCAGGTCTTTCATGCCATAGTTTTCTCTACAAGTAACTTTGATTTAGAAGAGAGAGCACCCTTGGGTACCCAAAAGCCATGACCATCTACTAAAGGTGAAACCCTCACTTCTTCCATAGACTTTATTTTCACAAAAGTACTATTGCACTCAACAATGCAAGCATCACACTTATACAATGTGCCATATTTGACACCTCTAGAAATCATCATAGCACCTCTGACCATCTTGCATCCTACATCAAAAAATACTACTTGCATGCCTGTATCTATTAGTTTTCTCATAGAGAACAAATTTCATGCTAAACCAGGGATATGCAACACTATTAATCATTTTTGTTCTACCATCAGGAAATCTATTTTTGACTATACCATGACCAACAATGTCTAAATGAGAATCATTACCCAAGTACATCTTACCTCCATCAAATTATTCATATTTAGAAAACCAATCTCTATTAAAGGTCATATGGAAAGATGCACCTGAGTCAATTAACCACGCATCATTACTTGCACAAGTTGCTAAAGATGTAATGAATGTGACACCATCTTCCTTCTCAGACTCAGAATCATAATCAAATTTCGTCTTTTTCTTCTTTGTAGTCCTTATGAATATGTATAGGCTTATTGCAGTTCCAACAAATAACTTTGGACTTTCCAGGAGACTTAGATCTCTCCTTGGACTTGGATTTGTCACACTGCTCATTCTTCTTGCATTTTTCCTTAGGTATTCCATGAATATTTAGGGATTCCTTGGCACTTATGGATAGATTCCTCCTCATCTCTTCAAAAATCAATGAACCCACCACATATTTAGTCTTCAATATAACAAAAATACTCCCAATAACCATAACAAGAGAATCCCATGAATCGGGAAAATAACAAAGCAAGATTTGACATTTTTCTTCCTCATCCATTTTGAAACCAACTAATGCCAATTGAGCCATCAACATATTGAATGCTTCCAAGAGGTCTATGATACATCCACCCTCTTCCATTCTCAAGGAATACAATTTCTTCCTCAATAAAATATTGTTCACTAAATATTTGGCTTGATACATCTCACCGAGTTTCTTCCATAGTTTTTGTGTAGAGGTATCCTCATGGACATTGATTAAAACATAGTCTATCAAGCAAAGTATTATTAGACCCTTGGATTTATAGTCTATAACATCATATTTGGTGACCTGAGTAAGATTTGTAGGCCTTGAAACATTCTCATGAACAACATCCCACAGATCTTGATCTATCAATAGATCCTCCATGTCCAACTTCTACATTTCAAAATTATTTCTAGAAAATTTGTCCACCTCTATTCTCCCCGATGAACTTGCCATCTAAAAATTCTTGCAACAAGATCACAAAGTGTCTTCTGCATAAGCTCCCACTCAAATTTGGATTAGTTCAATAATCCCAACAACTCACAACTAAAGCCAAAGGTGATCAAGCTCTGATACCACTAGTAAGGAAGCTAAGGTAGTAGAAAAAATTCCTACACTAATCTTGAGAGGAGAATAATGTAAAAATTTACAGATCTTTAACAGTTACAAAAAATTAAAAGAATAAACATAAATATCATGCATACCATGATATAGTGATTTATGTGGGGAAAACCCTTTCGGGAGAAAAACTCCACACTCCAAAATTCACCCAATATATTATTTAGAAATCACAAAGATTACAATATACTTGCAGAGTAAGCTTCTCACAGGAGTATCACCACCAGAGATCAAGAGACAACACGATCGCTATCAGTCTCTTAGAAAACATGACACTACTACAACCATAATACAACACCCTGATAAAATAGGGTTACATTCTAGGGCAAGACATGCCGAAAAAATATCTACCATTAGATCTAAAGCCTAATAATGAATGGTCCATATTTACAATATATCATAATTTTTATGTCGATCATTTAGGAGTTTTTGTTAACATGCTCACATTTCACTCTGTGCTACCAATGTATATACCTATTATTGTAACTAGGAAATATATATATATATAAATATATACATCCTATTGATAATAAGCCTTATATATTTGCAAGGTTGAGACACATTTTCCCAACACATAAAGCCCATTTGGAGTGATTTGGGGGTTGAAATTATGAGGTACATTACTCTGCACAGTCGCTTTTTTGTTCTTGTTTATTATCATTTTGTGTTGTTAAACCATCTTAGACATAAGAAGAGGGTGTCTTTCCCCTATTATCTGTTGGCCTCCTTAGAGAATGGTATTAAAGACTTCAAGAGGAATCCCAAGAACCCCATTCTCCATGAGGGTTTAATTTTACTCATAATGGATTATGCCAAGTCCTCCATTTCAGATGAACCCAAGAAAATTGCTAAAAGCTATCCTAAACAGTCAAAGTCTAGGTATGATACTGGGTCTAATACAAGTTTTTCCTCTGAGGAATCTAAAGATAGGTCAGATGCCTCTATGGAGCTCCTCTCAGATCCTCCTGAGGATTTTGATCCAAAGCTTATAAAGAAGGTAAAAAATTCTCATCAGCCCTCTAAGTCGGATGGGCATATTACTGGTAGTGAGGAGGACAAGATTCCTAATTTTTTTTCTAAAACTTAGAAGATTAAGTTAGGAAAATTCCTAACCCTTGCTATTAAGAGGTTGAAGGTGAAGGGTGAAGACCTCACCTCTGGTAAGAAGAAGATGGTTGAGGTTGATGAAGTGGGTGAAGAGGTTGAGTCCCATATTTCAGACTGGAAGAGGAAGATACAATTGCATGGAGGTGATAGTATGAATAAGGAAAAGTGTAAGGTGCATTTTGGTAGTAGGAAATATAGGCCTCAAGAGGATGTTGTTAGTGATGAGCCTGATGAGAATCCAAATGAAGAGCCCCAATGGTTTGTTGATGAAGCTCTTGAGAAGGATAAGGAGCTAGATATTCTTGAGGCTATTGAGGTGGAGAAGTCTAAACACAAAATTAAAGTTCTTGATAGTGGTTATAAAGTTAAATAAGTGTTGCAAGAATTGCAGGATACTCAGGATGCTCCCGAGGACAATTTGGTTGATGACAGGAATATTTTTGATTGCAACCAGGAAGATTTTCTAAATGTGTTGGGGATGGTGAAGGACGACTCTATCATTTTCTTCAAAATTTTCAAATGGCTATTTAATGAGCTAAACCTTACCAATGTTAAGGTTAGTTCTTTGGTTAACAATGTTGGGGTTAATCCTAATCCCTAGGGGTCTTCTGATCAGGATTAGGTAAACCAACTATTTGATGTTTTGAAGAAAGTTATTGATGAGATACTAAAATTGAAAAGGGATTTTGAGTTTAGAATCTCGGTCTTGGAGGATAAAATGTCAAGAGCCTATGAGAACCTAGAAACTATGGTTAAAGTTAGTAAGTCAACTCTCCATAATATATATATATATATATATATATATATATATATATATATATATATATATAGGATTAACAAAATAAAAAATCAAGGGGTGAATACTGTTAAGTGATCACTTGATGTTTTTGAATATAAAGAAAAATGAGTTTTTATAAGGGAACCAAAACCCAAAAATAAAAAACACTACTACAACAGAAGAAAACACAACCAACCAACATCAAAACAACAACTAATCAAAGGCACAAATCGATAGACCACAGTAAAACAAAAAGCAATTAAACAAAAAACTATTTCATATTCTTTAGGGTGTCTGCCACCTCTAATTCTTTGTCATGCCCATAATTTTACTTGTGAACATGCAACACAACCAACAAATTTTTTTTGATTCATCATGAAAAATACACCGTTCTTGTCCAACCATGTATGCACATGGTTACAAACTACACACATCAACAATGCTGCATGAGAAACATCAGAAACAACACATTACTCAAGGTTGAGGTGAGGGTATAACTTGCATTCAATTGGTACTTATATCAAGATGGTGCTATTATTATGTAAATAAAAGGTTGGGTCTAGTATTTCTTCTATCTCCAATAATAATATTTTTCTTTTGCTAGAAATGATGAAATATGTAGTTGTGATCGGATGACAACTATTATTTGCATAAATTAAGTATCATGCATCCCAATTATCTATTTAAGGTTAATAGATTTAACGTCATTGGGTCTTGTTTTGGCCTCAATAGATTTACTATTGTCAACTTCCTTATTGACTTATTTCATAATTTTGAAATTAATGATGATGCTATAATATAATTAATTTGGAAAAAAATTTAACACTATCATTTATTTATCTTCCTTATTATATTTCCTTCATTATGGAAGATGATAATAGTATTAATGCAAAATGAATATTATGACAACATTAATGTCATATTAACATAATATCATTAACGGCATTACTTAATATTGACATCAATAGTTATTTTAATTGTTGATATGGACTTTATCTTAAAATCAATTCTATTATTTGTTAAACTGATATCACCATCAATCTTAATGATTATTGTTCTTACTCTCCCCCACCCACCCCCTTACCATTATTTATCTTATAATTTATTCTCCACTTAATTCTGATTTTTATTTTAAGTGTATTGCTACTTAATACTTGCCTAATGATAATAGGGTTGAATTAAATCATTCTTATCATAATATTATTACCGTTACATACCTAATCATTTAGGTTAATGCTATTGCTATTGTCCACGTTATATAAGAATTAATTTTACAATTCACCCACACTATTAACACTAATCTTCCAATTATGTTACTATAGATACTAATATTATAATATTTTATTTCTTCCTTATTTATTCTCATTGATATTGGAATCATTAATATTCACATTAATATTGATACTAATTATTAGATTTATCAATATCAATATTAATATTAATATTAATATTAATATTATGTTTATTAAGTTTATTGATATTAATATTAATATTGAGTTGATTAATATTAACATTAAACTACCACGTTAGTAGTGTTAATGATTTCCCTTAAATCTGACATTAATATTGCTATCGTTATACTTGAGCACTTTTATTATTTATTCTAAGACATGTATAAATGCTTAAATACATATGATTAAAACCAACAATATCATTAAGTTCAAAGCATAATTTTATATTCATATTATATTTACAATTGCCCAAAATAAATAGTAAGTTATTTTGCAACTAATTTAACTTTGATGTCCATTTTTAAAATGGAATGAGGTACCAAAATCATGTGGAGTTTTGGTAGGTAATATTTTATTATTAAAATTATAGCTTCTCTGCCTTAAAGTGTCGGGTACTGTGATTTCCCCCAAAACTCTATTCTATTGTCATAGGTAATATTTTCTTTCCTTGTAGACACATGGAGCTAATGGCGACAAAGGAGTTTGAAGGAAAATATATTGAATGCTCATTTTTTGTTATAGTAGCCTTTACCATTGCAGGTTGGGGTGACTGGCAGATCACCATGAGATTCAGTTTTATTCCTTTTTCTTTATTTTTTTTCCTCATATGCATTGATTTTCCTTGACAGATCTTTTGTTTTCACTAGGTGGGCTGCCATTTTAGTTTCATTTTGATTTGGTACTTATTCTCATGATTTTAGTATTTGTTAGGCCTATTTACTAGAGTTTTCTATAGGTACAAAAATTTCAACTCTAGTTTTGAAGGGACACTTGAAATGGTGTTTGAGGAAATTTATTTTGGCAAACAAATCATTTTATTTTTTTGCACACACTGTACAATATTAAAAGTTATATCTATTTTAATTATTTATTTTTCCTTCCAAAAAGAAGAAACCTCTGTAAACATGTGCAGATCAAATTTTAATGCCATTTTATTTTATTATTTATGTTTTGTATCAAATTACATTAAAAATAAATTTTGAGTGAGGCGTGACTTCACAATGGTGGTCGTGCACCTGTATAGGGCCACACCACCCATGATGGCCACGTCCCTCCAAAAGGGGGCCATGGGGTGGGGCTGTACCATAGGCCAAAATTTGTAGTTCTATTCCTTTCTTTATTGATTTCTTGTAATTTGTAGTAAGTTTCTTGCCATTCATTGAATATACTTGTAGGATAGGATATATACACATAAAATGTGGAAGTTTCCACATATTCACTACAAGAACATGTTAAATATGGGTGCCATAGAGTGGTTACAATAAGATACTACATATTAAAATGCATTTATTGAGGGGAAATACCCTAAAAGGGACAAGATGGGGAAGATTTACAAAAAAAAGTTTAGAGTTATATTTTTCTTACACTAAAGTTCCTTGCATATCTATGTCTTGTAGCTTTCATAGCAACCTGAAGGGTCCAAATCCACAACACAAATAGGGGGTGAGGGTGTCGCAGCCAACCTACATGGTTTAATAGCTCCATGAGGGTTTTGTCCCAAGACAAGATTGTAAGTACACTTTAGATCATATAAATCCATCAATAATTACTACAACAAAAAAATATCAAGTCCAACAAATACAAAGCATAATGCCAAATAGCTGTAATAACTGAGTAAGGGCCTACATCCCTATAATAACTAGATAATGGCCTACACCTTGCAACATATGGAACTTGTCTTGTATCCTTTAGTTATGCAATAGTATCTATTTATAGTCTTAATATTACTAACATAGTTCTTATGCTAATAGTAAAGTATATCAATAGAACAAATCACTAGAACTCTATGTATTTCCCCTTTTTGTATAATACTAACATAATTGTCTTGTTTATATAATATAGATTTCACAAGGTTGTTACTCCTATCTCAACCACTTCCACAAAACACAAGAAAATAATGTAATAATATGAACATTTTTTTATATCTTATTCTATAAAGATAGTTATATTACAAAAAAAAACTTGAAAAATAATTTCTAGCTTGCAATAATGCATTTTCTGTAGTATTCTATAATTTCTAGCAATTGTTTCCAATGTTTGCACTAGTTACACATTTACAATGATGCATCTTTTTATCACATACATTGTTAGTTTTCTTCATGATTTTTTCTTCCATATAACATAATACCATTTATAATGAAAATTATAGACAATTATATACTCCTAGAGGATTAAATTTACAAGATTGCATACCATGACAATTATGTATCTTTTTCATTCCAACCTACATGATAAACCAGTAAGAAAACCTTTCCATAGGCCAAAGGGGAGCTCACCTCCCATCCTTAGGACAATAGAGTTGTATACCCTCGAGTTTGGAGATTCAACTTGTAACAAAGGGATTACAATTCATGACACCAACAAAAAAAAATAGCTCACTATTTAACTTGACATAACTCATGTTTACTTACAAGACCCATAAACTAAGGGATATCACAATATATGAATATTCATCAAGACCACACTTAGGGAGATATGAGGAGACAACCTCACTCTCCCATCACAACTAAAACCCACATTATTCAAACCATGAAATAAAGAACACTTAAAAATACATTTACATTCCAAAACACATGTTACAAATTACATATTCATACATTTAACAACTATATTAACAACTACATATTCATACATTTAAAACCAACAAAACAAAATAGCTCACTATTTCATTTGACATAACTCATGTTTACTTACAAGACCCATAAACCAAGGGATATCACAATATATGAATATTCATCAAGACCACATTTAGGGAGAGATGAGGAGACAACCTCACTCTCCCATCACAACTAAAACCCACATTATTCAAACCTAGAAATAAAGAACACTTAAAAACACATCTACATTCCAAAACACATGTTACAAATTACATATTTATACATTTAACAACTATTTTACAAAGTTTAGGAGAGGGAAAGAAAATGTGATATTGCTAACAGTTCGTAGGTTACTCTACTTGAGATGGGCTTGAATGGTCCCTTGTAGAATCTTTTATGAAGATCCTCTCTTGGAATAAAAGAGGATTGAATAATCCTTATAAATAGGATCTTCTCACAAACATTGTGAGAGATCATCGTCTGGGTATCATTTTGATTTGGGAGAATAAGATGAGTGTAGAGAAGGTTGATAGAATTAAGAACATATTTTTTAAGGATTGTGGTTGTTAGGATTTTGATTCTGATGGTGCTTCTTGTGGGGTGGCAATGTTTTGGAATCCTAAGGTGGTTGCTAGCTCTACCTTGTTTTCTTTTGAGAATCATGTTGCTACTTCTTTTTCTTGCTTCAGGGATAAGTTCTCATGGTTTTTGTCAAATATCTATGCTCCTAATGTGAAAAGCTCTTGTAATAATTTTTGGGGGAGTTTGAATACCTTTAAGGCTCAATTCTCTTTTTAGAACTAGCTGGTGATGGGGGATTTTAAAACCCTGCTTAATGATTCTGATGAGTTTGGGGGTTCCTAGGTGGCAGATGACAATTATCTTGATCTCATGAATTTCATCAATGATAATCTTTTGCTGGCTTTGGATTTGGGAGGGGCATCCTATACTTGGTCCAATAGGCATGCAGGGGATGCTCTAATTCAGGTCAAGTTGGATCAGGCTCTTATCACTCTTGATTGGTTGCATTTTTATGCTTGTTCTCTTTCTGCTCTTACTAGACTTGGATCAGATCATTTTCCTATATCCTTGAATTTTGAGCTTTTTGGTCAAAGAAAGCCCTTTTCGTTTAGATTTTTAAAAAATGTGGACTAGCCACTCAGACTTGCATTCCAAAATTGTTGAGTGGTGGAATATTAATTTTGATGTTTCAACCATGTATAAAGTTGCTAAGAAGATTCCTTTTGTTAAGCAGAACTTGATTCAATGGAATAAGGCTTCTTTTGGAAACATTTTTAAGGAGAAATTGGAGCTTAAGGCTAAATTGGATATTGTGCAGCAAAGAATGCAGGATTTTGGGTCTGATTTCTCACTTCTTCAGGAGGAAAGTGTCCTTTTGGCTAGTCTACATAACATTGTGGCTAGGGAGGAGGAGTTCTAGAAGAAAAGGTCTAGATCTATTTGGCTTCGAAGTGGGGATAAAAATACCCATTTTTTCCATCTTATGACTTTGAAGCATAGATCCTCTAATAGGATATCTAAATTTTTTGTGAATAATTCTTCTCTTGAAGAGGAAGATGAAATTAGATCATCTACTTGGTATTTCTTCGAGGAAATTCTCTCGGAGGATCATCCTCTTGATCCTGTCTGCCAATAGGGCTTCCTCAACGTTATTCCTACCTTGGTGTCAGAGGAGGAAAATAGGGTCTTGGCTGGTATTCCATCAGATGAGGAGATTAGAAAGGCTGTGTTCTCTTTTTAAAGAAACAAATCTTTGGGACCTGATGGGTTCTCGATGTTATTCTCTCAGTCTTATTCGGATTTAATTTCTAAGGATGTTTTTAATGCCACTAAAGAATTCTTTGGGAGTAGACAACTTCTTAAGGAATTGAATTCCACGTTTATAGTGTTAATTCCTATGAAGCTTGGGGCTGATTTCTTTGGTGATTTAAGGCCTATTAGTTTATGCAATTCCATATATAAGATCTTCTCAAAGGTGCTTGCTTCAAGGCTGTAAAGGGTGATTTCTAAGATTATCTTGCCTCGGCATAATGGTTTTGTACC
The DNA here is from genome assembly GCA_007258455.2 of Sequoia sempervirens. NCBI lineage: Eukaryota > Viridiplantae > Streptophyta > Pinopsida > Cupressales > Cupressaceae > Sequoia > Sequoia sempervirens. The sequence goes on along the minus strand of VDFB02047230.1, from coordinate 404,205,258 downwards.
GGGAAGGCAGATTTTGGATTCTATTCTCATGGTGCATGAAAAAATTCACTCTCTTAAAGTTTACAAGAAGCCTGGGCTAATTTTAAAGTTGGATTTGGTTAAATCTTATGATTGGGTGAACTGGTATTTCCTCAACAACATTCTCAAGGCGTTTGGTTTCTCAAATTGGATTCTACAATTGGTGTGGCAATTAATCTCCTCTCCTTTCTCGGTGCTTATCAATGGTTCGCTCTCTACCTTTTTCAAAAGCTCTCATGGTTTACAGCAAGGGGATCCTATTTCTCCATTTCTTTTTATCATTATGGTGGAGTCTTTGGGTAGGTTTCTTCTTCAAGTGGTGTCAAATGGGGCCTTCAAAGGTCTTTATCCCTCCTTGCATTAGCTTTGTTTCTCTCATCAACAATTTGTTGATGACACTATTTTTCTTGTGGAGGCTTCTGTGGCTGATACAAAATCTATTCATCTTATTCTTCAACAATATGAGGTGGCTTCGGGCTAGAAGGTGAGTTTTCCCAAGAGCACTATTTTTTTTCTTAATACTTTGGAGCATCATCAATTGAAGATTGCTAGTATTTTGGAATGTGGTATTGGGGAACTCCCCTCAACCTATTTGGGGCTTCCTCTTTGTTCTAATGGTGTCCCTGATTCCTTTTGTAATGGAATCATTGATAAGTTTCATTCAAATCTTGCTGGTTGGAAGGGTGCCCTACTTAGCCAAGCAAGTAAAATTTAGTTAATTAGGTTGACCTTACAAAATTTCCTAGTTTATGCCTTAGGCTTGTTCCAAATTCCTAGAAGGTTTTGGGAAAAGATTGAGGGTATTTACAAAATATTCCTATGGTTTGGGGTGGAGGAGAAGAAAATATTACACCTTTTTTTCTTGGGAGGAGGTTTGCAGGTTGAAATTCCAAGGTGGCTTAGGCCTACATAAGTTGAAAGATTTTAATTCATCCCTTATGGTGAAACAATTGTGGAACTTGCTTGTGAGTGACAAATAATAAATGCTATTTACTCTTCAAAATATTTGAGGGGGGTGGATAAATTTAGAGATTTTTTTAGGGAGAATTCTGTTCCCCCTTAGGGGTTAGTCCTCTGGAATTTCATGCTTCATGCTCATTCGACTGTGGCTGCTAGCCTTCAGTGGGTCTTTGGAAATGGTAGGAGGATCTTGTTTTGGGATGATTGGTGGATTGGTCATGGTCCCTTGAAGGATGAACCTTGGGCGGCCCCTTTCAAAGACTCCTGTATTAGGGAATGGGGTTTTTTTGTCGCTGATTATATCCTTCATGGTAGTTGGATCAAACTTGATTTGGTTAATAGGGATTTGGAACCCCTCTTTTTATTTCTCTCTTTGATTCATACCCGTATTGATTCCCCTAATGATTCTATGGTGTGGTGGCTAACCCCTAATGGAAATTTTTCTATTTCTTCAGCCTTCTCTTTACAGACTCAGCTGGTTGGCCCCCCTCTTTTTTGGGGTTGTTTGTGGAATGTGAAGCTTCTACCTAATATTAATATTTTCTTCTAGCTTCCATGTCAAGTCAATATCTTAACTCTTAATAATATTGTGAAAAGGGGAATGTCTCTATCGAATAGGTGTTTCTTATGTAAAGAAGTTGTTGAGGATTTTTATCATCTTGTGGCTGGCTACAGTTATACTTGGGATGTGTGGGCTCATATTTTTCAGCTTTGGGATTTATCTTGGGTGTTTCCTATTACTTTCTCTAATTTTTGGTCTTAGTGGATGGCTCCTACTCTTAATCCAGCTCTTTCAATGCTGCGGTCTCTTATCCTAGTACATTTGGCATGGGGAGTTTGGAAGGAATGTAACAAGCATGTTTTCCATCAGTTGGAATTGTCACCTTCTAGGCTAGCCTTTAAAATTTGTGAAGCTATTAAGGAAAATTTCCTTTCTGAAATCTCAGTGCTCCCCTCTTTTGATCTCAAGGTGGCTATTTCTTCTTATGATTTTTTAGTGGGAAAAAGATGGAATCTCTTTTGTGATCTGTCTATTCTAGTGAAGAAGATAAAAGCTTCGAGGGAGAGGGTTTAGTGGAAGGCTCCCTCTTATGGTTGGTTTAAAGTTAACTTTGATAGGGATTCTAAGGGGAATCCAAGGCCTGCTGGTTGTGGGGGAGTGTTATGTGATGAGAATGGTAGGTTTGTCTCTACGGTGGCGCTCCCTTTGGGAACCCAGACAAACCACTTTGTAGAGGCAACAACAGCCTATCATGGCCTCGTTTTGGTGAGAAATTCTGGGGTCTCCAAAATTTTGCTTGAAGGGGATTCTCTTAACATTATTAAGTGTCTTATGATGAATAACCCACCTTCTTGGTTGATTTCCCATATTATTAATGATTCGCTATCCATCATCAATTCTTTTGATGAGATTAGAATTTCACATTTGTTTAGGGAAGCTAACTCACTGGTTGATGGGTTAGCTAATTTGGGAGTGGTGGCTCAAAATAATTGGGATGATTATGAATCCTTGCCACTAAACCTTAAGATAATTTCCAATAATGACTAGTTGTCATGTCATTAAGGTGGTAAAGTTGGGGGAATGGATCTTTTATTTCATTTTGAGTTGGTTTTTGCATGTTGAGTGCTAGACATGCTCTTCTCATAATTTCCTTTTAGATATTTGTGAAATTATGGTCTGGCTGCTTAGGTTTGGTTGTACTTGGTATGGTAGGATCACATGCTTTGTGGCTCTCTTTTGCATTGCTTTGTGGTTGGTTTGCATAATCTTGTCTTTGCAAAAAATTAAGGTGCTAGTGGAGTGTTGTTCGATACTTGTCGCCATGGGAGGAGCTCGTTGCAAAGTGGAGTTGAGCTCTTGTGAGGAGTTTCAGAGTAATGAAATTGTGTGGCAGCTCCTGAAAAAGGGTGGGGTTAGCCCTTATTTGTTAAAGCTCCAAGGCCCAAACCTTGAAGTGACAAAGGTTTTTGTTAAAGGGTGGAGTAGTAGGATTCTATGATACAAAGGTGTGGAGTTTAATATTAATGAGGATTTTGTAGCTGAGTTGATTGGTCTTCCTTCCACTGGAAGGAAATTTTATAGAGACAGAGGTGTGGCTAATAAAGCCCTTGCTAATTTCTTTAAAGATGATGAGAAGAAGCTTAGGTTGGTTGGTAGTGGTGGGTATGCTCACAAATATCTCAAGCTGCTTTGGAGGGATATAGCTTTGGCCATTGTGCATTAGTTCACCTTAGAGGGTAGGTTTTCTATAATTTATGGCTATCATTTCATGCTTTTGAACCATTTTTTCCACAATGCTCTGGTTTCATTTCCTTTTTATCTTCTACTGTCGATGGAGACTAGTATTGAGGATCATCGAAAGAGCCCCAAGAAGGATATTCTCCATGAAGGCCTTATGAATCTTATGTTTGAATACATAAAGATGAAGTTGGTCCCTATTTCTCCTAAGAATCTGACCTATAAAAAAGGTGCAAAAAATTATGGCTATGAGACTAGTGATTTAGCGATAGAGTGGGAAGGGATTTCTAAAGATGATTTTGATTTTGAGGAGATGTCAGAGGAGGTTAGTGAGTCTATGGAGGGCTCTGAGGCTTTTGAATCCTGGTCCAAGGGCTATGAAATGGATAATGAATTAAAGGAAGTTGTGGTGCCATTAGGGAAGAAGAGTGTGGAGGGGAAGAAAAATGTCCCAGGAAAGATAAGATTTTTGTCAAATAGAAGGTAGAGGTGTCTAAAGTTGTGGAGCCCCCTGTTTTTGATGTGAAACAAACCCTAGGTGCTAGTAAGTTGGATGATTTGGATATTTCCCCTATTCTGGAGGATATTCATGGTGTTGGTAAAGGCCTCCCAGGGTTCGTGCAACTTATGGAGGTTAATGATAAGGGGAATGAGGTTTTGCTGTGTTCAAAGGGGGTTAACCCTAACCAAGTTATTCTAGTCTCTCCTATTGGCATTGAGTAGGTTAGAGGGAGTGTTGTGAAAGCGAAATAGTTGGAAATTCTAGCAGACTTGGCGAATATGCCAAATAAGTGTTAGGTTAAAGTTGAGGTGATTGAAGTGAAGGATTCCCTTGTTGAGGAAGAAATGGAGGCTTAGGAGGACCCCATCAAGAATGTTGGTTCTTAAGCATCACCAACAGTGAATTAGGATGAGGTTAACATGGGAATGTTATATTGGATGACAGAGGATGGAACTAACAACTTTCTTTCTTTGGTAAAGTGGCTTTTCTTAGAAGTTAAGGAACTCAATGTCCAGCTGAAGAATTGGTGAGATGTTTGTGTGGCGCTGGTGCATAGAAACCAAAAGGAATGGTCGATTTAAGGTGAGGTTAAAACTATGAATGTTATGCTTGATAAACTTGTTGTGGATGTTGACCGTCTTGGTAATACTCATGAGAAGAGGATTACTTCCCTGGATTTGGTGGTCCAAAAGAATTTTGAGGAGAGATTTGTTAATATTGAGGACAAAATTAGATGTTTTTTGATGATTTGAAGACTGTGGTTAATATTAGTAATAATTCCTTGAAATCGACTACTTAGGGCCTCTTTTTTCTAAATGAGAAATCCTTGAAATGGACTAGTAAATCCCTAGAGCTAGGTGATATTAAGAAGGTCATGGAGGATGTTAATCACACAAAAATGGTGAAGAATAAGGATATTGATCTTACTGTGGAGAAGGATTTGGATGCTAGCCCATGTTTGAGAATGAGGAGCAAGACTAAGAAGTGGGATGCTATTTCATTTAAGGAGCTCAAGGATGTGATGGAGATGCATGAGGGGGTCATTGAGGAAAATTTGGCCTCGATTAATGTTCTAGAAAAAATGTTGTAGTGATTTGTTGTTTCTTTTGCTTGGTCAGCCTTTTTGCTGATGTTTTGCTTTTGGGTTGTTAATGGGTTTCATGGTTAATTTTTGTTGTCAGCATTTTGGTTTTTTGCAAGAAAAACTAAGTCCTTTGGTCATGGATAACCTGCACACTTTATTCACATGTTAATAGTCCAAAATATATATAGCAAAAATAACATAAATTAAATTGCTTACACAAAATAAGCATGCACGATGCATTTTAATACAATATTTCATCTTTGAACCAATTAGGGTATCACGACATCAAAAGTGATAATCAAAACAATATTCATAAACACAATTAGACATTAAATACATCCATGATCATTATTTATACTCATAATTAAACATTAAGTCTATACACGATATTCATAATCCATCTCACCTTATAATTAACATTAATTTGAACATTTTTATTTAAATTCCATCTAACCATAGCAATTGACTAACCATCTATCATATGATCCATATAAGCAATAATTAAAGATATTACAAAAATATAATCACCATCCATATCTAAAATATCATAATAATGTTCATAACATAAGTTATCTAGTCAACAATAAGTCAAATGTTGCTATTGTCCATGTAAATAAAAGGTGGCTTCACATCCTCCCCCCTAAGACTAAATTCCTCCTAGAAGTCAATAGGGAGGTAAGAAAACCCACCTTTGAGCCACCTAAACACGATGAACTAATCAAAATATTTCCTTAAACAAGCAACCAAGGAAACTACTCATGATGAAATAAAAGGGTCACTACAAATTCAATATTCAAGAGGTATTCTCTCCACAAAAGGACACAACATCAAATCACATAAAGGTCCATACATACCACAGATAGAAATTTAGTTTTCAAGTCCATAACATAGTTTTCAAATTATTACAACACGTAAGGGAAACAATCATGCCTAATAGATTTGGTGTTACACTTAAGCACTTGTTATTAATATAATAATAATAATAATCATACTTTTATCAATATGGACTGTGGAAATCTTATGTCTTTATCCAAACAACTTACTAATTGTCTAACCATCACTAACTATCAAGAAGATATCAACAATTAGATTTACACCAAATAGAAGCTTTACCACCCATCATGCCATCAAGACAACTTGCTCAACACCACAATAGTCAATTAGCTTCCCTTTAACAATTATTATCATTTTACAAATCTTATTTTCTTTACTATACTACTAAATCAACATGACTAAACATATGTATGATCACAAAAAGATCTCACATTACTCACATCACAAGGCCAACATAATGGGTTTTTTTTGAGGATGAACTGTGTTGAGTTCCCATGAATAGTCCACATCACCATATTGTTGTAAATTCTATAACTTAAATTTTTGAGTTAATGTAGTCAATGTGCCATCATTGTGTACCCATATCATCATCTAACCATGTATCAAATGAAACTACATACCATAAATACCATAGTCATAATAGGAAAGACAATCTCGAGGCCCTTCTTTAAGGAACCCTCCATAAGTTTTCTAGTACCTTCCCCTTGTTTGTGTAAGGGGGTTAGCCTCCAAAAATAAGGTACACAAGAAGTCACTCACATAAGAAAATAGGGAGAAATGGATTATGACCGTCCCATACCATTCGCATTTACAACTCCCATCCTCACAATAAGATTCCCTAGGCCATCTACTCCCCTATACAACCTACCAGGGGTCCCCCTTGGATATGGTAGTTTACATAGATCATAATACGACACACAAGCCAACATTTGCAAATAATAAGAAGGCCTAAAAAAAAATGTCAAACCAATAATGTAAAACCATAAACCAAAATCATGATAAAATCTCATGCAAGAAAATGTATAGTTCAACAATCAAAAGAAGAATTATGCAACATTTCAATTAAGAAGAAATAATTAAGTCCTTGAGGTAAGAGGACCAAGTGAAAATAAAATGGCTAAGTAGCCTAATGTTAAAATTTAATACTGTTGGCTTAAATAATGAAAATAAATCATCAATAAATAAAATAGCAATATATCATATTTCCAAAAAATTACACTTCACATGCACTATGTGGCTTTGCTAAAGCCACCCAAGGAGAGGAGGGGAATAGTGGTCTCAAACCACATAATATATATAGTATCATGCATAGTCACAATGGTCTCAAACCACATAATATGAACATAGTAATAATATCATGAATAACAAGAATAATCCCACATAACCTAGGACTTGCTTAATAACTAATTGATAAAAATTCTACCATGAAATATCCCATATGTAAGTAACCTATAATTATTTTATGATCTAATGCTTATCCACTACTACTTGCTACCAAGTTGCCACTGTTATTGCCATGTTTCATTATATTATTCAATCTATAATATTACTTTCTTGTACCTCTTAAAATAATTTTTTTTGTGCAAATGATTGTTAATCCATGTTCCTATAATTTTGAGCTCTTTATCCCATGGATTAATTTGATAAAATTTATTTCCAAAGTTTTCCTGATGATCAATAGTTGATACAAATTTACCCATATACTTACCGTCTAGCTCTCAATCCTATCAATTATCTAAAAGTTTAAAAGCTTTCTTAATTGTCACACCCTCGAAGTAGCACATGCTGACCAAAATAAGAATATAAATAAATCCAAGTCAAGGCACATTATAGATCATCCTCAACCCAATAGGGTACTAGTTTCAAAGGTTAGGTTTACACTATGAACCAAAAAGTGTCTCTCATGTGTGGGGGAGTAGATCACGGTCAACATCCATCAAAAATCATGTCTCGACGTAGGTCCTTTATTCAAATTAGGGACAACATCTAGAAACTCATAATTTCCCAATAGAACGACCTGTGTCCCTCAACCCCTAGTTACATTAGCAGGCTCTCTTCCAAAAGAAAGGCTCAATACTAAGGGTGAAACACCAACATAAAAACAACACATGACTATAATTTCCTATCAATAGACATTAACCAATCCAATTGTAACAATTTGTGATGCAGGAGCATCCAATGGTGTAAGGGCAATCTTGCATCACCCAAAAATAGTTAAATTTCAAGTTTCTCGATTTTTAGATGTTTTTACATTTTTGGATACCCTTTTCGTCATAATGAAATTTCCAATTTATGGTTTTTATTTTCTATTCCTGGGTTGAAAGATATTGCAGTTTTAGTTTCCCAGATTTGCACCTGAAAATATTCTGAGTTAGATTTGAGGCACTTAGAGTTCCTGGATCAGCCCCAAAACTTGCCAAAATTGGTGTAGAAAATTTTGAGCGCGTTCTTGACTTTGAGACCTTTCCAACAGTTCAAATGGTTCATGAATCGGAGTCCCGGATCAAAAGTTATGGCCCCGGGAAGTTGGCACACTTTCTAGAAGATACAATTGCAAATGTTCTTTTGAAATTTGAACTTCAAGTGATAATTTTTCAGCGCCAAACCGCCTAAACTCAAATTTGAGTGTTTTTTTGGCTCCAAACTAAAGAGGAGCTCTATTTATGAGCAGGTTTCTAATTTTTGGGTAACTTTTTGGGGACAAGCTCGCATATTGTGAAAGGGTGATTCTATAGCTTTCTGTAACTTGCATGTGTTGTAGAACTTGGGGATTTGAGATCCTCTGC